>BPLQ01000903.1:0-23582 GCA_021605075.1 Caerostris darwini | reverse complement strand
TGATACGATTCAAGGATATCTCGCTATGTACTTTGGGGGCTTATATAATTAATAATTTATATTCAAATATTATAAGCTTTTTTATTTTCCAGAAGATAAAATACATTTATCGGCATGTGTTTGAAAATCGCTGAGTCATTAATAAAACTTTTATATGCTTTACTGATTTCCTGATGAAATGAACATTTCGTTATTTATATAATTTATTTTTAACAAGTAATGTAATGTATTAGAGATAATGTATAATGTGGTAGGATACAATTTTTACATAATTTAATGTGATTATTACATATTTAATCAGATGGGGTCTTATATGATGTGTTAGAAGTAAAACTAAATTTTCACTGCTAATTTCTTTGAAATGGGTGATACTGATTCATGTGGGCGCACAAATTACACACTGTACTCGAATTAATAGAAATACTAAAACACAATATATTTTACTTTGAAATATATTTTCGACTCCCAAAAGCACTTACTCATGGAAATAATAAATTTAACAACTATGTATTAAAAAATTAGTAATAATGTTGGGGAGGCCTATTTTTTACTCTATTATGGTAGGATTCAAATTTTTCACATATGTGTCAATGTTACAGGTATTGTTTTGCTACTGAAATGGTGTAATGTATTAGAGATAATGCATAATGTGGTGAGATCACAATTTTCAAAAACTGGATGGGGAATAATACATAATAATGATTAGAGACAATAATACCGCGTGTCATTCGGCCACAAGATTTTCACTTGTAATGTATTATTAGAGATAATGCAATATTTCACATGCATTGTGTTACAGGTAATATATTTTATTGTTAAGAAATATTTGCTGATTTTTACAAATAAACTAAGTAGAGACCATTTTATTTATTGGTTCCAGAGCCAGGCTTTGACATTTTTTGATCAGACATTCAGGCAGTGTACTAAGGTTTTGTTTGTAATGCTGTACTCACAGGGATATAATTTTGTTTTTACTAATCTTCAACAAAATTATTACATTTATGAAAAAGCTAAATAGTTTTAGTTATACCATTTTTGATTATGTAATTCTCGACAAATATTGAGTTAGGGATAATAACTACAATATATGAGTATCTAAATTTAGTGAATTTTGTGATTTTATTATAATTCGTTTACCAAAAAAAATTTTAGCCAAAATGTTTTATCAGCATTAAAAGAAATACTTTTGAATGAAGGCTTTGTCTTTCACAGAACCACCAGCACATAATAAAGGACACTAGTTTTTAAGCTGAGGACAAAAATTACTGCTATGGGAGTTTTTTTCACGTTACCTAGAATAAAATTAATAATAAAAATTCAATGTTGATTATTAGTGTGTGGAAGTGACAGCACTTTAGTATTCCAAGCCTAATAGGTTTAAATCTTAGTATTTGGTTCAAGTTTCAGGTAGTATAGTAAAAAATGTATTAAGTATTAAACATTAATAATAAATATTAATACTTATTAATACAAATGCCAAGTATTAGTATTAATAATAAGTTAAAATGCATTTTACGTTACTAAGGTGTTTTGAAAATTCTTTTCACAGAAAGAGGCTTTATATTTGAAAATTTGTAGAATTGTTCTTTTATTTTCACTAAAACATACTTTTTGAAAATATGGACAACTGATCGTTCTATACTAAATGACAATTGCGTAAAATACTCGCTAACAACAATAAAGTGATGCAATATTTAAGTTTGGATAATTGTGCATAACATAATATCAAAAGAATAATATAATTAAAGGGTATATTTTAGCTCGAATATTCTTTCTTTTTTTAGAATGTATTTATAAAATAAAATGCTTCTAGTAAAAGTTTCTAATAGCTCAAGTTTCGCTTCATAGCTTTTTGGATGAAGACACGACGTACTATTAATATATTTACACGAAAGTGCAAGCTGCTTTAAATGAATTAAGTGAAAATTCAATTATTTAATTTACAATCCCTCAAAAAATATCTCTGTCTATGTCATTTAAAATACTCAACTCGGATTAGATTTTTTGTGAAATGTTTTTACATTTTATTGCTGTTAGTTTTAATGATAAATGCTCCTATTTGTTACGAATTTATATAAAGTAACTCGATTTTCTGGCAATATTTATTGAGTGAATAATATTAAATACATTTTTGGAAACAAGACTAGAAGAAAGGAGCAATCAGCAAAACTATGTAATCATCATAATATATACTTGTTCGTAGTCATTTGAAGTGTAATTTCATGTATTGATTGGAAGCAGTGACCAGTACTAACAAATTTACCTTTCAAGGCTTAGTTTTCCTAAAGTGACAGGTTGAAAAAGAGTAATCTTCTGATTGATAATGTTATGTTTGGCTCAATAAATATGGTCGACTTGCCAGCTAAATCCATTCAAACACCGGCACAATTTGCATTTCCGAATAATTTCATTTCAGGTAAACATTAATATATGTTTTTAAAATGCAGAGATGATTTCTTCAAAATTCGCACCCGATACGTTATAATGAACCACGACACCTTTCAAAACTCACTTTAAGATAGGAAACTTGGACTCTGCCCGAGCAGGTTTCCAGTAGGATGCGTTATTACTGATGAATACCTTATTTAACTATATATTACATTACATGTAAGTAACAAATCACAATATGAGAACAATAATTAGATATATGGTTTGATTACAGCAGATATAAAATTTGTTTTTCTTCAAATATAGTTGCTATCCACATGGTTTATAATAATAAATGATTATAAATTAAAAATTTAATCCGAACACTACAATTTAAAATCAAAACCATTTAAATTTTTAATTGTTTACAATTTAAATCGTATAGACAGTTCCCTTTCTTAACTTTTTTTCTTTTTTTGTTTCGTGGAGTTTTTTACCAGTTAGGTGAAAGTGGAGAACTTTCTTCTCTAGATAGTAATTTTAAAAGCTTGAGAGCTAGATTTTAAAACAATTTAATTATGTTAATTAAATGTTTAAAACAAAATATAATATTCTAAAATATATATAAAAAAACAAATTATAAAATGTGTGTTGTGGATTATAATACATAGCTTTTTAGCATCCCTGTGTTCGTTAAAGAATAACATAATTCTTTATGGTATTACAGGATAATTTTTAAACATTTTAAGGCTTATCAATGCAAGATATGCTCTTTTGGATGAATTTGTTATAGCTGATAAAGCAATCTTATTTCTACTAATAACAAATGCTACCAATGGGAGAGATGAAAGCAATCTTATTTCCATAGCTAGCGCTGTTTTTTGACGGGGGAGCTTGAGAAAGCTTGTATTCTTTGGTACCGCGGCAGCTTTGCAGGCTCACGCACGGCGGGAAAGGAGGCAAAGAAAGCAATCTTGTTCACCAGCTTCGGCATTTGAAAATGCCTAATGAAGATAAAGCAACCTTGTTTTCTATGATGTAACAAATGCTACCAATAAAGAGGATGAAAGCAACCTTATTTCTATTAATAATAACAAATCTACCAATAGAGAGAAGATAAAGCAACCTTATTTCTACTAATAATAACAAATACTACCAATAGAAGAAGATAGAAAGCAACCTTATTTCTACTAATAATATAAATACTGGCTAGAAGAAGATGAAAGAAAGCAACCTTATTTCTACTAATAATAACAAATACTACCAATCAGAAGGAAGATTGAAAGCAATCTTATTTCTACTAATAATCACAAATACAAACCCATAATATATTTTAATGTATATATTTTTTGGAATGAAAGGAAATACTAAATTTCATTAGATATTATAGAAACTAAATATAATACATTTTTTCTCATCTGATCTCATTGGATCCCAAAACAGCAAGCTCACCCCTTTAAAAGGATCACAATAGGTTTCCTTGATAAAGGAACTGATTTTCCTGAGTTTTTTCTTTGTTTTTACACGTGGCTTCTATAGAAAAAACCAAATGAGTCTGAAATTAAGGTGCAAAACTTTAGAAAAGGATTTTTTGCAGGTTCATGTTAAATAAAAAGTCTAGAGATTGCGAACAATTTTTTTTAGGCACTGAAGCCAGATGTTTCAAAAGGGCAGGATGTTTGAAAAAAAAAGTTCAATAAAATATTAACCTACAAAGAATATTATTTTTTTCAACTTTTAATAGAGAAATTTATAAATCACTCTTAAAAAATTAATAAAAATTTATTAAATGTATTAAATTTATGCTTATTTTTAGAAATTTACTAATTTAAATACAACCACCAGTTCAGGTTATAATTTGAAAATTATTCAAGTTTTTTTTGGAAATAAAAAATCATTAAAATTCTTTTTTAACGAAAATTCATTTATTTGAAACTTTTTATTTATCTAAAAACTTTAATAAATAAACAATTAAAATTTAAACTGTAATATATTAATGTAAATTTTAATTTTTTTGTTGTTTTCAGAAATTTAAAATGTATATTACATTCGTGCATAAGTTAATTCAAATAGAGTGTTATATAACTTTACTATTAAAGAAACTTAGATGACTTTCAGATAAATTAATGGATGTAAATTTGTTTGAAAATCTGTTTTTAATAATTACAAATTGACAAAAAAAAAATGACAAAATAAAAGTTATTTTTAATTTGGTTACTGTTTATTATTGATTTATTAATTCCTATAAAAACTGTAGAAATATTCATATTTTTAACAAAAAAAATGTTTATAAAAAAATGGTGGCAGAAGATTTATTTATTTCACTCTAATATCATTATATAAAATGAAATCATAAGTTATGAAAATCATATTGTGTGTAATAAAATAAGTTTTTAAATAATTTATTATCTTTCAATACTTCAATTTCAATAAAATATCCTTTACTATTCGCCCATGATCAAGGATATACAGTCCAAATAAAATATTTTTTAATGTGTATAAATAACAAGAATAAAAATTTCATATGTTCTTGCTATTTATTCGAATAGTGCAAACAAATAGAATTTATATAAAAGCTAATGGAAATATTTCGTTCAAATATTATAAAGAACTAAATTCAGGTTTGAATTAAACATTATACATTATAAATTTTTAATTTTATTTTTAAAATGGTTAGCTGCATTCATGTTACTCAAAGAAAAAAAAAAAATTTATTTTAATCAAATTTTAAACAAACTTCGATTTTTCATCAAAATTCAAATAATTTAATACTCAAAATATGAAAATAATATTTTGATTTCCAAAATTTATCTGTTTCAGAAGAAACAAAACTTCATGTAATAATTTGACACAGTTAAAAAAAAATTAAACTTAATAAAATAATACATGGTTAACATTTTTGAGCTTTGTAATCATAAAAGTTTGTTTATTATAGTATTAGCAAATAAATTATATTTATAAATTTATTCTTTCTGCATATAATTCACATAATTAATGCAACAACATTCATAATATATTTTAAAGGAAATTTTGAATAATAAATAATTTAAATGACTTCATTGCATGATATAGATAAACAACTGACTCAATATATATATATATATAGATGCCAAACTTTTTATAAATCAAAAGTGATTATAAAAATTTAATATTTAATTTCTGTGAAAGAACATGTAAAAAATAAACTATTAAAATATCATGTAAACTTCTGTTAATCCATTAATAATTGTTTTAAAAATTAGATGAAAATTCATCGTAATAAACACTTAGTCTGTATTTTAACAAATATATAAGATAAAGAAACTAAATTTTAAAGCAAACATTTAAATATGTTTGTGTGGAAATAACTACAATTTGAAACAAGTAAAAATGTAATAGTGAATGCAATGATATTTCCTTAGAAAACTGGAGAATATCAATAGTAGTAACAGATTTGTTCAATAAAATATCAGTATTTACTCTCATAAACAGGATTCAAACCACAACAAAAATATTAGGTTCTAAAATATTTCGTGTTAATTTCTATGTTTAAGTAATTTAAATTTAAAATATTTATTAATTTAATATGATTTGTTCATCAGACTAATTCATGTGAATTATAAACGATTAATTTGTAATAAGGTTATCTTTTGTTATTTAAAATGTAGCATATATATTTATCGACTTGATTATCTAAGCCATTAAAAATGTGATATCAGACATATGACTAAAAACAATAAATATAAAATTCTTAATATTTATAATCGGGATTTATTAACCTGCATAT
The DNA here is from genome assembly GCA_021605075.1 of Caerostris darwini. Classification (NCBI taxonomy): domain Eukaryota; kingdom Metazoa; phylum Arthropoda; class Arachnida; order Araneae; family Araneidae; genus Caerostris; species Caerostris darwini. Next base: position 17,449 of record BPLQ01000903.1, on the reverse strand, counting down.
CAAATCTTTTTAGAAATATTTAAAATATGTAATTTGTTTATTAGGAATATAAATTTATAAAGGGAAAATTCTTACTGAAAAAAATCATTTCAAAGTTTGTCTGCATCCATATACGACCACTATTATTATATAGCACATATATTAATAAATAAAACAGATACCAAATTATTGATGTTTGTTTTTCTTTCTGATTTGCATATTAACAATATTTTATTTTTATCATATTAAATCCTGAATATTGCTTAAATGCAATAGTGAGAACATTAACATAAATGTATTAAAATAATTTAATAAATTAACTCAGTATAATCTAGTAGTTAATATGATTATATAGTATCTATATATATTAATAGATAAAACACGGCACAAAATTATTGTTGGTTTTTTTTTAATTTCTGATTTGCATATTAAAAATATTTTATTTTTATCATATTAAATCCTGAGTATTCCTTAAATGCAATAGTTAGAGCATTGACATAAATATACAAAAATAATTTAATAAATTAGCTCATTATTGTTAACATTTAATATTCATTATTATATAGTATATATATTAATAGATAAATAGGATGCAAAATTGACTTGTTGAATTTTTTTTTAATTTCCAAATTGCATATTAATAATATTTCATTTTTGTGTGCTTTTTATTACATTAAATCCTGAATATTGCTTGAATAGTGAGAACATTGACATAAATATAAAAATATACTATAGTAAATTACCTGATTATTAGTATAATAGGTATTTAATATTATTATGTAATTTATATATATTAATAGATAAGACAGGATAAAAATATTGTTGGGATTTTTTTTTCAAGTTTCAGATTGTATCAACAATATTTCATTTTTCTGTACTTTTTATTGTATTAAATTCTGAATATATAACATAACATAACATAACATAAATATATAACATAAATATATAAAACATAATTAACATAATATATATAAAAATAATTTAATAAATTAGCTCTTTATTTAATATTGTAATATAGATATATATTAATAGACAAAACAGGACACAAAATTACTGTTGTTATTGTTGTTGTTTTTTAAATTTCCGAATTGCATATTAATATTTTATTTTTCTGTGCATTTTATCATATTAAATCCTGAATATTTCCTAAATGCAATAGTGAGGGCATTAACATAAATATATAAAAAAATGTAATAAATTAGCTCATTATTAATATACTGTAGTTTTTAATATTATTATACAGTACATATATTAATAGATAAGACAGAATATAAAAGTATTGTTGGTTTTTTTTTAAATTTCAATTTGCATATTAACATTATTTCAGTTTTATATACTTTTTTCATATTAAATCCTCAATATTTCTTAAATGTAATAGTGAGAGTATTGGCATAAATATATAAAATAATTTAATAAAATTAACTAATATAATTTCCTGTACTTCTCGGTTTATTTCTTTTGGGATTTAATATCATAATAGAAAATTGTCATAACTTGAAGTTTGTTTATATTTCTTATCACCTAATAATTGCTGCATTTTTGATAACTTGTGTTATTATGATTTCAATTGCTATATTTCTCTTATATTAGTCTGTCCTAAAAGCTTTTTCTACTTCTACCGATTTTTATATATAATATTTTATTGATTATAAAAGCCTAAAACTGCAGATGTATTTTTATTTATGTAATAAATAAAGTCAAAACAGACCATAATTTTGAAAATCGATGAACAAAATTTCTTTATTAATGGAGACTTTTTTATTTATTATTATTTAAATATTTTAAAAGTACATCCCAAACTCTCTTTTCGAAACTCTTTGATAAGATGCTTTTACATATATTACCGTATAATAAAAACTGCATGAACACACGGAAAGCTAAAGAATAATTCATTAAATTTTAAAAATAGGATCTTTCATTTTAATCGAACTTAAATGCCCGCAGAAACACCAATAAAAACTGGGATATTTCAATACAATAAAAATATTTTAAAGTATATCCAAAACTCTCTTTTCGAAACTCTTTAATAAGATACTTTTACATATATTTACCGTATAATAAAAACTGCATGAACACACGGAAAGCTAAAGAATAATTCATTAAATTTTTAAAATAAAATCTTTCATTTGTAACCGAACTTAAATGCCCGCAGAAACACCAATAAAAAAACTGGGATATTTCAATACAATAAAAATTTGTTGAAAGTGAATTTAAATAACGTTAACAAATCTTATTCAACGATGAAAATGTGAGTCAAATTCAACTGACGCCACTCTTACTGCAATGCTACAAAAATCAACAGCATAAAATACTGCGGTGGAAACTACATTTTTTCAACATTCAAACACTGTCCAGGCCAATTAAAAAAAGCATGTTTATGTATTTATGATTATAAATAAAAAGTTAAAATGTGTATATATGTGCACACATAAAACAATTTTTTTCATAAAAATCATTCACACTAGGGTTAGAGGGATAAAAGTTTGAAAGGGGAATTTCATGTTTTTGTTTTTCTTGAATTGGGAATTTTAAAAGTAGCAACACAAAAAGTTAAATTAATAAGTGAAATTTTTATATAACCCTGTAAATTGGTTCACCCTTTTTTGTAAACGCATCGCAAAGAAAGAAATCGTAATTCGAAAATGGAAATGTATAAGTTTCCATATTCATTATCTGTTCTTTAAATTATTTTTCTTGATTTTCCTGTTTTATAAATAAACATTAAAATAAACAGATAATTTTATTAATTTGCATAAAATCTACTTAATTTGGGTTAATCGATGGGTATACATTTCAAATTTAAATTTTGAATTTGTATAAAAAGGTTTTAAAAAATATATACAACAAAATTTATATTTAAAAAAAATTGAAGAAGAATGTTGAAAACGGACAATATCGGAATATTTTTTTAAACTATTGGTTGGTAGCATAAAAAGTACATAACGACACTGTATAATTATCCAATGACATAAAATTTTGAACTTAATTTTTGGTTTGTTTATGTTGAATTAAAAATACAGTTTTTGAAATAAAATCTAAATGTTTATAAATTCTAAAATGTTAGTCTTTGGGCAATGTATAAGCATCAATGAAATCGAAATGTTATGCCAGCATGACTTCATAAATGTGTATCAACATAGGATAGGATTATAAAGACAAATAAGGGCAATCCAATTCAAATTTCTACTTTCCCGTTTTCTAAAGTAGGGTCATAAGTTTAAAATTAAATCTCAAAATAGTCTACAAAAAACTGATAAATTAGGCACAATGCATATAAATGTCATATTTATAAAAATAATCCACACCTAATGCCTACGAAACAATATTATTTTAAAGGAATGTAAAGAAGATAATTTACATTGAAATAGTGTTTTAAAGTCGTATTTTTGTACTTTATGCAATTTCACGATCTTTAAAAGTAATGATAGTAACAATACAGCAGTCAAAATTCATATGTCAACAGAGTTTCACACATTGGGTGTAAACCAAAACCAGAGTTCTTACAATTGGAAAGGTGGTTCTTTACAAATCAGTTAAATATGCTGTGCATTTAAAGGTAGTAGGTTTCAAAGAGGGTGCATCTTGCAATAAAAGTATGCGCTTTTGCCACTGTTTTCTTCTGCCGCGAGATGCGCGCCACTGCATCCGACTCCCAACCGCCATTGCTCTTGCCGTTCTTTCCGGAGTCCGCCTCTCGTAATCCCTCCTCCGATCCCACCTCATCTCCATCCTCCTTTCCCCCTTCTCCGCCAATCCTCAGCAGAAAACGTGTTCACAACAACCACCGACAGACAGTCGCCGTGCCGGCCCCATGGCGACATCGAGGTGGGTGGATTGTGCAGGACATCCACAAAAAAAGGAGAAGGAAACTGAAAAGAATGGCCCAAAAAAAGGAAACGTGAAACCGACATCTACAGGGGTGAGATTTTTAACGCAGTAAGGTGGGAAAACGACACCACGCGCCATGTTGCGAGATCGATATAGGAAAGCGGTGGCACTGGCAAAAGAATGTGTACATACAGTGGAAGGGGGTACTTACCGAGGCCTTCGAACTTTCGAATGATGCTGTCGACAAAGGTGGTCTGCGGGGCGACATGGCCCCTCCGAACAGGCATAGTGCCGCCGTCAGAAGGGGTCGAGCATAGTCCTAGGGCGGCGCGGAACTTCGCTCCCGGTCGCCGTCTCGGTCGGACAGCCATCGGTATCTGCGGATGGCCACGGACTGACAGGCCGCCCCTGCCGGTGCACTGCTGGCGGGCGAGTGACAGCGCCCTCTCATGGGGCCACCGGGGACCTGCCGCGCCGAACATCCCGACCGCAGGCGGTCAGAGGCAATGTGCTCCGCCCAATTATCAAGCCCCACAATAGGGGCATCCCAATAAGAATAATCTTTTGGTGACATTCCATATTCCTATAAGAATATAATTATGATTATGAAGTCTTTGCTATGAAAACGGAAAAGGTTAAGATATATATGACTGAAAAGGTTAATATATATATATATATATTTATAATAATATTTGAATAAAGAATAAACTGGTTCGATATATATATATTTTTAGGTTATATTTTAATAATAAATTTGAATAAAGATAATTATTTGGTAAATTTAAATTGTCGTTATATTTTATATGTTTAGAATTTTTTTAAAAAGCAAATCAAGCAAAGAAATATTTAAAAACAAACATTTGTTACATTATTTATTTTATTTAGAACCTTCTTTTTTTTTTAAAATGTAATGAATTTAATGAAAATTTTTATGCATCAATAAAAAGACATAAAACAAATAAATAAAAAAGAGGCTACATCAAATTTTCAAGCTTTTGTCGTTATATTTTATATTTTTTTTAAGTTTTAGATCTATTGTTAGATACGCAGCTTGAACCTAAAATCTCTGAATTAAAAGCAAATCAAGCAGAGAATATTTAAAACAAACATTTGTTACATTTATTTATTTATTTTTATTTCTATTTATTCTTCTTTTTTTTTTTTTTTTTTTTTTAATACGAATGAATTAAATTATATTAGAAATTTTGAACGCAACCTTTGAATTTAATGAAAATATTGATTATTTGGCACATAAATTTAAGAATTGTCGTTATTTTTTATGTTTTAGACATTTTAATCGTGACGAAAAAGAAATCAAGCAGAGAAATATTTAAAACAAACATTTGTTGTTTATATTTAATTTTTTATTTATTTTTCTTTTTTTTTTTTTTTTTTTTTTTTTTTTTAAAAAAATTTAAAATTTTTGAATTTTTAAGAATTCATTTTTATGCATCAATAAAAAGACATAAAAACAAGTAATATAAAAAAAATTTTAAGGTATAATTCCTACTTTTTCCCTCTATATTGCAGAAAGTCCTTTATAAATAATTTTCATTCATTTTCAAGTTTATCTGGCAGCTATCTATTGTTAGATACATGCAACTTAAATCTAAAAAAAAAAACTAAAATTAATTAATTTAATTTAATTGCTGAATTAATATTTGAAAACTATTATTAACATCAAGTGTCATCCACTACAAGTTCAACAAAAAATGTATTGAATCCGAGTGGATGAATAAAAAGTATTTTATTAACGATTGAAAATTTGAACAAGATATATAGGGAGAGTGTGAGCTAATCGAAGGAATTGAATAAAGTATGTTTAAAGAACTAATTAGAATTAAAATTAAATGTCATTCCTATTCGAATAAGAATATAATTAAGATTGAGTGAAGTCTCTGCTATAAAAACATTCATACTTGAATATTCGTATTTAATGAATGAGAAATCTTAAATATCTATGTTTCTAATAAAATTTGAACAAAGATAGACCGGATTAAATTACATATTAGTTAGAATTTTTTCGCGATTTTTGATCATTCACAATCTAAAAATGTAATGAATTTAATGAAAATATTGATTATTTGGCTCCATAAATTTAAGCTATTGTCGTTATATTTTATATGTTTTAAACATTTTAGATCGTAGACGAACAACCCTATAAACAAACTAAGCAGAGAAATATTTAAAAACAAACATTTTGGGTTACATTTTTTTGATAATACGAATGAATTTAGAATATTTTTGAACGAAATTTTTCATATATATCAATAGAAAGAGACATAAAATAAAGAACTAATTTGAATTAAAATTAAAGGGCATTCATATTCGAATAAGAATATAATTAAGATTGAGTGAAGTCTTTGCTGTAAAAACATTCATACTTGAATATTTGTATTTTATGAATAAAAAGGCTAAAATATATATTTTGTTCACAATAAAATATGAGTGATGATAAACTGGATTTAATTACAAAGAACTAGTTAGAACTTTTTTTGTGATTTTTGGTCATCCACCATTTAAAAGTGTAATGAATTTAATGAAAAAAATTGATTATCTCGCTGCCATATTTTTTAAGTTATGATCATATATTTTATATGTTTTATACCTTTTAGATCGACAAAATACGTCAAGCAGAAAAATATTTAAAAACACACATTTAAGGAATATTTTTTGGCAACACTATAATGAATTACGATTATTTCTGAAAGTAATCTTTCACATAGAAATTCCCCTTTTTTTGTGCATCAATAAAAAGAAACATAAAATAAAGTATTTTTAAAGAACTAATTAGAATTAAAATTAAATGGTATTCATATTCTTATAAAAATATAATTAAGATTGAGTGAAGTCTTTGCTATAAAAACCTTCATACTTGAATATTCGTATTTAATGAATGAAAAATCTTAAATATATATTTTGTTCATAATAAAATTTAAATAAAGATAAATTGAATTAAATTGCAAAGAACTAGTTGAAGCTTTTTCGCGATTTTTGGTCATCCGCCATTTAAAAATGTAAATTTAACGAAAATATTGATTATCTCACTGCCATGAATTTAAGCTATGGTTGCATATTTTATGTTTTAGACATTTTAAATCGTAGACGAACCACTCTATGAAAAGGCCAAGCAGAAAAATATTTAAAACACACATCTAAGTAATATATTTTGTCAATACTAATAAATTAAGAATATTTAAAAATGAAATCTTTCAAATAAAAATTCGCAAATTTTTTTATGCATCATTAAAAATAGATATAAAATAAAGTATATTTAAAGAACTAATTATAATTAAAATTAAACTAGACTAAAAAAACTGGTTAGTATATTTAATGACTTTTAAACCGCAATTTTAAAATGTAACGAACTTAATGAAAATATTGAGTTTCTCGCTATGGAGGCTTCCATGCTGCGATCACCTAGTATGCGTTTTTAGTAATTCAAACATATTGCTATAGCAACAAGATTAGTTGCCGTCTCAGTTGTTGTGTTAGAAGGTTAACTAATTGACTCATCTATGGAATATATTGTGTTAAAAATCCCTACTACTTTTACAGTAAAAATATTTTCTAAATTATGTGCGTGCATGTGTGCATGTGTTTGGTGTGTGGGTGTGTGGATATAACTATCTCTTTCAGATGATACAATTTAATTTTAATTTAGGGTCTGTCTTTCTCATTCTTATTTATTATGTTAGTAGACATTCTTTTGATATTTTTCTGGATGTAATACACAAGTGTTATTCTGGATTAAAATAACTATTTATAAATTAATTATATCTAATTACTATATGTAATAACTAATTATATCTAATTACTATATGTAATAACTAATTATATCTAATAAATAATTATATCTAATAAATATATTTAATAACTAATTATAACTAATATTGAAAAATAAATCATTTACATCTGGATTGATTTTGTTGTAAAAAATATATAAAGATTTAAATAGAATTATTTCATTTGTTTACTTATTTATCTGAAAATTATTCTTTATTTATATCAACATTAAATGATATTAATGAAAAATATTCCGAAAATTTGCGCTTATGAGTTAAAATTTCCAAGCAGTAAGAGTTTACTAAGATCCCCAATAAAGGCAGAAAAGTTCGCAATAAACAGGAACGCTAGAACTACACTGTTATTAAACTCATGAAGGAACCATGAAGGAATCGTTATAATTGAATGAAATTTAATACACAGTTGATTGGTAATGGTACAAATAAATGATTAAATATTCAAAGCAAACAAACAATAACAAGAGATCGGAATCAGTATTTTGTGTAGCCACCACGCGCCGCAATAAGTGCTGCTACACGACGTGGCAGGGAGTCAAACAAATTTTGAATGTCTGCCTGAGGAAGAGCATTCCATATTGTTTGTATGCGCACCCGAAGTTCGTCTGCAGAAGCAACAGGACGAGGATCACGAGCGAGACGCCGACCAACGAAATCCCAACACATGTTCAATCGGCGGCATATCCGGGGAATACGCAGGCCAAGGAAGAAGCTGTACCTGCCGCGTTGCAAAGAAGGATTGAACAGTCCTAGCGATATGAGGGCGGGCATTGTCCTGTTGAAATACAGCGCCTGGCAAGCTTTGAAGGTAGGGAACAGCTTGCAGCTGTAGAACTTCACTGATGTACCGGCTGCTGTTCAGATTGCCCACAATTCTTAGCAATTGAGATCGTCCGTGCTATGCTCAGACCATAACTCCGGGTGCTCGTCCACTGTGGCGTTCGATAATGCACTCCAGAAGGTGACGTTCACCGGCATAGCGTCTGACACAAATGCAGCCATCATGGTACCACAAATTAAAGCGGGATTCGTCAGAAAACACTACATGCTGCCAATCAGCACGCCCTTCTTTATGCTGAGCGGCCCATTGTAGCCGCAGGCGGCGATGGTTTAGCGTGAGAGGGATCCTGTATAAAGGAGTCCTTGCGCGCAGTCCACGCTGCAGCAGACGTCTACGAATTGATGAAGCACAGAATGAAACACCTGTAGCTATTGATCACTGTGCTGCTAATTGTCTAGAGGAAGCTGAACGGTCCATCAGCGCCATGCGAACCAGGTGTTTATCATCGCGAGCTGACGTCACATTTCGGGGTCCACTCCCGGATTTCCGAGTTGTCCGACACTCGTCCGTCCACTGCTTCCAAAGACGCATCACTGTGCTGCTGTTACGCTGCACACGAGCGGCTACTGCACGATAAGACAATCCAGCTTGACGAAGGCCGATGATTCTCCCCCGTTCAAACTCTGCAAGTTGTTCAAATCTCGCTCTCTTTCGTCGAAGAGGCATAAGTAACGATTGAGCTAACGTTTACCACTAGCAGATAACCACCGATAACCATACACGCCTCGCTACAGCCGTCTATTTATTCGGATCCATCCGCTGTTCAGAGGGCGCTGCTCAGCATACGCGTGCGCTACGGATTTGAAATTCTAATCATTTGCATATCATGCGCTAATTTGCATTCCCTGAAAATTTCAGCTCACTCGCGTAAGTCCTTCATGGTGTTGCAATTTTCACAAACATGAGTTTATGATTGGTAGGGTTATAATCAAGAATATTTAGTAGCATTTAAAGTTTAAACCATTGTTAAAAATTTAAAGTTTAAACCATTGTAAAAAAATTTAAAGTTCTTATTCTGTGTTTGATCCAGAAAACAAAACAAGTATAATAAACACTATTTATTTTTAATACGGATTTCATATTCGGAAGTGAAATAATATGCTAGTAAATGTAACATATCATGGCATTTTTAACATATTTTATAGATGTCTACAAATCTGTTTTCCATGATTTAGGAAAGTTTGCATTTTAATAAATTCCTCAAAAAGTAAAGTCAAAGGATATTTCCGTATTTGATCCAATGCGCATGCGTAAAATCTATTACTTTTGCATGTCATATTTTTAACCAGGTAGCCCGGCAATAAAACACATTCCAGGTTAATATATAGTAAAAACGAATAATTGATAATTATTTATTTCAAAACAAATAAATAAATTGATATTTACAGTTACTTCAAATGTAATATTTGTTTTGGTATTTAAAACTTATACTAGATCGTATTTTAATTACTTAAGGAATTTGGGATAACAGCATGCTGTTTTTTAACTAATAGACTATTTTAATCTTATTTATCCTTGATTTTAAAAATAACACAATTTTTTTGATTTAAAAAATATTGCTTTCATTAGTTAAAAAAATTCTGAATTTTTCGATTATGCATTTAAATAAGTCTAGATTAAAAACTATGTCTGTATATCTATCTGTCACATATAACACGTTGTTCCAGGTTTATTGAAATACAATAGATTAAATTTTTATAAATTTTAATGAAATATAATATTAATTGCAATTTTAAAATTAAAATTAAACTGAAAACTAAAATAGATCCAGCTAAAAAAAATTGCATATCTCTTATATTCATTTAAATATGACTTCCTCATTCTTGGAAGTAAATATTTATAAGTATCCTCAGTCGTTCATTTAACTATTACTTCAACTTTACTATTTAAAAATTTAAAAAAACTTCTTTCGTTCTTTCAATAATTTATTTTGTAACACATATTGTGTTTCAGAATATTTGAATTTAAAAAAAAAAAGCATGAAATCGGCATATTAATTTCATTAATTCAACGATACATAATAATGATTACTATTTTCAACCGTGCATTGAAGCAAGCATCATCAAGTAATTAATAACTGACACTGTAATAAAATAAGTTACAAAACAATATCGTTATGAAAATAAAACGTTACAAATATTTTTTTTTTTTTTACTTTTTTAAAGAATTTTAATTATATAATACCTTGTTATAACTATGTAATGCATGGAATTTTTATATATATATATATATATACAGGGGGAGACATAGGGATATAGGGAGAGACAGAGAGTAAATGGGTATATTTTTCTGTATTCGTTTAATCCGTACAGGTCAAATAAGCACAGCTTTAACTGATGTATTAGCGATCCTATGTGCATAAAACGTTAATACTTCTTTATAAGAATTATTAGGAATTATTTCAAGGTAAATCATTAGATTAAGAATAAAAAAGATACTAGATTTTTATCTAATGATTCCAGGTTTGAGTCTTAAATAAGCATGATTATTTGTTTTTCCAAAAAAAATTGCATCACTGGCCTTCTATTCACGTATCTAACTACATTAAATTGCTTATTTCAATTACAATATTTCTTATTTACTAATAAAATAACAATGACACTTTTTAAAAAAATATACACCATTCAATACATAAATTACGTCTGAAGCTTTTTGAAAATAACATTAAATATACCTCGGAGAAGAATTGCTAATAGCGTTAAAACTGCTCTTAATTAAATCATTCAAACAACTCGTATTAATTTCATCAACTATGAATTAAAAAATGCAAGAACAGAATTAATTCAATATTAAATAAAAGACTGCATTTTTACAAGGTTTATTTCGTAATAAATTCGCAAATTTTTCTGGTGACATATCGTGCCAGATGCATTATTTTTCAATTTTATGAATAAGGAATTTCTAAATATGATTAAATTATTTAATCTATATTTTGTTTTATTATTTACTCTTGAAAGAAATCACATTTAACAGTTTGAATAATCATTTGTATTTCATTTTTAACAATATTAATCGTAATCTATTGAGTTGGTAAGAAAGTACATTTGGTTTTAATTATTAAATCTTAATGTTTTTTATTAATGTTTAACATGTTACTATTCATTCAATTTTAACAATGTTCTAATGTTGTTTTAACAATGTTCATTCAATTTTAACAATATTCTTAATTGTTTTAACAATGTTCGTTCTTATTATTTAAAATACAATCTGTTTTAACAATGTTCGTTCTTATTAATTAAAATACAATCTGTTTTAACAATGTTCCTTCAATTTTAACAATATTCTTATGTTGCTTTAATTATGTTCGTTCTTATTAATTAAAATACATTCGGTTTCAACAATGTTCTTATGTTGTTTCAACAATTTTCGTTCTTGTTAATAAAAGTACTTTTGGTTTTAATAATGTTAATTTTGGTGAAAACCAAAATTGCTTTCTTGCTGATTCAATAATTCATGACCATTTTTTTGTATGGTGGGGCCAAAACTTACGCTGTTATTTACTTTACTACAATTAGTATACAAAAGACTTCTAAAAATTATCCTTATAAGTAAAAATGATGATTGAATTTCTTTTATATACACTATCTGGAAGAAAGTGACGGGACACCCCTCGAAAAGTAGAAAAGTCGACAATACAACTGTCACATGCGCAATAATAGGTATCACATGTCAACCATATCCTATAAATACTCTGTGTAGTCGACTAGAGTTGTTTTTTGTCAAGATGCCGCCACGGGAAGAGTTGTCTGAGTTCGAGAAAGGTGTGTTGGTTGGATTGCATCTTGCTAAGGTGTCAATTAGGGAGATATCCCGTCTCCGTAACTGCTCAAAATCAACTGTAGCACGTGTTGTGTGTCGCTACAAGACTGAGGGACACTGTCAGAACAGACCCCGAAGTGGACGACCTACAGTTCTCACCAGCAGGGACCGGCGGGTACTCGGCAGGGAGATTCGAAGTAACCGTCAAACATCCATGGATAACATAGCTAATGAGTTTAGACAAGCCACAGGAGTGGCCATTTCGACCAAGACTCTTCGTGTCGAGGCCCATAAGTTAGGTTACACTGGACGTTCGGCGGCCCATAAGCCTTTGATTACGAAAACAAAGAAGAAAGCGCGCCTTCGATGGGCCAAATACCACCGTACTTGGACTCTGGATGACTGGAAACGCGTCCTTTGGAGTGACGAGTCACAATTTACCCTTTTCCGTTCCGATGGACGTGTTTGGGTATGGCGTTTACCAGGAGAACGCCTTTTGCCCGAGTGTGTCGTCCCAACTGTAAAGTTTGGTGGAGGAGGATTGATGGTATGGGCCCATTTCTCCTGGTATGGGACTGGCCCGCTGGTGAAGGTTGATGGTGCGATGAATGTCGATAGATACTGTGATATTCTCAACAATCATGTCCTTCCTACCTTGTGGGCAACGTACGGTATGGATGATTGCTGGTATCAAGACGATAACGCAACATGCCATGTTGCAAGGAGGACTCTTGATTGGTATGTGAACAACAACGTTAAACGCATGGAGGGGCCGACGCAGAGCACTGATCTTAACCCAATTGAATATCTCTGGGACGAATTGGACCGTCGGTTGAGGGCCTGCACCCAACTCCCCAAAAGCAAGCCTGAACTATGGAACTTCCTGTTAAACATTTGGAAGGAAATTCCTCTTGCCACTATGGCTAATTTAGTGGAAAGCATGCCCATAATGGTTGCAGCTGTGATCGCAGCCAAAGGAGGCCCTACCTCCTATTAATTTTAATAAATATAGGTTTATGTCGTTATAGTGTCGTGTCCCGTCACTTTCTTCCACATAGTGTAGCTGAAATAGGCATTATAAAGTCCCATTTATTTTCAGAAGATGGGTTGATTTTGCTCATAATTCTTTATTATTCAAAATACTGCCGACTATGAGTAGAATTTTTATGAATTAGAATAATAATTGCACTCTTGCACTTATTTGGAAAGACTACGAAATTTAAACATCAAAACAACACAACAACACATTTAAGACCTCATAAAGAAGCATAGGAAACATGTGATGAAATTATATTATAATCTCATTTGAGATCTTGTCTAATCCAAATGAGATCATAATATAATTTTAGAGAGTTTTAATTTATGAGTGAAATTGTTGTCCTCAGTTTGAGTAAAAGAAGGATCAGGAGGAGAAAATTTCTAGATCCATCAGGTAAATGAAATTGCGAACGAAATTTTGAATCGCTTCGTCGTTCGTGAATCCAAACGAAAAAAATAAGACCAAATCGCAAAATAGGGGCCGTTGGATTTGGGTGACATTTTTGCGAGGCCAGCCGGGCGATTAGACGCCAAATGAGGTAACCCAGGTTTCTTGTACTGTTTGCAATTCACTTCACTTACAATCGCCCCCCATTACTTGGCGCACTTTGATGAAAAGATTTTTTGACGCCAGATTCCAACGGCTCTTATTCTGCGATTTTACCAAAATTAATTATCATTTTTCTTCAATTGATTGTTTCTTCCGAAGATGTTGTACACTTTGTATCTGTAATAACTGTACTGCTTTTATAGCCAAGTTGTCACGGATTAAACTGGTATTAGACTGTATAAAACAGCAAATTGGTTGCAATTCAAAATGTGCAATATGTATGGATTGTCTTGTTCAATCGAGCTACTGAAAAATAGTGCATCGACAATATTACTTTTATTAAAATTCAAAAGCCTCTTAATATTTTTGAACAAAATGTAAATGTAACTTTAACTTTTGTTTATACAGGAATTTTTGTTCAATGAGCGAACTGATTGGCTCGCGAAAGAAACCGCCAAACAGGACATGGAAATTAGTGTAAATGTACTATGACCTTATTATAAAAGACATTCAAAAGCAAAACTATTATTGTTTGATTTGCCACTCTACGGTCATTCTGTGCCCACTTTGGGCTAATTACACCGGAACCTACAGTTTAATGGGGATTCCGAACCACTAATAAACATCCATTCCACTGCCAAGATTCAAATCTGAAGCGTATGGTACCAACTTCCAGAGCGCTAACCAATTGCTCATCAGGCCGCAAACTATGGTTTTGTTTCCTCTACCACTTGGTAGACAGCAACGTCTAGACCATGTCCAAGAACCCGTGGGGCACCCGCAGGTAGAAGTTTGACTTGGCTCCGTGACGATTTTTTACACCCTACAGCCCTACACACAAAGCTCTACAGTTATATTATCCTACGGCTTAAAATGGATTCTGAACCACTACAAACATATGGAACCACCAGAACTAAAACCCGAAATCTGGCGCACCGAGCACTAGAGTGCAGACAAAACTATTATACTTTGGAATAAATTTTTCATAGAATTATCAAATGCATCTATTACGAAAACGTACTTTCCCTCTATTCTACAGAAGCTTTGAACTCGCTATTTTTTTTCTTCAATTTCAGAATTATTAAATTTACTACTTGGTATTGCAATTTTAACTCTTACTACTTAAATAGATTAAATATAAATCTATGCTTCAACTGACCTTTGTAGGTGGAATGAAGAACATTAAATATAAACTTCTTAGATGATCCGAGCTTGGACAACCCTAGAATACTTTTAAGAAAAGAACTTCTAGAAAAAGTTCTAAAAAGTCAAATAGTCACCAAACTTTCGTCAACGTGTTAATAAGAAGCCTTCTTTTACAACCATTTGCAAATTCTTACTTTAATGTTTCTTAAATCTTTACTTTTTTTATTTTACATCTGTTATTATTTTTAATGTGTTTTAATTAATTTTTTTTTTGGGGGGGATGAGGTGTTTTTTTTTAATTTAGCTATTGATTTGTGTTTTACTTAATTCTGTAAGCTTTGTGGTATACTTTGGTGTGCATCGGGATTCCTTGTAAACTTCAATAAAACATTTTTAACAATAAATAAGCCCCACTCGTAACTCAGGGGCAACGCGTGCCGCTGATGAGCAGTCCACTGGCGTCTTTCTTATAGACACTGTTTCAAAAAAAGAGGAGATTCTATGGCGTTTGTGATGATCAACATCTTGCCTCGTTAATTGGACTACCTGAGTGGGTTTCCGGGTTTTCTCCCATACGATACGCAAATGCGAGGTAGTTCCCCAAAAAATGTCCTTCCGGAAGGCACTGCCCTCCTTCTTCAAAGGCTATTTTCCACCGAGGCGTGAAGGCTCGTTCCCACCGAGGCGAGAGACGTGAAGATGCAAGAGGCAAGCGACCAAATTTTTTCGACCCCTTCACAGCGAAACGTCAGAAATAGCATTACGCCTAGTGAAAAACCGCTTCGAGTTGAAAGTTGGGCAACTCCAAGCGGAGGACTGCAAACCGGTTTCAGGCGACCGCGGTGAGGTCAAATTTTGGTCACTTGCATCTTGTCGCCTTGGTGAGCACGAGCCTTGAAGCGTTGAAGATTCATGCGGCAGACAAGAAACTTTTTTCGACCCCTTCACAGCGAAACGCCAGAAATAGCATTATGCCTAGTGAAGTTCCGCTCCGAGTTGAAAGTTGGTCAACTCGAAGCGGTGGATTTCAAACCGGTTTCAGGCGAACGTGTTGAGGCTAGTGATCGGTTAGTGCTTCACGCTTAAAGCCTCACGCCTCGGTGGGAACGAGCCTTAAGCGTCACGGAGTCAAGTCAGACTTCTACCTACGAGTACTCCCTCATAACAGAAAATTTCAATTTTTTTTAAAGTTTATCTGGCGCCATCTATTGGTAGATATATGCAACTTAAACCTAAAAAAAATATAATTAATTAATTAAATTTAATTACTGAATTAATATTTAAAAAAACATTAACATCAAGTGTCATCCACTACAAGTTCAAAAAAATGTATTTGAACTTGAGTGGATGAATAAAAAGCATTTTATGAAAGATTGAAAATTTGAACACGATATATATAGGGAGAGTGTGAGCTAACAGAAGGAATTGAAAAAAAGGTAAACGCTATATAGCCTTTTCCATATATCGCACTGGTATTTTGTCTCCTGGCACACGTAATCTAATTAAGAGTTACTGCAATTTAAAATCTATTTTTTTTCTACAAATAAATAAATAAAATTTTAAAAAGAAATTCGAGTATGATAAAAAAAATACAGAAATTGGAATTAAACTGAAACAAGAAAAGGTTTAGCTCCTTGCTATGTTCAAAAGGGAAAGGAGTTCGGATGATCTTTATTTTTAATGAAAACTTTACTTTGGTATGTAACATTCTCATTAACATGACTTTGAGAAGTCATATAATGAATCATCACTTCATTGGAAAAACTCAATATACTATCACGAGAAACGATATATCACCTTACTGAGTTATTCAACTTTGTGACCTAAAATATATCAAACTGTAGTGTGCATGTTGGGCAACCAGATAGTAACTGGGTGTGATTGGGTTGAGATGTTTGATGCACAGGCTAGATAACTCACAACTTTATTTACGCATATTATTTACGCACTTTATTTACGCATTTTTTATTTCGCATAAACACCACACACATACAATTAGAGATATATAATATTTAACACATTTAAAGTCAGATAATTATAGATTCGTGGAAGGATTCCGCTTCTAAGCCGAAAACCAGACACTCAGTTACGCGCAGATAGCGCGAAATATACTTCCTCTTCAGGTTAGTGTCTGTAGGACAACTGATCATTTGTCCTGAATGCCACAGAGGGATTTCTTGCCAATGAGTAGGAGGAAGCATAAATTTAAATATAACTGAATCATTTTAAAATTTGCTAAGAATTTATTTACAATTTCATTTTAACAACTTCATTTCTACTTTTAGATTACCTTCTAAAATTTGTATATATATATATATATATATATATATATATATTGTAAGCACATTAATAAAAAAACAATAACTTTTAATAAGTTTTTATGGTTATTTAACTGATATTTTGACTTTATATCATTAGCTAAGGATACGATGATTATATGACATTGTATACAATGCCTTTGTTTAACTACTTGCAATATTAAATAATATTGGTAAACGTTTTACT
>BPLQ01000901.1:0-26116 GCA_021605075.1 Caerostris darwini | reverse complement strand
TTCTTTTATACAATCGTTTGATGGTATCATTCCCTTACTTAAAAATAAAATTTTAAATTCATAATAAATTAACTAGCATCAAAAAAAGAATTTCGTTAATCAATTCTTCAAAATGTCCAATTTATAACTTTTTATGAGTTTCAATCAAACTAAGTTATTTTTTTTTATTATTTATTTTCTTTTCGATTGCATACAAATACATTACATTAGAAAAAAAGAAAGATTATAAAAAAAACATTAGTAATTTCTTTCGTGTTTATAATTAAGTGAAAAATAATCACTGGGGCAACTGTTTAACCAATTTAAATTTTTTCAATAAAAGTTTGAGCTCAGCAATTTTAAATTGCTTGTGATTTTAGAATTGAACATATTATACATATTGAATAACACACGAATAATACGTATTATACATATTGAATAACACATGAACATATTGAATAACACACGGATAATACATATTATACATATTGAATAATACACGAAATAAACAACAGTAGAATTGATTTTCATACATCCAAGTTCCGCAATAGTTTGCTATCATTCATCATGGCAAACACAAGCTCTGTTCTGTCTTGTTAGCCATCAACGCTCTGAATCAAGGACCTAATCTTCTCACCTCAAGAAGGTAAAGAGAGATTCTCCCATCACCTTTGTGACATTGAATTAGACTAGACGGAAGTCTGGGACATCTAGACAGAGGGTGTAAGAATCTTTTTTTTTTTATTTTCTTTTTTCCTCTCTATTGAAAGAAAATTTAAATTTTGAGGGAAGAGCTAAACAAAGTTTGTTTTTGAAGAAATGTAAGATTGTGGGATTTCAGTGATAATTCTTGAAATAATGGAGGTTGCCGATGCCAATTTCAGTGTTATTTAATGAGTATTTTTCTCTCCTTACTGAATTGATAGAATTTTTTATATAAAAATTTAATTTATAGTTTAGTTTTGTGTGTTATCGAACAAGCGATTTTGGTGTGCTAAAATGCTTACTACCTATATTTAACTATATGAATGCTTTTATCTCATACGACTGCGTACCATTTACTATTTTTATTTAATTATAAATATATTTTATATTCATTCATAGTATTTTTATTTAAACTTATTTAATAGAAAAAATCGGCTACAAGACAATGTACGAAATAAACACACTTTTTTCTCACCTACATTTTAAATAAAGGAAATTTCATTATTCTTTTTGCCAGCAGACTTAAAAAATGTTTTCCTTACTGTGTATTAGAAAGTTAGTTTAAGAATAGAAAAAAGGAATCAGAACTAAAATCTTAAAATCGGGAAAAAAATGTTTTTTCTCCAAAGCTGATTAAATTTTTTGTTTCGCCATATTATTTTCTATTACAAAAAATAAATCTCATATTACCTTAAGTCAGAACTTTTAATGAAATCACTTCGAGATCCCGGCATATATCATATAAACGTATCCAGATATCCCTCAGACGTATAGAAATTTATATATATATACATGTTTGTGTTTGTGTGTTTGTGAGTATGTGTGTGTATAAATTTTGTACGCAATATTGTAATTTGAAAAATCAAGTATTTTTTTGTGGACTTCTGGGGGGGCCTCAATGAAATCTCACCGATGAATGACGGAAAGATAACATTGGTTTTCCGGTATGAATCTTTTAGGGAAACTACCCCACATTTGTGTGTTGTAAATAAGTAAAATTTCAAAAAACAAATTGGCCGTTGAGGAGGGATTATCTAAATTTCATTTGAATTTTTTCGTTACTGAATGAATGAGTGCAACCGAAGTTGCCCGCGATTGAAACCTGAATAGTTACTGTGCCCATCATTTCTCGGCCGTGTGCTGGGTTGCTTTAAAATTTAATTAATTATTTATTCGAACTGATGTATAACAATTATAATCGAAATTCAAGTAATGAAACTTAATAGTCGTAAAAGTTTTTCAAGAATTTAAAACTCAAAATTTAACGAAAAAGAAGACAAAATAATTATATTTAATATTCTGACTTCAATAAATAATATGATACAGTGTACTATTATAAAAAATAATAAACTAATTGAAAGTAATGATAAAAGAAAAGAAATTTCCTGTGTACGCTCCAGGAAAGGGGACGATACTCCGTAGACAGAAATGTCCCTTCGTTAACTTCAAATAAGAAGAGAGGATGGTGCAAACTTTACGATGATATGCATGCTGCGGATGTTCCTTCAATTACTAGATACAATTCTAAATAACGATAACTGTCAGACTGAAATATCAAGCTTTTTTAAATTGGCTATTTAACTCCATTTAGTAAATGTCCATAACTTGTGCTGAAAAAATATTTTAGAAATTATATATAAATTTAATTTTCTTAAGAGGACTATCCAATGATTCCGTCAAAATATGCATTAAACTTGGTGTCACAAATGTCATTTGATAAAGCATAAAAATGTATGAGTTATAAAATATGAATATATTTATCAATATTCTTTTCTATTGCATTAATATTTGAATTTTTCACTTAATTAAAAATTTTCATTAATAACTTTTTTTTATAGTTTTTTAGATTAAATGTTTAAGTTTATGAATCAGTTGTTGAGCTGAATAAAGTCAATTTTAATATTAATACTTTGTTCACTAAAACAATTTTCTTTCTATCAATTTAAATTTAATTTAAGTGTTAATTGTAAGTTTATAATTGGATTCGAAATGGAAAATAAAATACCCACATTTCAAAATCAGAGCAGAGTATGAAAAAAATCTTAATATTTTACAAATTTCACATTATTAGGTGAGAAATCTGTAATAGCTTGCTTTCACCGCATAATTATATTTAGTTTGATCATTAAATAATTTTTAATTACAGCACAGGCTCTGAAACAGTGTTTTAAAATAATTAAACCAATTAAGATGTCTCATTGCATAATTGCGATTATTTTTCTAGAGTAAATATTTAAATTTCAGTCATTATAATAAAATATTTAGCTAGGTTCAACTACGCATTTATATTAAAAATAGAAACCAAAATATATACCGTAGTATCATTTTCTACTATATAAACCTGATCATCTGCAATAAAAATATCTGCAAGTGACTCCATAACAAACTTGATTGAACTGCCAGCATTTAATCTTATGAACTTTCATTTTCGAAGAAACTACTTCAGTAAGTTAAATTAAATATTTAAATTCGTATATTTTCATGCATAATTTAAAATAAATTCAGATGCTTTCTTCATGTATAAAAAATGTTCATAATCAAAAAAATAAATACAAATATTTTAATTTGTATTTATTTATTGTTTAATAAAAATAATTGTATCTCACTTTACGTCTTTATTTGCTGTTATTTTGCAAGTGTGTATTTGAAGTAGAATATTTCCTTCTTTGAGAATATTTCTTAAATATTCAACAGAAAATAATTTATGCAAACGATAAATAAGACTCAGGATATTTTCAGACCAATTGTTTCCAATTTCAGAAATCAATTGTTTGAATTTGCATGCTGATCTTTCTCGCGTAAAAAGAAATATATTTAAGTAATACAAGGAGCAATTTATACATTCTGTTTTAAATTATGATGATTACTTATAAAAAAATAATTAGAGACAAACTTAGAGAGTCTTATGATTAAAAGAAAAATATTTTTTAAATTTTTTTCCTTCTGGAAAAAAAAATGCCAAAAACAAAAAAAAAAAAAATATTTGCTGAAAGAAAAAGTTTATTTTCTAACATTTTTCTATCAATCATACAATTGTTCGGATGTTTCTGGCCTTCCTTTTAAAACGAAAAAAATGTCAGAAAATGAGGAATCTTTCACGTTGTTTGTGCAGTATAAAACCACAAGAGAAGATTTACAGCAAAAGAAGATTTACGGATAAACAAAAGAAATTACTGTGAAACAGCCTTTTAGCGACTTTGCTCTTTAATTTGACATTGAACCAATTTATTAGTTTATATAAATAGGTAGAAAGTTAAAAAAGGGAATATTGTTTTAAAAACCTTGGCAGTTCGACCGACAGCTTCCTTATTGCATTGCTTCAATGTACAGTGAATCTTAAAGCAGTAGCTTTAAGAAATATTGCAGGAAACACATGCGGTGCATCCAATAGGAAGGATCTTAAGCAAAGAATTTCCGAATAAATAGATAGTATAAAAATTTATTCTAAAATAAAAGCATTGTATTTTAAACATTAAATTGCTTTCTAACTTAAAAGCATTGTTGCATCTCATCTAAATGATATATTAAATATTGATTGATTCACATTAAACTAGAAAAATGTAAGTACGAATTTCTTAGAATTCGTTAAAATACTTAAAGCAGAGAGCTGCTCATATCAGCGAAAGATAGTTTAGTATGTCACTGCGTGAGGAAAGAAAAAAAAACCTGAGAATAATAATACTGGAAGTTTGTTTTAAATCATTTACATATGATAGTTTGATTCAGGAATTCAAGTTTTTTTTCCTTATCTTTTCTTTTTTTTTCTTCCAAGATTAAATTGATTAATAATAGTTTTTTTTTTCAAACAAAAAATTAAGAAAGAGAAGAAAATGGAATTTAAGTAATTTTATTGCTACACAACAACTGAGCTGACATCTTCAATTACTTAAATATTATTAGTAATTTTTTGCCCTCACAAAAGTAAAATACATTTCAAAAATGAAAAAAAAAAAAAAAAAAAAAAAGCCAGGTGAGAGATAATTAATTAATATTTCTTTATTAAATTGATGTATATTTTTGAATAAAAAGGCTACAGAAATGTCTCAGAGAAACAACATTTAAATAGCTAATTAAACATTCCATTAAAACAGGACATGGAAGCACGGTAAAAAAAAATGTGAACTGAATGAAACGCATGAACCAAAATCACAAGGAATCCTTTGTCTCGTGCCAAAGTCGGCAAATAATATTCGAATCATCCTTCGGCGTTGGTAATTACAGTGCTACAACCCCTTTAACTCAAACAATTCGGAAAGCCTGTTTGAAGCCTCTTACCCCCTTTTTGCATGAGGTGTTGGGGGGAAATTTCGACGGGTCTGTTAATTCAATAGGAGACACTCTTTGCTTAAAGGAGCAGGGACTTCATCACGTTAGCAGTCACATTGCCGATAATTTGAATTCAATCTGCGTAAACGGACCCATTTCAGAGCGGAACACATGCAACAGAGGGGAATTGGAGACGAGTCACGGTACAGAGATGGGAATTACAGGTACGAATTACAGGAGGGAATTATATTGTAATTGACTACACATTATAGAAAAATTTAATTTAAGTATTAAGTACTGGAGGCAAATAATTTATAATGGAATTCTAATCTCCCAAGCACTTCGATATTTTTTTAATTGTTTTTAATGTTTTTTCTTATGTTTAAAATATATTTATAACAAGCAAATAAAAAATGGGGTTTTTTTTAAGCATCGAGATTTTTCAACTGTAAGAACATTTATTTTAAGTACAAAAATTTTAAATTACAAGAACATATTTCCTTTAATATCAATATCATGAATTAAATATTTAAACCTTATTTTAATTTTGTTATTAGAAGTACTTCTCAATGCAAATGGAGACATTTAATTTTATTCTTCATACTCAAATTTGAAATAAAAGACTTTCAAAGGGGAAAAGAAACTTTAGTTTAACACAAATTAAATCAGAAATGTATATTACTTTATGCACATGATAAATAATTTCAACAAAGAGATGCAATAATTCAAGTTCATCCAAAAGAATCAAATTAAGAATTGTAACCGTTGTTTGCATTAAAAATACACTTGCACTAAATTGCACTACCTCTGTTAAAGGGCTGCCTGCTTATTTGCATGGTAATTCCGTTCAAAGAAAAAATGGTTTTTTTTTCAAATACAGCTAACATATAAAAACATAAATAATTACTATGTATTTTATTCATTAGTTATAAGTTAAATTTAATCTTCTTAGTACTCAAACTATTTTTTCCCAATTTCCATAAGTGTTCATTTTTTTAAGATAAAAAAAATTAGTAGTCAATAAGTAATATCTTTAATAGATCTTACATATATTGAATAGATCTCATTGACATAAATGTTCCTTCCTATTTTCTACAACATGAAAAATATCTTATAATATTGATTTTAAAATTGCTTCATTAAAATCATACAATGGATATTTTCTTCATAATTCGTATACCCACTTAAATTTTTCAAACTTTTAAACTTGCTTATGCATTATACTATTTCATGACACTATTTAAATTCTGTAGCTATTTATTTTATAATTATAAGACATATTTTATAAGTTAGGACATTTTCCTCGATAAATTTGATTCACACATACTTAGAAATCTATTAAATCAACAATAGTGAGGCGGCTTATTTTCCCCTTTCATTTGAAATGGTGAATTGAAACCCCGCATTTTGGGGCTGAGGACGAAGTCGATGTCACAGCGTTTGTTTTTTAAACGCAGATCGAGGACTCGATTCATTAAAACTCATTTTCAGGGAATGTTTCAAATACGAAATGAGGGGGATAATTTGCTCTAAAGAAGTCACGCCTTTTACGTTGGGATTAGGATAGTTGATAATTGGTTTAAAACTTCTCACGTTTTATATATATATATATATATATATATATATATATATATATACACAATAATATATGTATGTACTATATATACAATCTTGCGAGATATAAAGTTCTTTTAAAAATTTTCAGGAAAATTGGAATAATTTATAAATATTTTTATTATATTGCTGAAATTCATTAAGATATTAATAAGGCAATACCTATTACAAAATACCTGTTGTCATAATTTAAAAATTATATTAACAAACTGGAAGAATTTTTTTTCCTTTTTGATTCATTTTAATAGTCTTGAGACTCTTAAAAATCCAAAATAAATGAATAGAAGGACAACTATTGTTAGTATTTTAAAAGCACATACTTATTTCGGCAGGAATCTTTAAAATTCATCTAACAGGGCTAAGCATTTTTCATCTTCAACCTATAGTTTTAAAAATTTATTTCGTTATACGAATGATTTAATTTCTGGGATGCCTGTTAATCATAACATTTTAAGACTAATTAGAAGAAGAATTGTTAAAGATAGAAAAGAAAAGGAGAAATTGATCTTCTCCTTTTTGATCTTCCTTTATAGAAATCATTATGCGAGAGAGCCCCAATTGCACTTTGTCTGACAAAAGATGAAAAAGAAGAACACAGGGAAATAAAAACAGCATCGTTTTGTGCTCTGCATAGTGAAGAAGATGGGGAAGAGGAGGTGCCATCTAAATGGTAAGGAGCAAAAGGAAGGCGGAAGTGTATTATTTGTTTTATAGATGATTCCATTCTTGTGTGACGGATTTGTCGCTCGGGTGTTATTATTCCACAGTGGGATTTGAAATAGAAGTAAGAATCAGGAAATTCAAAAGTAACAACTTAGAGCACCGAGAAATTTAAATTATCAAATGAAACAATGTATGCGTTAATACTTTTTCTTGATTGTGCGTTCAGCATTTACAGGCTTAGCTGAGGTGGATTATATTGGAGATTGGTATTGAGGTGGATTACCTGAATAACTATGAAATGTATCATTTTTTAAATATATGGGACATGAAAGAATAACAAAATAAAATCTGATTGCGTAAATATTTAAAGATTTTAGAATACGCTTCAGAACACTTTGATGATTTTACTCCGTATGCACTATTCCAATGCATCAGTGTGATTCAATCAGATGGAAACGTAATTGAGGGTTGTTTCCAGTTAAGGTATAATTTATTAAGAATATCCTCAGGGGTATCATTTGTAAGCTCATACCTATTTATCTCTTGTTTAAAATAAAGATTGAATGTGTTCACACAGCATTAGGCTTTTCAACCAAGGTTCCTAATTTTTGATACTTTAAAATTTTTAAGAAATTTTAATCATACCCTAAAAAACATTTAAAACTTCATTTTCAAACTAATATTTCATTTAGCAATTTTAAAAAAGGCTAATTACTTTTTTTATAAAATAAATACATAGTAAACATAAAAAATTAAAATCGAATATAAAATCGATTTTTATTTCAAAATTTACAAATTAAAATTTTTTTCAAAGTTTTACTTCTTTTTTTTCAAAAGTGTTATAATAATGTACTTTTTTTCAAAAGTATAGGTTTCTTAAATGCAATTTATATTTAACAGATAGGATTTACTACTCACAACTATATACATATTTTTTTTTCAAAAAGAACTTCTGTTGCTGAATGCAGTTTTTTAATAATAGTATAGTATGCAGTAACCAAAACTACATTTGTTATGAATTTACATATATATCATCTTAATTAAAAACCTTTTATTAATTATATTTCGCATTAAATTCTACATGTAATTTGTAGTAAAATTTTGCATATTTTCAGGATGTGCAAGTTTTTGAAGAATAAATTTTTTTTGTCATAAACATATACAAAAATTACAAAAACTTTTGGAGCATAAATAACAAATTTTAAATAATCATAATAACAGTTTACAAACAATTATTTTTTAAAAATATTAATGCACATTCTTTAAAATTGAAGGCCAAGAAAACTTTCTAAATTAAAGTGTTTTTTAGGATTTTAAAAAAGAATAAGGCAAATTAATGTATTGTTCAGTATAGCTCATATTTAAAAAAACTGGTATTATTTGCAATTTCTAATAATATGTAACTAACGTAATATGTAATATGCACAACATAAGATTGATTTAGGAATAAGTACTACATAGTAATGAATATGAAATCATTTTTATTACACTACATAAGATTTCAATAGCATTGAGAGTAGTAGTAAAAATTAATTAATTATGTACAATTCCTTTTAATTGATTTTCACTGGATTTTTTCACAGTTTCCCATTGATAATTTTTAATAAATAATTTTATTTTGAAGGTTAAGCATATATTAATACACATATAACACACATAATATTAGTATAGAAAATAAGATAATGCCACCTATTTTAGCATCCAGTTATTTGCTATTTTTTCATTCTTTTCCTTATATTCTAGAAAAGAGACTCGAATGATATAGAAAACAATTGAATCAGAAGAATTCTATCAAAATTTTGATGATTCAATATTTTTAAAATTTTAAATATAAAATAATTTATAGTGTATAGATAGATACAAAAAAGGAAGACCCTGAAATGCTTAAGCATCATTTTAGATGAAAAACTTTTTGTGGATAGCTTATCTTAAAGAACAATCAACCAAGCATTGGAATGGTTTAATTGTCTCTATAGAATTATTGGCAACAAATGAGGAATAAATATAAAACCAGAAAAATACTCTACAAAGCAATTATTGAATGCATTCTTTCACATGATACCATAAAATGGGCAACCGATTTGACAGGCAGAACATACAAGTATAATTATCTCAGTTCAAATAAATTTTTTAAATTTTTTACCGGTATATATCGCACATCTCCGATTTCAGCTTTGCAAGTGGTTACTGGAATATCTGATGATTAAAAATGAAGCGTTTTTGATACAGATCACTAAAGGTTGAATAATGTTTATAATACACGACATTAATTTTAATCCAAATTACTATGAAGAAAAAACAATTTCAAGGTATATCCAGCAAATTTTGACATACATCTCAAAGTCACGTTCATAGCCATATGATCGATAATTCCACTATTAATATTTTTGTATATGGCTCTAAATCTGTAATCGACAGAGGCTGCGTATTTTGATGTTTCAAATATGACAAAATAATTCACAAATGAAAGAGAAAACTTCCCAAAACAACTCCATCTTCCAAGTTCAACATCTCGGTATTAAATAAACCTTAAAGTAATTGGAAACTCTAAATGCTCCAGTATCAATTTGGACACACAGCCAATCAAGCCTACCTGCCATTCTTAATTCTAAAACCCAGATACTAAATCCCTTCTCGTCTAATGGCCAGAGAAATCTGGCACAAACTCTTAAACAAAGACTTCATCCAATTGCTTTGAATAAAAGCACACGCATGCTATTTAGGTAATGAACACTCAGATAGATGGCTTTCTTAAAGCAAAAGTTATAGAGGCCGACTTAACTTGTAAAAAGTAACTTAAATAATTGTCATTTAAGAGATTTTAAACGAGATTTTAATCAAAGCAACACAGGGCGAAATTTTTTTGAAATCCTTCCTGAAGTCTCAAAAAACTACATCATTCTATCTACAGAAGAAAATATGATCATGGTCTACTCACAATATATTTAATACATATAAAATTTTAATAATAAGAATTTTATATATGTCGATAAAATATTTTACAGGAAATGATAATTTACTAAAATTTAAAATTTAAAGCTCTCTATATAGAACTTCTAAAACGGCATCTATTCTAAAATTTTACATGCACAAATATACACTCATGTCCATAAATTAAGGATAATTCCGAATCACACCGAAATTGAACTCTAAAATAAAAATTTCACCTGTAGAATTATCACACACATCTTGAAGAACAATATGCAAATTACAGGAAACCACCAGATGGAGCGGATAGTACGTCACAATGACGAGAGTGTAAGAGAGGGGTATAAAAGGAATGGTGGCAAAGAAGTAAAATTGTTCACAAGCGCTTTAAAAGCCTTTCAGTGCAATAACCGCATAGTTATGGCACAAAGGAAGAGTTTGGATGATTTTTTACGTGGTAGAATTATCGGACGACTGGAATGTGGACGTACCCAGCTGGAAGTATCAGAGGAACTTGGAATCACCCGGAGTGTCATCTCCAGGCTTTGGCAACGATTCCAAGATGATGATCATGTGAGTAGATGTTACAGCACAGGTCGCCCCCGAGTTACAACGCCGAATGAGGACCGGTATTTAGCAGTTACTGCCAAAAGAAACAGACGGAGCACAGCATCAGACCTGTCTCGTCAGCTCTCTTCAGCTACCGGTACGACAGTTTCAAGGCAGACCATATACAGACGCTTGGGCACATTGGTCGATATGCTCGTAGGCCTGTCAGATGTGTTCCACTTACCGCAACTCACTGTCGCCTGCGATTAACCTGGAGTAGAGAGCGTGCATTGTGGACACCGCAACAGTGGTCTGGTGTGATGTTTTCCGACGAGTCCAGGTTTAGTTTGCAGTCTGATTCTCGGCGGACTTTCATATGGAGAGCGCCAGGTACCCGTTACCACCAAGAGAACACCATTGAACGACACCGTTACGGTGGTGCAGGATGGCTCGTTTGGGGAGGAATTATTCTTGGTTCCAGAACTGACCTGCATGTTCAGAGTGTAACGATTACAGGCCACATCTATCGGGATGTCATTCTGGAACTACATGTACGTTTGTTTCGGGGAGCCATGGGTGCTGAATTTTTGTTTATGGAGGACAACGCCCGTCCTCACCGTGCAAACATTATAGACGAATGACTTCAATTGGAGGATATCATCCGTATGGATTGGCCAGCATACTCACCGGACTTGAATTCAATAGAGCACGTGTGGGATATGCTTGGCCGACAAATTGCAGCCCGTCAACCCCCTCCCACCTGTCAACCGGAACTTAGGAGGGCATTGCTTGATGAGTGGTGTAATATTCCCCAAGATCAGATTGATAATTTGATACTCAGCATGCCTAGGAGTTGTAAGGCCTGTATTGCATCGTCCAGGAGTCATACTCCCTATTAACCATCATACTAACCATGTTATACTGTTTTTGTAAATAGGTTCTTTTTTGAAATTTGCTCCAGGGAGTAAAAATCGTTATTAATTATGTCAAACATATAGCATCTTTTTTGCTCTTTACCTTTTGTTTAATAAATAGACTTTACAAATAAGTCAAATTTGTTTTGCTTCTGTCTCTTTCTTTGCCTGAACTTCAGTATCCTTAATTTATGGACATGAGTGTATATTTCTTCATCCAAATACTTATCTGTTGAAAACATATAAATAAATATTATATATATATTTACACACATATATATATATTCGCTACAATATTAACTGATGTACATACATATATATATATATATATATATATATTTATTTATTCTAATATACACGCATATATACACTTAAGAGCCAAAACATTATGACCACCCCTACATTTTGCAATGAACTCGCCTGGATGACGTGGAAAGCACGTGATCAGGTGGAAGTGGTATTTAACTGCTGCTGGAGGACTCTGAAGAATCATTCTTTCACTTACTTCTGTGTGTGATGGGAAAGGCTGCGGTTCTAAGGGACCTTGATAGAGGGCAGATTGTAATGGCTCGAAGGCTCGGAAGAAGTATTTCCGAAACTGTACTACTTGTGGGTTGTTCGCGATCTACAGTTGTTAGTACTTATGCAAAGTGGATGAATGACGGTGAAACCAGCGGTAGACGGCATGGTGTTGGACGTCCACACGCTATCAAAGAAAAAGGTCGTCGGAGACTGTCTCGCATGGTGAAGCAAAACCGGAGCCAGACAGTGGCTCAGCTGACATCCCAATACAATGCAGGGCCAAATAGAATAGTATCGGAGCACACTGTTCAACAGACACTGTTGGTTATGGGGCTACGCAGCAAGCATCCCATTCGTGTGCCTTTGCTGACCAAGCGTCATCGCCAACTGCGCCTGCGCTGGGCCCGGGAACATCGTGACTGGTCCATGGATCAGTGGGAGAGAGTTGCCGAGTCAGATGAATCAGGGTTTGTCATTCATCACGCCGATGGCCGTGTCAGGATACGCGGTCTTCCAGACGAGCAGTTGCTCCCTCAATGTACAGTAGGTCATACACAGGCTTATTATGCTTTGGGGGACGTTCTCTTGGGCGTCTCTGGGACCTGTGGTTGTGGTAGAGCAGACCATGAATGCTACAGGGTATCTGAACATCATTGCGGACCTGTTGCGCCCTTACATGGCCACTGTTTTTCCAGCTGGAAATGGAATGTTCCAACAGGACAACGCCCCTTGTCACAAGGCTAAAATTGTGTTGGAGTGGTTCCAGGAACATGATGCTGAATTCCAGTTAATGTCCTGGCCGCCTAACTCACCGGAAATCAATCCGATAGAACACATTTGGGAATAGAATATAAATACTTTGTTTGTAAAAAATCTAGTAATTCCTAGGATTGAAAGTAGGGTTAATGTGTTTTTTCCATTGGGAAACATTCCAAAAATATGCAAAATATTCATCCATTTAAATAGTAATTGTTTTAATGTGGCTCGCTTCAAGTCATACCCCTCTTTGCTGAACTTGGGAACATAATTTTTTTATATTGTATAATATCACATTAATTAAATCAAACTATTATAAGAAGGAAAGGTGATTACTAATTAAAGAAAATTTAACTGTGTTTCTTTATTATCCTTAATGTTAGTTCTCAAAGCGAGACTTCTCGTAAATTAATACGCATGTAAGAATACGCCGAACTTCGAACACCTTTTTTCTCAAGTAACAAGTTTCTTTGTGCATTTTTTTGAGAATTATTATTACGGAAATATTATTATTATTACACATAACAATAGTGTTTACTAAGTTTAAAAAATTAAATACATTACAATGGTGTTTCTATTGCTGAGCATTTTGAACCACTTGAACCTTTCACCACAATACCTTTAATGCTGCATTACTTCTGAAAAAATTGCAAGTAAAAGTGCGGTAACTAACTATTTTGCGAATCGCATCCGCTATTTCGTTAATTTTTTATTAAAAAATATGTCGTGAAGGTAAAAAATATATAGTGAAAAATTTATAAATTTCGAAAAACCCTTTTATACAACTTATGAATCTCACGCGGCCAATTTTTGATAATTTCTGTTACCCATATCTGTTTAGGAACATATAGAAACCAAATAAGAGTATTAATAATAAGCGGTTCCACGTAACAAAAACAGCTCCAATGGAAATAGATCCACTCCTATTTAAATTTTTTTTATATATATTATTCGTTTTCTATTTAAGTTTATTAAAAGCTAGCAATTTAAGTTTAAAGTTTATTAAAAGCCCAAATTTTTAAGAAAATGTTCTGGCTTACAGTCAGGACATCTGACCACCTTCGCTGGTAAACACCTTGATAAAAAGCGAAAGCGCTTTTTAAACACAAAATACAATAATTTCGTGCAAATAAATGTGAAAATAATAACAATATTAATAAAAAGTAGGAAATAGGGTATTTGTATCCAAAAATAAGAAAAATATATCATTTGAAGCTATGTTAATGATGTAATTTGGTTAGTAAATGCAATTTTCACTAAACAGTGATTTTCAAAATTCTATGTATTTTTTTATAAAATTACTGTATGCATGCTTTAATTTCTCGTCTATAAATATCTCAAGTTCTGTAGATTATATTTAAAAGAGGTTTTGCCAGTATATATGTGAATATTAGGGGTTTTTTTCATTTTAATGATAAAAAAATTTAAAGGATTTTCAACTTCCCGCGGTCTAAAATTTTTGTAAAAATAGTTCAAGTGAATAATTTCTCAAAATCTCCTTTCAATACAATGCAGAAAAGGCCCGAATAGCCGAGTGGCTAGCACTCTGGCGCTCGGTACCACAGGTTTCGGATTCAAGTACCGGCGGTGCCATGGTTGTTTGTAGTGGTTCGGAACCCACTTTAAACCGTAGGTCCCGGTCCTAATAGGATCGTAGAGCGTTGCGGGGGTATTGTTACTCCACGTCCGTGGCTTATCTTCACGGTACACGCGCGCCCTGGGTAATGCAAAGTGAGTACGTCTGTGCAGCACTTGCCTTAAGAGGCAAGACCAAGGCTGTTTGTGTTTGCCAGCTGCATTAGAAAAAAAAATACAATGTGTAAAGTTTATTTAATATAGAAACTTTTTTTAAAACTAATTTAATATAGAAAGTTTATTTAATATGCAATATTTTAAATATAGCTCTATCGGAAAATAGATACATAAAAAAATGAGAATTTTAAAATTGGCAACATAAAAAGTAGTAAATCTCTGGCAGTATGAGATTTTCATCCGTCTCCATTATTTTTTCATTTTTTCACAATTTTAAAAAGCATTTTAGATCAAAGAATTATTTTTTCGGATGCAAATTCTATTTAAAATAATTATTTGCTACATTCCTAATACAAATTGGCTGATGTTTATTGAACAAGTATAAAGTGTAAAAAAGTATATGAATAATACATTTTGTGATTTTAATATTTAAAAATAATAATTTGTTCAATGTCAATATAATATCTATTGGTGATTAAACATTACTTAAATATTTTTATTGCTATTATATATATCAATTCTTGTAAAAAATGAAACATATATTCTTTTAGATCGGAATTCGCATAAATGCATGAAATAAAGGCATATTTAGCTATGAATAACTGTCATATATCAGAAATATTTAGGAACTCTTAATACGAATCTTATGAAAAAATACGAATAGTCATATTTTATTGATATACATATAAATCCTGGCTGAAATATATATTATATTTACAATAGGCAACATGTATATGCTAAGAAAAGAGTCTTTATTTACACTAATAAAATTTTATAACAAAAATTAGACTCTTAGTATTAATTAAAGAAGCTAGAAAATAAATTATAAATATAATATAAATTGTTAGAAACTCTCAACTTGAATCTTATGAGAGAATTCGAATAGTAGTATTTTATTAATATAGATATAAATCCTGGGTATGCTCCTAAAAGCAGATTATATGCTTTTGTTTTCTTTTGACTGAAATATATATTGTATTTACGATAGGCTTTATTGATATGCTAAGAAACGAGTTTTCATTTACACTAATAAAATTTTATAATAAAAATTATTCTCTTAGTAAAAATGTAAGATTCTTACAAATAAATTATAAATATAAAATCAAATATTTTACTTTAAATTAAATTGCATCAGGTTTAAATGAGAGAACTGCGTATTTTAAGTTTTGTCTTGTCTTTGCTCCGAATTAATATATTAATTATAAAAATGGCGAAAGAAATGTAGATGAGAATATTAGTCATATCCTTTTTTTACACTTTTTCGATAATATGTTTTTTTTTGTTCTCTTGTTTTAATTCAGAGTTAAGTTAATCAACAAACTACAATAATTTTTTGGTAATTAAAGAAGTAGCTTCGGTGTCAAAAATATATTTCTTATGAAAAACCTTTTTATATTCTCTGTGATGGGTAAAATGAGTCTGAAACTGATAGCAACAGCCCTGCTGCAATCCTGGAATTAACTCTGGATCGTGGAAGGAGGCGGAATAGCGTCACAAATCAATGCATGCGCGTTTCTGGCTTAAATGGGAACCTTTCTCTCTCTCATTTAAATTGTCCAATCTGCTGTGATGGACTCCCTGCCTTGACAGTATTAGCCTCAGGATTCTCCTGATCCATATTCATCAGTGGGAGGGAACCTTTTCAAAAAAATTGTGCAACTGCTTTTCACTACACAAACAGGCCTATTCCGCCTCCTTCCATGTAGTTCGTACGAAAACATCATCGGCAAAGAATGGTTTTCTCCTTTCTCCGTCTTTCGAGGTTCCTGGAGGAAAGGGAATTAAGTCCCAAATTCCGATCATCTCTGAGTGATTTAAATATTCTCAACGTAAAGTCTGGGATACATTACCTGTTAATATATAATCTGTTAAATATTGATTATCTTTTAATTGAGTTTGTTATCCGCAATTGCGAGATCTTTGTATTGAAATTAGTTAAAGCTCCATTCATTCTCTAATAGTACCTCAACTTAATTTGCTTTCTGTTAAAATAATAAATAAATAAATGAAGATAAATACTTGCGACTTAACAATATGGTGTGACACGGACAAATCGTATGCTACTTTATTACAAATCATCCGATTCGATTTCTAAATTCAATCTATTCATCAGATTCATTCGTTAAAATGTCAAAATTCAATATCACAGTAGGGTTGTTTTTAAATTTTATTTTATTATTTCACTGTTTCGGAAAGTTTTCTGACCAATATGCTGCAGGTATTTTCATAATTACAAAAACATAAACAGAAATACAATTACTAGAAAACAACTAAATCTATTAAGCAATTTAGTAGGAATTTTTTTTTAAAAAATTACATGATTTTATTACATGATTAAATTACATGATTTTTTTCATGTCAAATACAATATTACTGATATTTAGCTCCTTTCAGCATACAGGGGTACAAAATCTATCAATCAAATTCACTATCTTCACAAACAATGTGTCCATTTCAAATTCTAGTCAATTTTAGAAATCGAATCAAATCAAGTCACTACTGTGAATTTTCATGACAAAACAATTTTTGTTTGTAAATATTAAAAAAGTTTAAAAAATACACAGAAACTAAACACCATCCAGTAAAAAACAAGTGTTTTCTTTAGATTGTTTTTAGTCTGTATAACAATAGAATTAATAGTCATATTATTTTATTTCTATTGCCTTTATTCGAGTCTGGTATATACATATATATAGTATTTTTAACGAAAACGGCGAGCAGAAGTTTATTCTAAGAAAAAATTATGAAAAAACATGGGATTTAGTTTCAACAATTTCTATAGACGTGAATGAAGAATTTTCATTCTTAATTTCCCTTGAAAATATCCAGCAAATTATTCATTCAGATAAAAATTACATGTACAAGAAATTCAGATTTATATTCCAGAAATAGATTAAAATTGGTAGAGAATTCATTACCTAAAAACTATTTTGAATATTAAAAGATATCATATGAAATTCAAACTAATAAATTTAATGATATATTGTCTGATTTATTAAAAATTAATTTTTATTGTATAGATTGATTTTTGTGAAATAATAATTTTTAAATGGATGATTTTTTTTAAAAATATTTTTAATAGCTGCAAGAATTGCTTTTGTATAAACGTTTCCTTTAAAAATATTTGTCAAATATATTCTGAATTAATCACAATTAGTTTTTTTCGGCAAAATTCCGATGTGTTCATTTACATGTATGTGGTGACTACAACTGTATGATAAAAATTTTGATAATTCTGTTAAATTGTTTCAGAAAAATATTTTTAGAAATTTTGGGTTTTCAAAT
Organism: Caerostris darwini; assembly: GCA_021605075.1. Classification (NCBI taxonomy): domain Eukaryota; kingdom Metazoa; phylum Arthropoda; class Arachnida; order Araneae; family Araneidae; genus Caerostris; species Caerostris darwini. The sequence goes on along the minus strand of BPLQ01000901.1, from coordinate 8,183 downwards.
ATTGTTACCATCGAGTCTATGTTTATATTTGAAAAATTTTGGATAATTTTTCTAACTTTTAATTTGTAGATATAAAAGCTTCAGTGAGTGTTTGTTTCCACGTCTGCACACATACTTTATTCTGCCCTTTAATTCAGTTTTAATAAGAAGTAAAAACATACTCAAAGATTTCGAACAAGTAAGATTATAAGAAACAAATTAAAAAAACGAATATAAAGTGTAACTCATACTGCGGCTTAGTATATCCTTTTTGAGAGTATTTCCAAGTGACTTCGTTTTAGAGTTCACGGAATTCCTGTCGAAGAAAAACTTCTGCTTGTTTTTTTCTTTTCTTTTTGTTTTTCCTTGGAGGAACGACATCGTGAGAGTTATATTCATCATATATATATATATCAAATATTCAATCGTTAATAAAATACTTTTTATTCATCCACTCAAGTTCAAATACATTTGTTTTCAACTTGTAGTGGATGACACTGGATGTTAATACAGTTTTTTCAAATATTAATTCATTAATTAAATTTAATTAATGAATTTTAGTTTTCTTTAGATTTAAGTTGCATGTATCTACCAATAGATGGCACCAAATGTAAGAGGAAAATTTCAACTTAAAAAGTAGGCATTGATTTCTAAAAATAATTTTTTATATTACTTGTTGTACATAGTTTTTGTCAGGGATACATTCATAATTTATAGAAACAGATTTTTTTTAATCTCTAGAGAAATTTTGCATTAAACAAGCATGAAGTCTTTCATGAAAACATCGTATTCACATTATCATTTTTCCAATTCCAAAAGTCATTTTTAACATTATTATTTTATTATTTATTTATTATTGAAATGATTGAAAATAGTAAATAAAAAATTTTGATTTAAGGAGCTGAGAAAAATCATGTTTCGTAATTTCAATTACAAATACCAGAACACAGTCAAAAAGTTCTTAATTTTTTCATTCAGTTGTAAGGCTTAGAAAAAAAACCATTATTTATGTATCATTATTAAATTTTGTAATATTTATTATTTACTTAACTTCAATTCATGATGGATATGAAATTATGATTAAATTTCATATTATGATTGATTATTATGATTGAAATTATGATTGATTAAAGAAATCATTAATTTTTTTTTTCAATTGTAACATTAAACATTGCAAAATGCACGTTAAGAATTTTGTTCAAAATAGCAAATGCTCTATTTGATATACATTAATAATTTTTTTTTTCTTGTTTAGTATATAAGTGTTTTTTTTTCACTAGCACGAACTTATTATAAATAATGTAAAATTGTTAGAAAAATATTTTGCGTACGACATGCCAGCTACACCCAATTTAAGAGATCTTGAAAATAAATTCTTAGTAAAATAATTATTTATAGTTTATTTAAACCCATGTGTAAAACGCAACTTTATTTAACAACGTTGCTTTTAATAAGTATAGAACATTTCATTTCTTAAGAAATATATTTTTTTCAATAATTCCACCTTTATATATAATGTAACACATTAATTTTAAATGGAATGATTTATAGTGTCATTACTAACCACAAAATGCATTTTAATCTTTACTTATCTCAGTCATATATTTTTTTTTTTTTGGTTTCTTTACCACAAATTTAGAGTTTAAAATACTCTACAGTTCTGTCTACAATACAAGTTATAGAATAAAATTTGACATGTTTATTGATTAAAATTATATTTTACATGACTTTTTAACTTTTTTTTTTGTATCTCCCAATTTTCATTATCGAAATAGCTTAAAATATATAAATAATAGCTTAAAAATTATAATAATTAATAAATAGCTAGCTTAATAGCATTAATTAGCATTAGTAAATAGCTTAAAAATATTAATGGGATTAATCAACTAGATAAATTCCATTAAAATTTTAATGTTTTTTTTTAATATGGAAGTTCCTATTTCTACATCTAAATAATTTCTCATTAATTATTTTTATTTTTTCATCAAAATGTAGAGTATTTTCCATCCCATATTTTTTTTAAAAAAACAATACTTTTTAAAAGATAATTTCTTTTTATGCCATTTTTCACTTCACGTGCATTTTGTATTATTCCTTCATAAGCACCATTGATAATTCAAAAAACATTTCTGATATTGTAACATGTCTCAATTAGTGTAATATCAAATTACAGTAATATTTTAAATAGATTCATAAACATTTCATTTGAATTATTGTTCAATCTTTCTTAAATATTTTAACCTTACTTATTTAGTTTTGTGTTTATGTATGTCATTTTCTTTTAACTTAAAATGTTTTCACATTTTTGTGCTATTTAAAGTTTTTTTTTCTATTTACAAGAGAAAACTTTAATTTTTTAGACATAATTTATTTCTAAATTTTTAGCAATTGATGTCTTTTTTCCCCTCACTTAAGATAGCTTTTGATTATTTCCCCCTTATAATAATTTCATTTATAACAATTAAATATTGCATTACACATTTTTTTTTTTACAACCCTCAACTATTCTATTTTCACTCAAATTTCTTTTTATAAATAAAATTGTGCAATTTTTATAAATTTGAGCAATATTTAAAATTCTATCCTTTATTAATATGTTTCTTTCTATAATCCTAATCAAACTTATACTAAATTAATATTTGTATAAAAAAATTTTTTTAATCCTTAAGTTCATTGCGTTCTTTCTTTTTCTTTTTCTTTTTGAAGAATATCAATGAGTCTCATGTACCACTTACGCAGTTCACAAACAGCCCAGGCGGTGTGTGCGGCAAGACCTTACAGAAAGTTTTTTTGGTTGACAACATCCTGCATATGAGTATCTTATGGGAGAAAACCCAGAAAATTCTAACCTGACTATCAATGCGAGACGCTTTTGCACATATTGTGCCAATCGCAATCGTGTCTCTCTGTTTTGAAAGCAGTGACTACAACAACGCTGACAGCTGATTTAGACCTCGAACCTCCTGTACGCTTGCTGAGCAGGTTGCCACTGTGCCATAAGTTGCGCTCATTCATTGATTAACTTACCAAAAGTAAAAATTTTCATTAAAGTCATTTTTATTTTATACATAAGATTAATTTTATACCGTATTTCTTCTTTTTTTATGTGTAGTTACATTCAAATAATATTAAATTTAATTTGTCATTCATTAAAATCATTTATTATAATTCTATAAACGAGTTCTAAATTTAACTGAAAACTTTATCTTTAACATATCTTTTATCATTTTATTTTGACAATAAAGTAATATTCATACAAAAAAAAGTTTCAGCAAACAATTGAGGCTCTATACTAGTTTAACTGAATTTATTTCTTCTATACTATATTAGTCAAACTAAACAAGTCTCTAAAATAAATTTGAAATGTAACATTAATCAAAACTTATGATTAACAGTTTTCTTTTGTTTGTTACTTAAGGTATTAAATACAATTAAAGTTTAAAACCCATACATTATAAACACATATAAATACATTCTAAATACGTATGCTACAATAGATTCTAAATACATATACTATAATGCATAAAATAATTTTAAAAAATTTATCTCTACAATTCCTTAAATAATAGATTATTTTAATAGTATTCATCCTTTTCAATGGTATTTCTTAAAATTTGTTTTTAATAATTTAAAAATGCAACAAAATTAAAATTAAATCCATAGAGAAATTTTTGTACAAAAGGGGTTTTAAGAAAAAAAATATATTGACAAAAAATTAATTAAATAATACTTTTTACAAAAAAATATGTAATACATGGAATATAACGTTATTTTAAATTTAAGCATTTCATTTTGACATAAATTCTATTCAAATTCATTTTAAAAAAAATCATATTCATCAAAAACTATTATTAATAATAATTTTATCAATATTATAATCAATAATAGTTAATTTATTATCAATTAATTATTGATAATAATGGATATATTAATAAGAATTATTATTATCAATAACAGTTAATTTAATAGTTATAGTTATTTAAGCAATTAAAAACGCTTTATAAGTTGAATAATCTAAAAATGCAACAAATTTAAAACAATAAAGTATTTTTTGTTCAAAAACGAATTTTTCTAAAAAAATAAATAAATATTTACAAACAATTAATAAAATTTTACTTTTTACCCAAAACACAATTATACTGCAATGAAATATTACATTAATTTCAATTTCAGAACTACTTTTTATGACACAAATTGTATTCAAATTTGTAAAATGAAACTAAAAATACATATTCATCGAACACTTCTTTCAATGTAGCTTTCATTACATAAATTATTTAATATTTTAGCATTTATAAAATACATATAACACATTTATGAATATTTTTTTAATGTTATTGCTACAGTCAATTAAGTAATTTATCGTTTCATCATATTTCTAATTTTAAAGTATTTTATAAATTTATAATTATTATAAATAAATAAATTCAATATCAATAAATAAATTTTTCCATAAAAAATAAATTTTCAACAAGAAAAAATAGTTTCTTAAAATTGGAATTATCATTACACTGAATTTTTTTTCAATACATTATATAAATCTAAATTATTAAATATTTGTTTTAGTAATTGTTTTTTAATTGAGTAAACATAATATAAACAAACAAATTTACCGATATAGTGAGATAAAATAATTATTTTATAGTTATTTAAATGTAAAGTAAATTTTCATATTTTTTAACATAAAAAAACTATTTTTATTTCTCAAAAGTAAATATTTTTTGCATTCTGATATTAATTAAAGCATATCTGATTAAAAATTGAACGTAAAAAACGTTTAAGATTGCAAAATGCAGTTCAATTTCTAAGAAAAACCTAAATGGGAAATAATAATTTTAAAAGTTTCTTTAAAATTTGAATATTTCTTATTTCTCTACAATGTTGCAAAAACCACTGCATTTATTTTTCAGTTCAAGAAAAAGAAAATTACTTATTTGAACAGATGAAAATGTCTAAAATAAGTTAAAAATTTTTTTAAATGAAGAACTTAACTGAATGAAGAACTTTTTTAATGTCCACAGCACTCCACCATGTCACCAACATTTCTAGAGTTGCTTCAAATATGCTCTGGAGTTCTTGAAAATTCAAAATGATAGTCCATATTCTTGTTTACAAATGTTTTAAATTTATGTGGTGGTGAAAAAGAAAAGACCAAAAATACAAAATAATGTGATTTATAGATGAGAGGCTAGAAGAAGAATCTCTCAAATCCTGCTTTTTTCATGAATCAATCCCTCCCTCCCTTCACAAAAAAAACTGTAGAAACATTGCATTCTGTAGAAATTTACGCATCACTCTTGAAAATAGGACACTATTCTTCTGGCGCCCTCTCGAAGAATGCGAACCAGGCGTTTTTCCAGGTCTCTTCAGGAAAGACTTCTGGCGTCGGGAAGTCGGTGCTGTACCTCGGCTTCGGTTTCTCGAACGGAATGGGCAAGGCTTCCATGATGCTGTTTAATTCTTCTTCTAAATTTTCCATTCGGGAACCCTTTCGTTTTTTTTTCTTTGAAATATTACAAGATGACTCTCCGCCGTCTGAAGAGTTTCTTCGGTATAAAAAATCAGTAATTCCATTGTTTGTTGCAGGAAGAGACTGTGATCTCTTCCTTTCAGGATCATTATTGTTAGGAAGTTTGAACGCCATGTTAAAAAAAGTGATAAATGCTCAACCAACCCCCAAAAGATTTAATACCTTTGAGCAAGACTTTGGGAGTTCAACCGGCTTTCGTCTTTGGCGGCGGAGAGAGAAATGCCGAATGTTTGTAAACATGGACAAGTAGTTCCGCCCATTTGGCAGCATTTCTGTCATGCGCTCTAAAATAGTTGTGGCTAGTTTAAATCAGAAATGAAACAATTTGCGATCTGAGCGCCACATGCACGTCACCCGTACGTGGCTGCTTCTTTCAGATGTTTCATACGTTAAAAACATTAATCATTTGATATCGTCACCCAAAAAAATCACATAGGATTATGAAGTTATTGGTAATTTTATTTCGTAATCTTTTTGGCTTTTTTTAAGCATTATAATTATTAATAACTTGAAATCTATGACATTTTGTTAAAAAGAATGCAACTTGAACTCTTTAACGTGAAAAATAGAGAAAATTTAATATTGATTTCTCAAACTTCTGCCATTGAATCAATAAAACGCGATTATTAATCGTTTCTATATCAATCCTATTTTCAGATATGAGCCAATACAAAACTGAAAAACTTTTTCAATCTTTTGTATTAAGAATTCCAAAAATCACAAAATTTTTGACGAATGAAAATTCAAAAAGAATTTTGCGCCCAACTGCTAAAAGAATTCGTAAGCGAAGTGTTAAGGCATTTATAACGTGTTACATTATTTACCTTTCATTATGTTTTAATAGTAATATACGACAAACAAAAATAAATATGTTGTAAAATTTTTTAAGAACACTTTATATCAATTACAATAGATCAACACAGCCCATGGACTTAAGTCTGTGTTCCTTTAATTGGCTTAAAATTTGTTTTCATTTCACTTCGAGAAATTTAAATTACACTAGAATTCAATGCAATATTTCAATGGTACCTCTAATCAACTGAAGGCGTCATTATCATTTATTCATTATCATTTATTCAGTTAGGTCATTATCATTTATTAGATATTATTTATTATTTTCGTCATTAAGTTTCATCATCAGTTATGCATCTTTCATCGTGAAAAGTGCATGTTAATCAGTGAGAAACAACAGTAATACACAGGAAATTATGTTTCACATGTGAAATAGCTTTTCATATTTATGCGAAACCTTTTTCTTAAACTACAATATTATGCCATAATTAAAATAATAATAATAATAATAAAACTGAAAAAAAAATTATTACAGAAATAGAAATTACTTTTATATTCACACAAATACGATTTGAATATTAAATAGAAAAATTTGGTATTAAAAAAAGTAAATTGAGGCTAACAATTCTTTTTTAATTCAATACATATTTCAAAAAAAAAATTTAACTTCAACTATCTTGAGACCAGAGAAAAAATTAGACACGACTTAATTTATTTTAAATTTGATTACATTTACGCGATTCTTACGCGATTACGCGTTGTAGTATTCTTCTGACATCTGATGAAGAGTAAGTACTACCTGATCTCTTTAGTGACAATTGTTGCAAAACTAATAACTTTAATAACTTAACTAATAACTTTTATAATTGAACAAATAACTAATAATAACTTTTCATAACTAATTAATAATGATAACCTTTTCTCCCCGTTTATATCATAAACAGTTTCTATTATGTTTATCACACTATTGGGGTTATGACATTCATTAATTAAATGACAATTACTTTTCAATTAAAAAACTTAATAAGCAATTAATTATGCCAAAATATGCCCAAAACAATACATAAAATAGTACAAACTTTATGAATTATTCTAAGAAAACAATAAAGCCTCAAAGAGATAATCTTCGCTCCAAGTATATATTTTGAGGAATAAATAATTTCCTTTTGTACGAGGAAATCTTTTTTTTTTTCTTCTTTAAAATAAATAAAATATATAGATTCATGTGCTTTTTTTTTAATGCACTAGAGGAATACAATTATCTTCTTATAAAGGCTAACATGAAAACTGAAAACTTATTCGAACTAAGTGTTAATTTAATTTCCTTTAGATTCGATTAATTGAAAAGAAAGTTAATTTTGAATTGAGAAATTCAAGAAAAATATTATACTAATTGATTTGATTACAAAACTATTTAATTCTAAGTTAAATAAAAATAATAATTTGTTTACTATTTATGTCATAAATTTTCTAATTTGGGGTAAAATTAGTAACGAAAAATGATTACGTTGGTTTCTGTGAATTAAAAATTCCAATTCCCTAATTGATAAGCTAACAAAGAATACTGTTTTAACAAAATTATGTTATTATTATTTTTTTTTATTTTCTGTCAATAAAAATAATATTTTCAATGATAAAAAAACTTAACACAAGTCAGTTATAAAATGTTATCATTTAAAATATCAACGTACATATATGCTATGGTTGAAGATAATTGTGTAATCATGGATAAGGACAAGATCGAAAATTTCTGTGAATGATTAATTTGTCCTAAGATATCGTGATAAAGCCATGTCCTTTTTTATGATTGTGCTGCATCATGCATGATTACGTTTAACTGCCTGATTAAAGAAAATGTGTTAAAAAATTAAAATAAATACAT
>BPLQ01000898.1:0-29867 GCA_021605075.1 Caerostris darwini | reverse complement strand
AAGAGTATCTTGATAAATCTCAAAATTAGAAATGAGATGTATAATATTATAGACAAATTCATGCAATGGCATTACCAAATTATTTACGTAAATCGTAAAATTTAATGTGCCGACTATAATTGGCAAATAATTATAAAACAAAAGTATATCTCACTAAAATAAATGTAAACACAAATGAATTAAAAATAAAAACTGAAATTCTTTTAAAATTTCATTTGTGTGCAAACATCCTTCTTTCTCTGGACTGCAATGAATTAAAAACTGGGTTTTATTTGTTGTTGTTGTTTCTTATCCCACTTGATCGGACAGCAACATTTAATCCAAGTATATAAACCTCTGTGGATTCATGATGAAGGGGAAAAATGTAGGCTCTTCTTATCCTTGATATCTTGCGGCACAAAGACATTGGGCACCGAAAGGGAGAAGACTGACTTTACCCTACCCGGCTACACTGCCATTGGGTACCCTTGTTCTTACTATTCTATTATAATAGTGACGCTGTTCTATTCTAATAGTGCTCACTGTTTTAATAGTGACAACGAGATTGTGGGGTTTTGCACGAATCCCTGAACAGTCTGATGGAGTTTTTCTGGGGTTCCCTCATAAGACACAGAAATGTAATTGAATTATTCATGAAAGCCATCACACTTTTCTACACTTCCTTAACTAGTCCATTTTAATAGTGACACCGTTCCATTCTGATAATTCTAACTATTCTAAGAGTGACAAGCGAGGAGATTGTGGGCTTGCATTAATTCTGAACAGTCTGATAGGGTTTTTCCTCTCCATATTCCTAAAAGCCATCAGACTTTTCTATACTGGAGTAACTATTCGTTCAGTAACTATATGAAACACGAGAATCTTTATAAGTAACTAAAAACTTTCTTTTCGAGATAATTAAAATTTGCTATCAGTCTTTTGTAGAAAGAGAAAAATATTTGCAGTATTTTTATCCAAAGAGTTATAGCATTTTATTAAACAAGGTTTGGCCAGAATCAATTCTTTTTTTGGGTCCAATTCTATTCAATTTCTTCTGATGAACTTTCCAAACTTATTCATATTAATAGAACCGACACCTCTATAATGCTGTAACAAAGGGCTTAAAGAAGAACTCTTCCGGAAATCATTTTATTGGCGTCTGTTGAAATATCCTTTCACGCGAATAATGGAAACAAATCCCCTGCAATTCTAAAATTGATTCAATTTCTTAATAGTTCTAACTACTATATTCTAATAGTTTTAATCATTCTATTCTAATAGTGATACTGTTCTATTCCAATAGTTCTAACTATTCTGATATTGACAGTGAGATTGGGGGTTTGCATAAACTGTGAACACTTGAGATAGGATTTTTTTGAATTACCACTCGTACGAAACACAAACGAAATTTCATTATTCCTGAAAGGCATCACACTTTTCTTTACTTCAGTAATTATTCTATTCGAATAGTAACACTCATCTTTTCTAATAGTAGCACCGTTTTATTCTAGTAGTGACACCTTTCTATTGTAATAGTAGCACCGTTCTATTCTAATAGTTTTAACTTAGTAACAGGTAGATTGTGCGTTCGCATTAACCCTGAACAGTCTGACAGGGGTTTTATGAGTTTCCCGTCGTAGGAAACACATATGATATTCCATTATTCCTGAAAGCCATTACATTTTTTTTACTTCAGTAATTATTCTATTCTAATAATGAAACTCTTCTATTATGATAGTGACACCGTCCTTTTCTAATAGTGGCACTCTTTCTATAATAGTGACACTATAATAGTAATAATTTCTAATAGTGACACTCTTTTATTCTAATAGTGATACAGCTCTTTTCTAATAGTGACACCGTTCTATTCTAATAGTTCTAAATATTCTAATAGTGGCACCATTCTATTATAATAGTTCTAACTATTCTAATAGTGGCACCGTTCTATTATAATTGTTCTAACTATTCTAATAGTGACAGGTAGATTGTGCGTTTGCTTTAACCCTGAACATTATGATAGTGTTGCTCTGGGTTTTCTCTCGTATTACACACAAATGTGATGCAATTATTCCTGAAAGCCGTCACACTTTTCTGTACATCAGTAACTATTTGTTCAGTAACTATGTGAACCACGAGAATATTTATAAGTAACTAAAAAACTTTCTTTGCGAGATAATTAAAAACTACTATTCTTTGGTAGATGGAGAAAAGTATTTACACTATTTTTATCCAAAGAGTTATAACATTTTATTAAACAAGGCTTCGCCACAATCAATTCTTTTTTTGGGTCCAATTCAATTCAATTTCCTTTGATGCCAACTTTCCAAACGTATTCGTATTAATAGAACCGAAACCTCTATAATGCTGCAACAAAGGGCTTAAAGAAGACTCTTCTGGAAATCATTTTATTGGCTCCTGTTGAAATATCCTTCCACGCGAAGAATGAAAAAAAAAATCTCCTGCAATTCTCCAATCGACAGTAGAAACCGAGTTTACTTTGTTGGCCAACTTTTATAAATGAAAACAGCGGAGACAAAAGCGTTTTTCAAGGCTTGAAAGACGAAGATCTCGCCAATAACCCTTTTATAGTCTCTCCTAATGATAAAACTTTCCCCGTTTGGAATTCCGTCTTTCTGTTTTATTTTCCCTTCGCCAGCCACGACACAAAGTTTCAATTTCACGTTGACTCTCTATCAATCAAGGACAAAACCTGACGGAAAAATAAAAAAAAATAAGCCAATATACAATTCCGGCCTGTTTGTTCCAGCCTGGAAGCTTTCGACAAACGAAATGAAGCAAAAAAAAAAAAAAAAAAAAAAGAACAGAATTGAATCGTTCCATTTTTCTTTGGTGAGGTACAACGCTCGGATGAAATTAAACAACAGATGCCACTAAATAAAGCCTGTGCCTTACATCCCTGGTGAAATTTATGACCAAGACAGACTGGAATAAAAGAACTAATCGTGCCTCCCATGGGTCACTTCTGGCGCGTGAGCTGACCAGCGGTGTTTTCCTCTGGACAAAAGCAGGTAGAAAAAGCTTTTGTACCAGATATATCCCCAAGTTTTAAAAGAGTTCGAAAGTTGTAGAACTATTAATCTTATTAGTGCTAGAGGATTACTTAATCGGATTTTGGATACAGTTGGATAAGATTTTGTTGTTTAGCTAATGATAAAGAATCCTTTTGTGGGAAATGGATTTGGGGAAACTTTTAATTGTGTTACTGGAAAGTTTTTTTAAGTATGTAAATGAAATAATTTTTCTAACAATATTCTTATTATGTATCTTAAAATATCAAGTAGATACCAAATCCATTTGCTGCAAAATGACATTCTGTATTTTCAAACATCTTATGCAAATCGGAACTGCCCAAAATTCAGAATCAAACGTGCTTACTGTTCATGTTAACATCCTAATGTTAATCCACTAAATACCAATACCAGCTCAGTTCCCTAACTTATTTGGGATAGAAGATTACTCAATTGGATTTTGTATCCAGTTGGATAATATTTTAATGTTTGGCTAATGATAAAATATACTTTGGGGGACACTTTGAAATATGTTACTGGAATTGAGAGAAAAGATTTTGAATGAAATAATTTTTCTAACAATATTCTTATTACAATATGAAGTAGATACTAATTCTATTTACTGTGTGTCAAACTGATATTTTGAATTTTCATACATCTTATCCAAATCGAAACTGATCTTCAAAATTCAGAACCAAACTTGCTTACTGTTAATCTTAACATGCTAATGATAATCCAATATTTACTAATACCATCTGAATTCCCTAACTAGTATTGATAACTTGTTAACTTAATTAATATTTAAGTTTAAAGCATTTATATCTAACGTAAGCATTTTGCAATACCGACATAAAATAGTTTTTCAATGTGTTCCAGTTAATAGAATATATGCAATTAAATGGTTGAATTTTTTGCTGAAACGGAAACCAGAATCTTACATATTCCATGGGATCTTATCTCTTATGCAACTATAGGGCGAATCATAAAAGAACGCATGCATAAAGACTTGACTGTCTTGCAGGACATTTATTTATATACTCATGTTTATGAAAATTGCAACAAAATGACGGAATCGTCATAATTGAATGAAATTTAATACACAGTTGAGTAGTAGGGGTACAAATAAATGATTAAATGTTCAAAGCAAACAAACAATAACAAGAGATCGGAATAAGTATTTTGTGTAGCCAACACGCGCCGCAATATATGCTGCTACACGACGTGGCATGGAGTAAAACAAATTTTGAATGTCTGCCTGAGGAAGAGCATACCATATTGTTTGTATGCGCACCCAAAGTTCGTCTGCAGAAGCAACAGGACGAGGATCACGAGCGAGACGCCGACCAACGAAATCCCACACATGTTCAATCGGCGACATATCCGGGGAATACGCAGGTCAAGGAAGAAGCTGTACCAACCGCGTTGGAAAGGATTGAACAGGCCTAGCGATATGAGGGCGGGCATTGTCCTGTTGAAATACAGCGTCTGGCAAGCTTTGAAGGAAGGGCACAGCTTGGGGCTGTAGAACTTCACTGATGTACCAGTTGCTGTTCAGATTGCCCACAATTCTTCGGAATTGCGATCGTCCATGATATTCTATGGCAAACCAGACCATAACTTCGTGTGTTCGTCCACTGTGGCGTTTGATAATGCACTCCGGAAGGTGGCGTTCACCGGCATAGCGTTCACCGGCATGGTACCACAAATTAAAGCGGGATTCTTTAGAAAACACGACATGCTGCCAATCAGCACGCCAGTCTCTATGCTGAGTGGCCCATTGTAGCCGCAGGCGACGATGGTTTAGCGTGAGAGGGATCCTGTATAAACGAGTCCTTGCGCGCAGTCCACGTTGCAGCAGAAGTCTACGAATTGATGAAACACACAATGAAACACCTGTAGCTATTGACCCCTGTGCTGCCAATTGTCTAGAGGAAGCTGTTTGTCCGTCGCGAGCTGACGTCACATTTCGGGGTCCACTCCCGGATTTCCGAGTTGTGCGACACTCGTCCGGCCACTGCTTCCAAAGACGCATCACTGTGCTGCTGTTATGCTGCACACGAGCGGCTACTGCACGATAAGACACTCCAGCTTCACGAAGGCCGATGATTCTCCCCCGTTCAAACTCTGCAAGTTGTTCAAATCTCGCTCTCTTTCCTCGAAGAGGCATAAGTAACGATTGAGCTAACGTTTACCACTAGCAGATAACCACCGATAACCATACACGCCTCGCTACAGCCGTCAATTTATACGGATCCATCCTCCGTTCAGAGAGTGCTGCTCAGCATACGCACGCGCTACGGATTTGAAATGCTTATCATTTGCATATCATGCGCTAATTTGTATTTCCTTAAAATTTCAGCTCACTCGCGTAATTCCTTCATGGTGTTGCAATTTAACATCGTTTCGTCTCCTAATTATGCATTACGTGGGAAAGACACTGTTAAGCAAGTATCCCATCTTAAAGAATGTCCTGACGTGTCTGGACATTTTTATGAAAGATACTGGCAGGCAAGAGACAAACTACAAGATATTTTATTTATGTGCGCTGGATTGCATCATATGAGGAGTATGACCTTTTTAGCAGCCGAATTCCATTTGCTTTGGAAATACGCCATAATCAGTCCCGACAGCCCAGATTTGGGAAAACTCCATAAAACAAGTGTAAAATTTGCATTCTGTGCTGGCTAATTTACGTTAATTTTAACTTACGTTGAATTTTGGGTGTTGTGTGTGATTGTCACAGACAATTTATTGAACTTAATAAATTTTATAATATCAGGGTCTTTATAGCATTCATAAATTCCTGCGTCGTAACGTTTTCTTAAACTATCTCTTTCCCTAACACCTATAAGAATAAATCGACCAATTGGCTAGCGCTCTGGCCTTTATACCACAGGCTACAGATTCGAATCCTGGCAGTGACATGTATGTTTGATAGTAGATCGGAATCCACATTAAACTGTAGGGTCCGGCTCTAATTAGCCCAAAGTGTGCAAAAAATGGCAGTAGAGCCACAGACCAACGAAACCAATAGTCCATAAAATTAATTTAGTATAGGTAGGTAAAAAAATCATAAAGTTATTAAATATGTGGTAATAATTTTTACATAATAATAATAAAATATGAGAAATAAATAAATATTTTTCATTATATATTTCATAATAAGACAAATGTATTGTATGTAATTATTAGGTTTCCTCTTACCATCATTCTCTCGTCTTATTACAAGTACTTCCGAATACTCGTGATGCTTACAATAGAAACCCCTCTACTTCTGAATGGTGTGCAGTTTCCTCACAAAGAAACTCATCCCAAACAATCTCCTTTCGGATCATTTCATAAAGGGAAAACTACTAATTACATTTTCGATCTGGAAGCGAAAACGCAGGCAGCAGAGGTTCGCATAACAACACAAAAGCATCATGCCCCCTTGATTTATTTACATATTTCAAAGTAGAAGTTGGCATCCGAAAATGCATTCACATTCATGACTAATGACTGCAGGTCCAGTGACATACCACTTCGAAATGAAAAGGAAGTTCATGCAGAAAGTACTCGGCGTTTCCAGGAAAAAAAAAAAGGAGAGAGATGAAACGGAGAGCTCCCGTTGATGAATAACTGCATTCTTTCCCCTCAGGAGAATGTATACATGATTAATAGGGTTCAGTCTGGAAGCAGATTTATCTCTCAACGCTTTGGTTTCTGACATGGGCACAGATTAACGCTCGTTTTATTTTCTCTGAGGTAATATTTCCTCAAAACCCCCCTCTTTTTCCAGTTTTTCTCTTTGGGAAAGCTTTTTTTAAGAAACTCAGGGGAATGATTATTCAATCTCTAAAAAACAGAGGCTGTAGATTTACATTAATTTACTATGCCATTTTTTTACTTTTTTATAGATAACACTAATTTCTATTAAGAAAAAATGAAAATTCTGAATTAAATATTTTTATGTAATTTATTCATTTATATTATTACCATTAAAGGAATAAGAGGCTAAATAGATAAAACGCTAATTACCTAATATTCAATGAACAAAACTAGATACTGTTAGTTCTTGTGAGCGTGACCATCTGGGAACAATTCAAAGCTACCTAGTGTGTGACGCATTGGATTTAAGAAATAAAAAATGACTGATTTGAACTACGATAAGAAAAAACCAGCTATAGTATCTAAATTTTCTTGACCTTCCCAGTATTAGATAATTCATCTTTAATATATCTAAAGGCTCGTTCCCACCGAGGGGTGAGGGAATGAAGCGTGAAGCTTTGACGAATCAATAGCGTCACTCCGTTCACATGAAAACGGTTGAAATCCGCCGCTTCGAGTTGACAAACTTTCAACTCCCAAATGCTTGCTGCGTCTTGTGACTTGGACTGAGCCAATAGTAGATCTGTCATCTAGTAGGAGTAACTGGAACTTGACTAGGAGTAAAGCGATTTCTGACATTTCGGTGTGAACGGGTCGAAAAACTTTTCTTCCCTGCCGCGTGACGCGTCGCCGCCTCACGCCTCGGTGGGAATGAGCCTTAAGTGTTATGACTTTATTCTTTTCATTGATAACTTTTTCATAGACCACCCTCGCCTAAATTTATAACATTAATCTCTTTGAAAATAGAAAGTGAGCTAGAAATATACTTAATTAGTGTCCCCTTCTTAATCTTCTCTTTCTGATGTGCCAGACAGTAAACTCCACTTGTTGTCAACTCAATCATCTTCTGATCTTTTTTTTTTTTGGAATGTATTGATTAAAATTTCATGGTTTGCATATATTCTATTAGGCTCCTATTCTAATTTAAAATTTTATATTAATATTTAAGAATAATGAGGTATAACAATACAATTGTCACATATCAAAGACAATGCTTTCAATAATGCGAGGACAGTAAGCATGTGGCGGTTTAGTAGCCAAGAGCTTCATTCATCCTTAAAATTGATTTATCCACATTCTACTCGACTCGATGACAGTTTATTTTAAATAACAATCAATCTTCACATACATCACAAAAGCATGACCTGAGACGTGGTACACAAAACGCATAAAGCAATGATAATAAGGAAAATAAAATTCATAAATATTAAGAAGCTGAAAAGTAGAAAAAAACAATGCGCAACACTATTAAATAAATTAAATGATTATACCACATCAAAACAAATGTAATGAATCTAGAAAAATATGCAATATGAAAATTTGAAAAAGTAAACAACATATTAAGAAAACAATTTATTGGTCAAACATAACTTTTCAAGGCAAATGTTTAGAATATAGACAAATATGTATATATAAAATCTATATACATATCTACAGGGTGATTCAAAAATTCGTTACGAGAGTAAAATGTGGTAAAATAAACTTTATTAACAAGTAATATAGAAAAAACAATTTTAAGTCAGTTCCTTCTTTTTTTCACTATATTGCAGAAAGTCCTTTATAAATAATTTTTATTCATTTTTTTAAGCTTATCTGGCGTCATCTATTGGTAGATGTATGCAACTTAAATCTAAAAAAAACTAAAATTAATTAATTAAATTTAATTACTGAATTAATATTTGAAAAAACTGTATTAACATCAAATGTCATCCATTACAAGTTAAAAAAAAATTTATTTGAACTTAAGTGGATGAATAAAAAGTATTTTATGAACGATTGAAAATTTGAACAAGATATATATAGGGACAGTGTGAGCTAATAGAAGGAATTGAAAAAGAGAGACCTGCAGGAGGCAGATTAATATTAATCGTGGTGGGTAATTTTGTGAGACACACAAAAAAAATTTAGTTCAAAAACTCAACGATAAAGGGCCCTACTTCAGATAAGTCCATGGAAGTGGTTTCAAAATAACACTCACATATTGCAAATTTTGTATACCACAAAATTAAGGAATACTGCATGTACATTTTTCATATGCAAAAATAAATATGGTGTATTTATTATGTCGGTGTGAATGAAAAATGCATTATTCAAACTTTCAATTTTTCGTCTGACGTTATTTGACATAAATAAGGCATACTATAAACTACAGTTTGAAGACCGTTCTGAATGGCGCTATGAAAGTATCTGTATAAAATTCAATATGTTAATAACTACTGACAAGTGATAGACCAAAGCGGGTTACATTTGCACAGTAGACCTTTTCGTAGAGGAAGATTACCTTTTGTTATTTAACATTTTATGAACAGACAGAGACATAAACAGCAAATACTCACTTTGTATGCTACTTTACAATATTGAATTCAGTCGCGATATTATCCCCTACTACATGGGATAGCATAACAATTAAAGATTTGTTGATTGCAAACTGTCGATTTAGAATTAGAGACCTTGCTGAAGATGTTGAAATTTCAAAAAGATCGTCTATTCCATTTTGTCCCTCAAACGCATCAAATCTCGATTGGTACCGAAAACACTGAATGCGCCAGCTCACACTGCATTGATTCTTTGTGACATTTTCGCCAAAAATGATGACTATATGGCATCACTGCGCATTTATACCTGTCACTGCGCATTTATACCTGTTCACACGCGATGCTACTGCCATCTGAAAATTTGCATATTGCTATCCCATGACTTTTGTCACTTCAGTGTATATACATATAAAATGTATATAAATAACTACAGGGCTACAACCACCGTATTCACACCATGCGACTTCTGGATATTCCCTAAACTACTACAACTACTACGACAAACGACTATTACGGGGATATCGTTTTCAGTCGATTGAAGAGATTCAACGCGACCGGGCTTTACCGCCAGGCGCTTTGAAGGCCATCTTTTTATGCCGATGACTTTTTAGCATTCATTAAGGATTGGAAAAAAAAGTTGGCATAAGTTCATCGTGTCCGGAGGGTTATGACTTTGAAAGTAATGAAATAAATTTGGAAGAAGAAAAGAGTTTTTGAAAAATAATAACAATTGGTCTTACTTTTTGGGCACATTAGTATGTTACGCCACAGCAAAGTAATTCACAATTTGTTTCATTACGTATTTCATGAAGAATATGCATTATTTTAACTCAAATAAAGTTCAAATAATCTTATTTAATTTCAGTGGCGATATCATTTGCGGGAACTGTCTTTAAAAATGTGAAGAGTGGTACTTCAGTGCATACTTGGCCACTATAGCATTTTTGGAAATGGGCAGGCCGATTGTCCAGCAAAACGAATCCCATGACTACTTCAAATGAGATCTTCTACACTGTTACTCCATTCTATAAAATTATATATCAAACAAACAATGGCTAAATGCCGCAAATCACAAACTCAAGATGATATTAAGTCAAAGGGTTGGAGAGCTGAAGATCTTTTAACAATATCCACCGCCTTTCACCTAGCCACCTATCTTTTAACAATATCCGCGACGGCATGCTGTCGCCCAGTTTCGATTTCTGACTGGCCATGACTGCCTAGCAGAACATCTTCATCGCATTAAAATTTTTTCGAACCCTGGCTGCCCCCTATGTAGTTCAACAGACCCAATGAACAGAGACCACCTTTAACGATGTGCGGTACTTGACGGCGACTAGGAGACAGCGCTTTATTGGAGTGCGAGAGAAGTCTTAAGGCAATGACTTCTGTCATCTTTTTTTTTTTTTTTTTTTTTTTGGATGTTTATTCTTTTTTATTTGTTTTTTTACTTCTAATTTTTTTTTTTTTTGTTATTTTACCTAGCCATTGAAAATGAAAAAAAAAACTTAGTTAATTTAAATTTGTTAATAAAGCTACACTGTGAACAAACATTTACTACATCAAACATGTCCCACGCAATAGTTCGTAAATTCTGTAAATTCCCAAAATACAATACTACAAGTACTCATAAGTTGTTTCAATACATATTAAACACAAAATATGTTTTAGTTCAACTCAAATAATCCTATTTAATTAAATTTGTTATTAAAATTGCGCTATGGACGAATATTTACTGCATCAAACGTGTACTATGCAGCAGTTCATAAATTCTATAAATTCACAAAATGTAATAATACAAGTACTCACAAGTTGTCTCATTATATATATTATACAAAATATACAAAAAATCAAAGCAAATAATCTTATTTAATTTAATTTTTTTATTAAACTGCTCTATGAACGAATATTTACTATATCACACGTGTACTGTGCAACAGTTCGTAAATTCTGAAAATTCCCAAAATACAAAAAATGTATTCTGATCTCTTTCGTAATCTCTGTCACTATTGAAGTTTTTCATTGAAATTATTTATGTGTAATTTATTTTGCCACAAAATCATTTCTTTTAATATAATATCTTTTTATCTCATTTCAAAAGAATTTAATTAATAACCCTGACGTCCAGATTGATAATTAAATTTTTCAGAGAGGAATTTCTGATTAAAATAACCTATATTTGCATGTTGGGTTAGAGTGACACATAATAAGATGATCCCAGGTGATCTGAGAGAAGATTGATCACCACCATGTCAACTCGTTTTTATCAAGAATGAATGTAATCTGTCCGATTAGCGGGGTCGACTATGATTAACTGGATAATAAGGATCACAAAATGCCCTTATCCGCGAGATTCGTTTGGATTATTATATTAAAAATACTTTTTAAAGAGATTTAGCTATCTATAAAGGAAATTTCACTGTAAACATAGTAAAACATAGATTTGCATAAGCAACATTAAATAAAATTCATTTATTATCTTTCTCGATATCTTCATCATTGAAATTAAAACTTCATTAGTATCATCTGCTGCATCTTTTTTGTAGAGATTTTTTTTTTATCTTTGTTGTCGAGATGAGATTTTCCTAAGAAGATGTACCTGTTAAGAGGTTCCTTGTTGTAGAGGTGTCTAGAATATTATTAAGTAGTTGATTTCAATGTGTATCTGCTTCATAATATCTTCATACGTTTGAAATTCCTAGCCAAATATGAATTTTTTGAAATTGTAACGTTTTGGCCTGTACTAGATCTATAACGGCCTCAAGAAACCAAATATGAATTTTTTGGGATAAAGGCCTTGCTCGCACAGTCGATTTATAAAGAAAAATCCTTTTTAGCTACAAAAATGGAGTCTATTGTTTTCATTGTAGACTCTCGCACTGATGACTAATAATGCCCTTAGCGGTTATCGCCAAGCCCTTTCCGAAAAAACAAAATGTCCTCTAAGGTTAAAAAAAACCGCGGTTTTGACAATTCCATTTGGTACAGAAAAGAGACTAGAAGAAACTAGACCATAGAATCCCCATAAGAAATATGAAATTCAATAGTGACATATAACAAAATTTAATAATTGAAGAACTTTTCGAAGAAGTAATCATATTAATACCACAATAAGCACTACTCAATTCAGACAGAGCATTCTGATAAGTGATGATTAACTAACTTTAAATTTTATAAAGATAAACTAATCCTTAGACTAGTGACTTTTGAGGTTATTGAAACAATATTCGGTTCATATTTTGAAAGCCATACAGTTCAAAATGAACTGCAGAGCACGCGATTTGATATGTGTCCAACTTTATACTTAGCAACACATATTTCATGCCAATTTTGAAGCATAAATAAAATCACGTGAAAATCAGTGTTGATATTATGTAAAAATTTTGGAAATGAAATCTTTTCGTGTTGCGCAATGAAATTGATCTGTTTTAAATACACTCATGTCCATAAATTAAGGATAATGAAATTCAGGCAAAGAAAGAGACAGAAGCAAAACAAATTTGACTTATTTGTAAAGTCTATTTATTAACCAAAAGGTAAAGAGCAAAAAAGATGCTATATGTTTGACATAATTAATAAAAATTGCGATTTTTACTCCCTGGAGCAAATTTCAAAAAAGAACCTTATTTACAAAAAACAGTATAACATGGTTAGTATGATGGTTAATATGGAGTATATCTCCCGGACGATGCAATGCAGGCCTTACAACGCCTAGGCATGCTGAGTATCAAATTATCAATCTGATCTTGGGGAATATTACACCACTCATCAAGCAATGCCCTCCGAAGTTCCGGTTAACAGGTGGGAGGGGGTTGACGGGCTGCAATTCGTCGGCCATGCATATCCCACACATGCTCTATAGGATTCAAGTCCGGTGAGTATGCTGGCCAATCCATACGGGTGATATCCGCCAATTGAAGGCACTCGTCTACAATGTTTGCATGGTGAGGACGGGCGTTGTCATCCATAAACAGAAATTCAACACCCATGTCGCCCCGAAACAAACGTACATGTTGTTCCAGAATGACATCCCGATAGATGTGGCTTGTCATCGTTACACTCTGAACATGCAGGTCAGTTCTGGAACCAAGAATAATTCTTCCCCAAACGAGCCATCCTGCACCAGCGTAACGGTGCCGTTCAATGGTGTTCTCTTGGAAATAACGGGTACCTGGCGCTCTCCATATGAAAGTTCGGCGTGAATCAGACTGCAAACTAAACCTGGACTCGTCGGAAAATATCACACAATACCAATGTTGCGGTGTCCGCAATGCATGCTCTCTACTCCAGGTTAATCGCAGGCGACAGTGAGTTGCGGTAAGTGGAACACATCTGACAGGCCTACGAGCATATAGACCAATGTGCCCTAAGCGTCTGTACACGGTCTGCCTTGAAACTGTCGTACCGGTAGCTGAAGAGAGCTGACGAGACAGGTCTGATGCTGTGCTCCGTCTGTTTCTTTTGGCAGTAACTTCTAAATACCGGTCCTCATTCGGCGTTGTAACTCGGGGGCGACCTGTGCTGTAACATCTACTCACATTACCATCATATTGGAATCGTTGCCAAAGCCTGGAGATGACACTTTGGGCTATTCCAAGTTCCTCGGATACTTCCAGCTGGGTACGTCCACATTCCAGTCGTCCGATAATTTTACCACATAAAAAATCATCCAAATGCTTCCTTTGTGTCATAACTATGCGGTTATTGCACTGAAAGGCTTTTAAAGCGCTTGTGAACAATTTTACTTCTTTGTCACCATTCCTTATATACTCCTTTCTTACGCTCTCGTCATTGTGACGTACTATCCGCGCCATCTGGAGGTTTCCTGTAATTTGCATATTTTTCTTCAAGATGTGTGTGATAATTCTACAGGTGAAATTTTTATTTTAGAGTTCAATTTCTATGTGATTCCGAATTATCCTTAATTTATGGACGTGAGTGTAAAAACGTATACTTTTACTTCTTTTTTATTTTAGAGATTCACTTTGTTGGAAACGCCATGGACTTCTAACTAGGATCATGAGGAAACATGAGAAAACATACATGAAAAGAGAAAAACTGAAATTAGAGATCATGAGGAAAACATATATGAAAAGAACAACTTAACTTATTCTTCCATTTAAATAATTAAAATGGCTTAATCTTTTATGCCTTACAATTAAATGTTATTATTATTATGTCAATTTTAGAGAATCTCAATTCAATTTTTAACTCTTAATTCAATTTAAGAGATTAAATTAAGATTCTGTTTAAGAGATTAATTTGTTTTAAGTAATAATTAGACTGTTACTTATTTCTAATTTTATAGCTGCACTTTCATGGAGACGCCATAAAATTCTATGTAGGACAACATCATGTTCACTAATGATAAAAATTTTTTTAACGTTTTAACTCAACAAAAATTAAATTTTAAAATATTATTTTAAAGTATACATAATTATTTACACAATTCGCATTTGATACATTGTTAAACCTTTAAAACATTCAAATATGCATTTTTTATAAAAATGCAAAGCAAGTGAGAATTGAAAGTCTTTATCTTCAAATTGAATGTCAAATGCCTTAAGGAATGCTTTATCAAACAGTACTCGATTTTTATATTTCTTGTTTATCGTAAATCCTCACTTAATTTTTATGATAATTTTTTAAAAGATTATGCAACTCCGTCATTAATTTCCAACAGATATAATCTCCAATTCTCCATCAATTATGTATAACAATTTTTAATACCATGGCTACCGGTGACAATGCAAATAAAAATGCTAAATTCAAAGATCAGAAGAGATTAAGTTTAGTAAACACTCCACGTGCGGCAGCAAAAACCGTGAAATGTTTATCTTCATTATCGAATCGTGAAAAAACCTGATGCCATTCTAACGAAGATAAATTACTGAATAAAAGAAATTCGAATAGTAACAAATGGATATTTCAACAAATATTTCTTTTATGTTCGGTGATAGAACCTTCAATTATGCATTATCGACAAAGTCTTATTCGAAAAAAAAATAATCATTAGCGTCTTTGATAAAGATAAGAATGTGCTTCTTTCGATTTGTGCGATTGTTATTAATTGCGGAGATATTTCTCCATCATAGTGAAAGTTAACAAAACAAATAAACTAAATCTGTGTTGGTCTTAAAGATAAATTCTACAAACAGATTGATTATTCATTGATAGCAATAGCTGATTATTGTAGCATTTTTTTTCACGGGAGAGTTTTGGCATTTCATTAGCAGGAGAGAAGAATGTACATATTTTGGCAAATGCATAATAACAACCTATCACTCAAATTTGAGAACACACAAGCAGCATTGTGGGTAGTTACAAGCAATTACTGTTTTGTACTAATGAGAGCAACCTGTCACTCAAATATGATAGCAGATATCCAGTTTATAGTGAGACTCAAAATTAGCGATTGTCTATTTGACCTTACAGGTCGAAACAATAACAGATGAATACGGACTACCACCATGAGTTGCTGCATCGTGATTGGTGATTGACCATGAGTAGACTACTCCAATGAGAAGGGAGGAAATCTCTTGCCCCCCCCCCTCTCTTGTCGCATTTTCTTAAAGGGAGATTTTTTGGTGAAGAAGAGAGAGAACTCTGCGACGAGTCAATCAGAAGTGTTGTTTTACTTTTTTCTCTGATGTGACTGAATAGGCCAGAGTTTCCGTTTGTTTTTCAAAGTGAGCCCCTTGTGATTTTTTTTGTGTCACGCCATGTGATAATTCAGGTCTGAAGCAGACCAGGCAATTAGATTCGACATAGACTCGAAAACTCTGAAAAATCTACGACCTTGGAGTGAACTATGTGGTCAAATTTTATTTTTCATTTCTTTGTATAATAGCCCATAGCTCATTAATTGTAAATATTATATATGCATATAGTACTTGTAAATAAGAATTAAAGTGTTTGCCTGAACCTGAAAGTGGCACTATTCTTGAAGCCGTTATAGGTCTAGTATAGGCCGAGACGTTGCAAAATCAACAGACATTGAAATGAAAATTATTCACCCAAAAGAAACTGTTTGTTTAGTTTAAATTAAAATTGGGGAAAGTTTAATCAAAAAAAAAAAAAAAAAAAAGATCCTTTATCCTTATATTTAGAAATAAAAAGATCCTTTATCTCATGGAGAAGTTTTTAATGTTTACTAATAACATATTTTATTGTAAATAGGACTGCTCCATTAAATAGAATAGTTCTATTTAAATAAAATAATAGTATTTATTCTCCGACATTTAAATTTTTTTTTAATATTTCTTCTTAAATATTTTAGAATTATAATAAAGTTTAGAATTATAATATAGCATGAAATAAAGTTCTTGCAGTACTTTCATAGCAAAATTTATTTTTAGTTATCAATAGACGTATAAAGTTTGCATTATAAGTAAAATACTGAATTAAATAATAAAATATTTTATATGAATATTTATATGAGGTCTAAGTTATATTAGATACTTATGGACAACACAATAGATTCTCCATTTTAGATTCGTCGGCATTAGTCAATATATCAGGTTAATTTGCTATAAACCACAAATGAACCTTTCATGTAAAAAATAATTAAATGTTGTTTTACAGTAGTGCTTATAATTAAGAAACAATCAACTTTTTTCAGACATATTTATTATTTTAAAAATTCCAATTCATAAGCCGGGCAACGTATACAGTTCCAATAATTCTTTACTTTCAAAGTATTTCTTTGAAAATTTGGAGCAATTGTTTTATTAAAAGCATTAAACACGTATTCTGTCAAAATTACTGTATTGTAAAGTAAAAATGATTATAACTAATGATGCCTAAAATACAATGTCATAATTATTATAACTAATGATGAAGCTGCTTTCTCATTAATTAATTGTTGCTTGTTATATTTTTATCTTGAAATTGAGCGATTCAATAATTTGATGATCTTTAAATTTAAAAATAGAATGTATATTGATAGTTAGTACAAGACTTGTGCATGGCAAAAGAAATATAATGTAATTGAAAATAATTGGTGATATAATGAAGGTTAATTAGAAATATACAATGTTTTAAAATAAAAATAATTATTTGAGAAATAATAATTTTTAAAGGGAGGTCAATTTTAAGGTTAAATTTTTTAAGTTAAATTATTGTATAGTTACTGTACAAAAAATTATTTTAACTATTTTAGTTTATCAAATGATAGTGATTATTTCTAAAAGTTTGAAAACAGTTGTATCAAGAAGTTGACAATGGGGGTAACTTCTAATAAACATAAAGAACAGGTAAAAGTGGTAAGACAATTATGCAAAAATTTATAAATATTAATAACATAATAATTATAACATGCTTATACGTTTCGATTTTTATAAGTAATTTTTTGTTGTTGAAATATGTGTGTATTTTCTATTTTTATGTGAAACAATTTTTTAGTTCAATATTATTGCATTTACTATTGGATATTTATTGATCATATAAATGTGGTTGTGGGAAATTTAACAAATGTTTTCTAGAATTCACTATTTTTATTTCCGTATATATGTACACTTTTCTGATCTATACAGGTTAAAATCTAATATAGTTAAATCAAATATAGGTTAAATTTAACAGGTGAAATCTAACATGTTAAATCTGATACAGGTTAAGTACAATTGCTTTCCCAAAATTTTGAATTAATCTTAGGTAGAAAGTCTTTAACTTTAAACTATTATCTTGCCTGTCGAAAAGAAAATTGTATTTGTTTTAAAGAAAACTCATAATGTAAATTACTTACGTTCAATTAAAAACAAAGTTTGATCATAATTAAATTTAGCTGATGATAATTTAAGATTTGCCATAATTTAAGTGGATAAAACATAGGTGAATAACATAATTGAACATTAATTAAATTTTAAAATGTTTTAAGAATAACATTGAAAAATTCAGTGTTTGATATATGTTAATTTTTTTTTTTTTTTTTTAAATCACTTGCATTAGAAAATATTGAAAATGTAACGCAGTGGAAATAACACGTAAATAGGCTTTGCTGCCAACAAAGGTAATAAACACAGTCCTTTTCAGCACGGAACATTGTTGTCGTTCTGGTATTACTGTTAGAATTGATCAAATTCTACATTAAAGGTGAACAACGTTCGCATTGAACTCAGATATTGTGTTTTTCAGTATGATCTCCTTTTATGTATTTTCCAGACAGAAAATAAGGGTATTGATATTTTTATTTGTATCTGATTTATAAATTATTGTCTGATTAAATAATTTTGCCATATTTTATCCAAATTCAATGAATAGATACATTATAATTATAATTTTTCTTTTAGCATTAATTTTTGAAAACTATTGTAGTACTTGTAAATAATTTAAACACATTGTAAATAACTTTAAAAAAAATTTAAATCTTGAAATAACCTAACAGAATTTATCATGAAGTAAGAAAAATAGGATCATTATATCTAGAAGGTTTTATCTAAGTCTCTTTTCCCAATATTTTGTAATACTGCCCAAACACACTTTGGTAACACCTTTCTACTCCCAACTTAAATGACACTACTCCCCAAACGAACAACCTCCTATGCTAAGATCCCAAACGAAGAATTTGAGTATGGAACTGTGTTGTTGTTCATGAATAACTGTTAGAGTTAATTAAACTTCATATTGAAGGTAAGCAATGTTCTTGTAGTCAGATACGGTATTTTTCAATGTGCTCTTATTTTGCATATTTTCCAGACAGAAAATAAGGGTAATGTTTTTAATTTGTAGCTAATTTGTGTTTTACTATTTGATTAAATGCTTTTCCATATTTTATTCAATTTCAATGAATAGGAATTTTATCATCATAATTTTTCATTTAGCATTAATTTTTGAAAACCAGTGTATTACTTGTCAATAATTCAAACATAATACAAATCAGTAGCATTTGAGAAGTTATCATAAAACAAAAATATGGGACCATTATACCTAGAAGGTTAATCTAAGATTCTTTTCCCTATATTTTGTAATACTGCCCAAACATAGTTTGGAAACACCCTTCTACTTCCAACTTAAATGACTTCTATGCCGCAACGAACAACCTCCAAGGTTAAGAACCCCAAACGAACAAAAATATTTCCTGCACCAAGCCTGCTTCTCATAATGAGGCCCATAACCTGACGTCTTCAAGAGAAGCAAAACTCTTTAAGAATTTATCCCACCAAAGTCTATGTGCCTATCATTAGTAAAGAATCTCATTCCATGTTCAGAACACTGTTTTTGAACCCCTTGCTAATTTACATATTTAACGAGCACTGGTATTTTGTAAAAAGAAAAAAAAAGTCTCTACTAAAGAACAGACCGTTAACGAATAAATGAAGTAAAACAGAAAATGAAGTAAAAAAAATTCCTGGTTTTTATCTGAATTCCTATCTGTTCGGAGGTTTTCTCGATCAAATATTTGAGTGATTAGCAAGCAGTTGTGGGTTGAAAGTGTAGAGGAGGTTAGAGTTTACAAGTCGAAGAATGAATGTTGGTTTTGAAGTTTGTTTTTTCCTTCGTGCGTGTAATGAAGGTTGGGACATTAAGTTGAAGACTTTTGTTTGATGTGTTTTTACTTAAATGAAGTCGTAGATTCTACAAACTGACAAAAAAAAATGTCGTATTGGAGACACTGTGTAATGTGGCGTGATTAACTATAGTTTCATGAAGTTTTTATCAACTGAAATTACGTTATTTTTTTCTAATTTTCCAATTAAAACTTAAAAATTGTTTCAGGAATTTTTTGTATGTTTTACATTTAAGACTGAAATAAATTTAATTTTTTTCCCTTTGAAATACAGATTTTAATCATTTGAAAAATTTTAAAATAATTATGTATATTAATTTTCTATTTATATTAAAAATCTTTAATACGTAATATTTGTACATTAAATCAGAATATTTATATTGCTTTTAAATATATATTATATTTTCCATTTTTCAACATAGTTTCTTTTAAATAGTTATAGTGTACTAAGCAGCTTGGGCAACTAGATTAATGAGTATAACTGCAATAATTCCAGCGTTCTGCAGCGTAATTAACTCTTTATGAAAACCGTTAAAATTTTTATTAACTGAAACTATGTCATTGTTTTGTAGTTTTCCAATTAAAACTTGCAAATTATTTTAGAGGATTTATGTAGTTTTTTGCATTTAAGATTGAAATAAATTTAATTTTTTCCCTTGAAATGAAGATTTTAATTATCCAAAAAACTTTATAAATTGTTTATCTACATTATTTTTCGATTTGTATTAAATATCTTTGATAATTAATGTAGTATCTGTAAACTGAATTAGAATGATTATATATTTTTTCAAATATATATTGCATTTTCTATTTTGTAACAAACTCTCTTTAAAAAGTTATAGTAAATTACCATTTAGATGAAATATTAGTTCATTTAATATTAACCTTAGAATTTATCTAATTTTTTATGAATTCTAACAACAATTGTATTTGTAGAATTGTTTGCTCATGTTTTAAATGCAAATTTTAAATTTTTATAAATGACAAAAGTTTCAAACTCATTTGGCAATTCCTGCCATGCTTTATTATTTTTATTTGCATTAACATCTTTTAAAATTGATTTATATAAATACTTATTTAAAAAGCTATTCATTTAAGAATTTACCTATTTTAAATATGTCTTGAGTTTTTCCTTATATTTAATTTGAAATTTTATCTTAAATAAACAAAACTATCAAAAGGCCAATATTTAAATTTGTTGGTTTCAAATGCCGTGCATTAATAAGTAGAATGGTAAGAAACGGTAAGTAGAATGGTAAGAAACTTATAGATGATTCAGCGTTATCCAGTTGTAACACAGAGTGGGCTGGCTTTATGACAGCTGCTATTGGGAATGAACACCCGCAATAATGGCACATGTAGCATTATTTTCTCACGGGAAAAGTTTGGCATTTATTTCCCAACAAAGACGAAAGTATATTCTTTGACATGTACATAATACCAACCCATCACTCAAATTTGACAGCAGACAAGCAGTGTTATGGGTAGTTACATCACATGGAATTAGTGTTCTGTATTAATGATAACAACCTACCACTCAAATCTGATAACAGATATTAAGAATCATGTATAATGAGACTCATGAAATTAGCGAGTGTCTGTGCGAACTTCAGAGATCGAAACAATTACAGATTGAATACGGACGACGCCATGAGTTGTTCCATCGTGATGGGTGATAGACCATGAGTCTACAATGATCTTTTAAAGGGAGATTTTTGGAAGGGAGAGAAGGGAGAGAATTCTGCAAGAAGTCGACAGAGAGTGCTGTTTTTCTCTTTTCCTCAGAGATGACAGGAGTTTCTGCCTGTAATTGGGAAATTCGAGTGAACTATAATTGGGATTTAATCGTGAACTTGTGATCAAATTTATATTAATTTTTCTTTCTTTATATAATAATCCAGAGTTCTGTATTTGTATATAGTGTATAACTTGTATTTGTAATTGTATTGTATTTGTAATTGTATAAATTGTATTTGTAATTGGATTATATTTGTAATTGGATTGTATTTGTAATTGGATTGTATTTGTAATTGTATAAATTGTATTTGTAATTGTATTGTAAATTGCATTTGTATATATATTATAATTCAAGCATTCCCACGATCCTAAAAGTGGCCCTCTTCTTGAATCAGTTATGAATTTAGTATAGGCCGAGATGTTACACACTTCGTGAGTTCACGCTTTATTACTCTAACATCCGAATGAAATGAAATGTTGTTCCTTCCTACATATTTATCGTGCACACTGCTTCATAAATAATTGAACTTTCAATTTTGAACCGATTGAACTTTTCAAACCTGTCTCTCATATTTTGTAATGTAAATAACTAAAAAATATTCATTTTCCTTATTTTTAATTAGTATGAAATTTATTACTTGTTTAATTATTAGTTTAACTTAATAACTAAGGACGTAATTAACTTTACATTTTCTATTGTAATTTTAACATCTGTTTTACATTTGTCATACAAGAAAATATATTTGTTAAATTAATTTCTCGTTATAGAATTTTGACCGAAATTGTTTTTTAAATAATTGTTACTCAAATAGTATTTGAATTGTATTTTAAAAGTACCGTTTTCAAAGCGATATTTGAAAAGTTAATAGAAAATAGCTAATGATGACTAATAGTTTTGTTCTTTCTCGAAGAAACACAAAAGGCGATGCCATCATTAAAAGGAAATATTTACTCGACGAATGAGTAGCCATACAATAGCACTTACATCAATGGCAGAAAAGAAATAAGGAAGAAAAGAACGGCAACAAAACATTCAACAAATAAGGAGGTTCTATGAGAAAGTCATTAAAACTCGCTTTACTTATTCTTCTACAAACTGCTGCCGCCATTTTCCTTTTAGCTCAGCTGGATAAACCGGAAGTTCAAAGTCAGAGAAAAGCGCCTTCTTTTAATAAAACGGCTGACGGGGACTTTGAACTGAAAAGAATAAACATAAAGAAATCACCATTTGGCAGCAATTAAAAGTCGTCTGCTTTAAGAACTTGCATTCGGTCGTTACTTCCGTTATTCGGGACATAGACTCGTTGTCTTTTATGGCATCTCGTCAATATTTATCTTTGAGGCCTAGAGGCCTTTGATGGTGAAGAAAAGGCTTTTCGAGAAAAGGCCCGCTTTAATTACCTTTAGGAGGGGTGCTTTTATGACTCGAGTTTGAAATTTATTCGATTTGAGAGTAATACTCATTATTTGGAACCTCTGTTTGCCCAAGGGTGTCACTGCAATCGGCAATAAAAATTTTTCCCGATATTGTTCTCGTCTTCTGCATATTCTTTGTCTTGATTGAAATCTCGGACGCAGTCGTCTTTTTTTGTTGCAATTCGCTTCCATGCCTTGCTTTCGCCTTTTGCATTTTATTTCAGCCCCGCGGCGAAACCGTTCGAACGTATTAGGCGAACACTAGAACAAAAGGTTACAAGGAGGAGAAGCCTACTTTAAGGTTTTCCGGAAAACTCCATTCCGTTCAGGAAATCCCTAAGTGAAGAGGAAAATCGATATTTTTCCCGATTTTACCTATTCAGGAAGAAAAGTCACGTTAGCATTTTTCTGGAGCGCTGGGAGTAAATAATGTAGAGCTTGCGGAGGCAGACAAAAGGTTGTTGTGTTTTTGCAGCGTAGGGGATAAATCGCTGAAGACGCAGATCGTGCTTGTTGAAACTTTTCAAAGTATTTTCGTGTACTTGTTGCTTTGTACGTGTTATCAATGAAATAACATGCAGTGAGACAATTGATTATTCATTGCTTTGAGTGTATAGTATTTTGATAATTTTAAATTACAATTGAAGTGTTGCAATTTTTTGGTGGAGAGGGGGGATTATTTTATTTTGTTGCCCAATTATTTTTAAAGTTACATTTGATATTAATTTTATGTGTTATTTGATGTTAAACGTGATTAATATGCATTTCACTACTTGCTTTCTTTGTATATTTTAACATAGCTGGGGTTTTTTATGATTATTTTTTTAAAATTTTTTTTTTGTGTGTGTGTGTGTGTGCAGGTGTGGAAGATATATATGCTTTTTTATTATTTTTTATGTTAATTTTATTATAGATATTCGTTTTTATTGCTTTATTTAATTCCGTCTATCTATTTTTGTCCGTGTATTGTTGTATTGCATATTAAGATTTTGTCATATTGGTTGGTTTTGCAAGCCACGAGTTACACTTGTGTTGTTAACGAAGAAATACTATGTGGTTAAATTTATTTGATTTAAAAAAATAATAAATGTTAATAATGAATGAGAACAATTTTTACCATGATGTTTTTTGTTACAAAACATCTATCAATAACGGCTATTACCACTAACTTGACTAAGTATGTATTATGTTTTATAATTGACCACTAACTTGACAATTACCACTAACTTGATTAAGCATGCAATATGTTACAGCATTTACCACTAACTTAATTTAGTATATATTATGTTATGACATTTACCACTAACTTGACTAAGTGGAGTACATAGATTATTAGTTTCAAAATACATTCACAAGAGAGCAAATAAATGAGAGTACATTATCGTATATATGATATTAAATAATAACACTCGTGATAAATAAATGTCATGATAATACATTCATTTGATTGCTTCATAAATAATGCCATTTTTAAAAATTATTTAATTTTATATATGTATATACATTATGCACAGTGTTTTTTCACCCAGTTATATTGAAATTTAGTAGCAGAAAAAATTAAAATTAAATTTAACCATCATGTCATGTACGTTTATTTAAATATACATATTAAAATTGCAAATTTACCTTACTGTCATGGTAGAAAAACGTTTTCTATTATTAAATAAAAATACTGAAATTCCACCAAATTTTTATCATATATCATTTTACATTGTGTATTAGTCATTCTTTTTCAAAATTATTAATATTGTTATCTTAGTTATAATAATTCTTTATATAGTGTTAGCAAAGTCGTCACAACACGGAAAAATAGACGTGCGAAATAAGTCTCATGAAAAGACTACTTGAAGAAATATGTCTGGATGACATATTGTGTCTAGACTCCCGCTCGGACAAAAAAACAAGGAGATAATTTATTATTAAATATTTTCCTTGGAGCCTATTATTCTTCCAGAGTACATTCTTATAGTTTATTACAGCGTTGTTCTAAGCTTATTCACTCTTATTTACATTAAATATATTTATTATATCATATCATATATCAATTATTTTATATAATTTTATTATGTAATAAAATAAATTTATGTGTGTATATAACTTCTTTTCAAAGTTTCTTTAAGAAATGTAACTTTTTAAAATAATTATATTCAAAATGTTTAAATTAATTTCAATAAAAACTTAATTTTTATCCAAAAAATTAAAATTGTATTTACGAGAATATTTTAACTTTTGATTGCAAAAACGTTTAATGTTGTTTATTTAAAAGGGTCAAAGTTATTAAATTGTGGTACTAAAATATTTTCCAACAAGTGGAAATCTGGCTTTTATTTTAAAATAGCATATGTACCTTAATAACATTTGAATTAAAATAAACGAGTTTTTTTCAGGAAATATAATTCTAATTTTTAAATCTGCAGCTTGTATGAGTATAAAGAATGATATTTGGAATAAATATGGAAGCTTTTTTTTTTAGTTTTGTTAATTCGATCAATAATATCACTTGCAGATTGAATTTATGACTTATAACTCCTAGATTTGGCTTGATCATTTTATCATATATTTAGACAAATCATTTATATTTATTTTAAAGCCTAATCATTTATGCTAAATCCTTCTCTTCATCTAAAATCCTTAAAGTAGTACTGAGGGTTTTTAAACTTATCTTTTAATGAAATCTTAATAAAATTAATTTTAAATAATTTAAAATAAAATATCATGAAATATTTATAAAAATATTTCATGATATTTTAAATAAATTTATTATCTGTGAATTAAAGGTTTTGACTATTTGAAATCATTGTAAAATGGTAGAAATGAAATATTAACAAAAAAATAAATAATAAATGAATGAAATGAAATTGTTTTTATCTTTGAAAATTGTTAAGTGTACATAAAATTACATGGTGATTGAAAAGTTAATAAAGAATTGTGAATTTTTGATAACGCATTACAAGTTTTGGGATTTAATTAAAAATTCTAAATAAATTTAGCATTACCAATTTAAATTACAGGTTTATAAGTTACTAAAAATAAATTTTAGTTACACTTTGTGTTGATTTGTCAGCTCTTTACTCCAATGACTTTCAACTTCAATAACTGGAGCCGTAACTGATTAAAAATGTTGCTTTAGTGCATGGCTGTAAAAACTCTTGGCAAAATAATCATTTAATAATACCTTATACGCTTATATCGTCATGGTAGCTCTTTGGATTCAAATACAGTAGATAAGTCCGGTTTGAAATGAATCCAGCTTTACATACATCCTATTTTTTGGAATATGTTCTTTGTTTGAAATACGACTCCCATGAATCTAAATCTTTGGCAACTGGACGGATATCAAACTCCAATTACTTTACTACAATAACTTACGCCAATTAAATTACTATAATAATTTAACCAATTACGTTTAACTCCAATAACTGGAGCAGTAGCAGAAGATTAAAAATATTGCTTTACTGTATGACTGTAAAAATTCTTAAAGACTTGGCTTCGATGAGATTCATTTAATATATCATGTGATTAGATGATCTAGGTGGATCTGTGGATTCAAATACAGTAGGATACATCCCCTTTAGAGTACATACAGCTTTATATACATCCTGTTTTAAATATTTTGGTATATGAGCTTTGTTTGAAATACGACTCCATAGCATCAAAATCTTTGTAGAGAAGTACCAACACAACAAAACCCAAACAAGTCATATAGCATTGTCTGGAATGACTAGGCGAGGTCACATTTTTGAAAAATTCTAAAGAGGAAGTAGTAGCAAAGTTATTCGGACAGATTTTTAGGGAACGTCAAATTTGGTTATCTTCAAAATGATCCAAGCAATAAAAACAGACAGAAAAGAAGAAAGTATACTTAGTAAATTTTCATTTGCATATTTCCTCTAACTACTTTTGTATTTATGTATTTTATTTATAAGCAATATTTAAATTATTTTATATATTAATTATTATTATTTTACATAATTATTTTCTAAATTATTTTATATCATTTTACATATTATTTTATATAGTTATAGGGATATTTTTTCCTTGGTATAAGTCAAAGGATCTGGAACTGATTAAGGAAGTATATCTAGGTTCTACTGCAGCCCCATAGCAAATAATAAAATAATCGAGATTCAGATAAGCTAATACATGAGTGAAGTGGCAAATGAGCTAATAATCTTTCTAAATATTGTGAGAAGATGTTTTTTTTTCTCTTAGTGATTTATCAAATTGCGTATTGCTGTTGGCATTAAACAAAATCTCGTATCATTTCATGTATGTCTATATTAGATTATCACATTCCTTATTCAGTTAAAAAAAAATAAATGTACTATGAAGAATTCTAAATTTCTTGAATTATTGAAAAATGTACTAGTAACTTTGCAAAAAGTATGGTCTACATTATCAATGTAATTCTACCAAATTCGTGGAATTTTCTACTACTTTATAAGTTCTTATTATTGAATCTAAAATTTAAAAAGGAAAAGTTAAGATTTTAATAAACAACACAAAACGAAAAATTTCCAACATTTCACACCAAGATTATTCTTAATAATTTTGAAAAAAAATAAATGTACTCGAAAATGTTCGAAATCAAAATAAAATAATTAAAATTTTTCTATAGAATAAAATACAAATTTGTAAGCTATATTGAAGCTATTTTTTAAGCTATCGTTTTATAGATAAAAGTATGATTAGAATTAAATATTATTAAATTTACCGAACCTATATTTAATTTAGTTTCAAGTTTTATACCTGATAACTCGGTTAAATTAAATGCAATTTTGAATATAAATTTTCGTTGTAATCAACGTTTTCAAGACAAATCCCTTCGATTGTCCTTATGTTTATATTTTGACAGCTCAAGAACGATGCCGAAAAAGTAAACAAATCCTTTTTTTTAACTATTAAATCTTATCATCTTGAATCTATCTTCTACCTATTTTTAGATATAAATTTTTATACTGATATCAGCAGATCCCATTGAATACATTAAAGACCAATCAAATATTTCAATATAACTATCTTAACTTCAACTATTTCTTCTAAAGTTTATAATTTGATTTCAGCTTAAAAAAGGATACAGCAGAAAATAATAAAATAATTTTTGAACGACTGAATCTATCATACTGAACCTATCTTTAGCTATATTTTTTTATACTGTTATAAGCGAATCAAACTGAATGCAATATTGAAGACTAAATCAAATATTTCAATGTGACTGTCTTCAACTGTGTTTTCTAATGTCCATAATTTGCCTTCAGCTCAAAAATGATACAGCATAAAATAATAAAATAATTTTGAACAACTGAATCTATCATACAAAAAAAAAACTTTAGCTGTCATTTTTTAGTTTTTTTTTTAAGATGTTAAACGGTTAAATTTTTGAAGATATATTTCATCATAATCAAAGTTTTCAATATAACTGTTTTCAAATTGTGTTTTTAATGTCTGAAATTTCAGCTCAAAAATGATACAACAAAATTGAAATCATCATCATGAGGATAAAATCCTTTTTAAACCTATTTTTAGTTTTTTAGTTGCCGTTATACCAATATTTTTATTGAATGCAATCTTAGACTATATTTCAAAGGTAAGTTCAATATGTGTCTTCAAGGTAGAAGAACTTTGCTTTAAGGTAAGTTCAACTATGTCTTCATTAGAAAAAATTTGCATTAAGATAATTTCAATTCTGACTTCATTAGAAGAACTTTGCCTTCAGCTCAAGATCGCCTGATATTCTTTGATTCAGCTCAAGATGCATTAGAGAATAATAAAATATTTATTAAAAATAATTCGTTTCGACAAAGAAAAGTATTTAAAAAACATTTTCAAATCTGAAGATCATTAAAAGATTTTTAATACATAAATCTTTATCATATACCAGGAAACACATTTGGAGAGTCGTCGAACTGTGAAATTTGCCTCTCAACGACACAACAGATATTATACTTGAAGCGTGATTATTGGAAGAAAAATAAGTGGAATATACTCAACTCGACAAATTCCTTCGAACATACACTTCATTTTTCTTTTTTTTTGCCGCGACCCCAGCAGCAATTAAAGACAAGAAACTGGCAATTTCTCCTGCTGCCTGTTCCCCAACTGCAAATGATAAGATAAGAACAAAAATAAAAGTAAGTAAACAATGACAAAACAAATGAAGAAAAAAGAAATAAAGAAGCTCTTGTGTTGACTCCCCCTCCTTTCTACCCCCGACACACAGGCAAAAAAAAAAAAAATTGTGAAAGAAATAAGCAATGTAGGAAGGAAAGCAATTGTCAAATCTATTACGTCACGGATACGGAGATTTTCGGTTGGACGAATCAGCGTCGATTTCACGGCGTTGCGGAGATGGGAAAGACTGGTTGAAAAAACGTCTCAGCAACGTTGCAGCGTGTGTGATCTCAGAGTAAAGAAAGGGCTATTGATTGCCGAGAGCTCCTGATCGGAAATCAATTACTTTTTCTGAAATAAATCTCGACCGTAGATTAACTTAAAGATCAGATTCAGATTTCTTCGGCTGTGTTGCTCTGCTGCTTTATGCCCATCGGAAGAAAAAGATTTTATTCTGTTTTATCGGGCAGGACACATGAAAATGATTCTGGAACCACTTTATTCTTGCTGACTTGATTCCGGAATTCCTTCTCCGGGTCATCGGATACGAGAGGGATTCTTGAAATTATTGAGAGAATCCCATTGGCGTATGAAGCTCGTGCGGCCAGCGTACTCAATCGTTAAATTACATGCTTGGATGTACATTCCCATATGCTCTTTTTTGCTGGCAAGATGCTTGAAAATTATCATTATTGTTTTTTGTTTTTAATAAAAATTGTTCTGAACTTAATACAATTGTTCTTAATTTATTACTTAATTTATTGACTATAGATATTTAATTGTTTTTAGTTTAAATCGATTAAAATTTAAGTCTATTAAAAAATATTTTTTAGTTAAAGTCCCTTAATGTAACAATAAAAAAAATTTGATGAAATATTATTTTCATAAATATTTTGTTTTGTTGAAATA
>BPLQ01000896.1:0-57282 GCA_021605075.1 Caerostris darwini | reverse complement strand
TTTATATGGAAAAAAATTGTCATCGAATAACTTGATTAAGGAGAAAACTAATTAGTAATATTTTTCTATTTTGAGAATTGCAGAAGAAAAAAAATCAAAATGTTTAAGTGGAATCAAACCTAACTCTCTTGTACGCTAGTTGAGCACGTTAACCACTATGCCACGATTTGGTATGTGAAATACATCATGTTTTAGAAATGATTGTGACTGACAGAAAGTTAGATGGAAAAAAATTATCACAGAATAACAATGATTAAGGAGAAAACTAATTAATAAAATTTTTCTATTTTAAAAATTACAGAAGAAACAAATCAAAATGTTTAAGCAAAATATTTACTGAGGAGAAATAAATTGGCCTTGAATTCATTCTTCGCTTAGAATAACTATAAGCAAAAACTCATCAGAGAGAACAAGTACTTCTCATACATGGCATCTTAACAGAGAAGACCATGTTGTGGTTAACGACAAGGTAAAAAAGAAAAACAGAGACGAGAAGATATAAAGAAGAAAAAAGAAGGAATTGCCCCACTACATTTTCACCAGATAAAATGTGTTATATTCCACCGAAAGGAAACATTTCTTTCAACTTTTACATGTTCGCTTGGGGCTTTGTTGTGAAGTATGAATTTATGTATTCTTTTCGTAAACAAACAAGGTAGAATTTTTGGGTTGGGATTTTCGGTTTCATCTAAAAAAGCATTTTAAAAAATTCGATCAATCATAACAGGAATACAAAGAGTATATTTACTACAAGCTATCAGAAAAAGGTTGTATCTTTGCGGTTGTTCAATAAAAATATATATTATATGTTTTC
The DNA here is from genome assembly GCA_021605075.1 of Caerostris darwini. Lineage (NCBI taxonomy): Eukaryota > Metazoa > Arthropoda > Arachnida > Araneae > Araneidae > Caerostris > Caerostris darwini. Next base: position 56,468 of record BPLQ01000896.1, on the reverse strand, counting down.
TTTAATTGTTCTTTAAGTATTATATTTTTTATACTTTGTGTTTATATCTAACATTATACCATACTAAATGTTTTACTTAATATCTTATCTTATACATCTAAAGCGGAGTAAAAGCAAATCATTTGAATAACAATTCTAAGCAAAACCAGAAAAATATTTTGTTGTAGCTGATCGTTTTTGTTGTATTTTTTTATACATATTTGTGTAAATATTTTTTTGTTATAATTTTTAAAAATATAAATAGAATTTATAGTCTAAAAAATACAGTGCCAAAGAAAAGTTCTGAATGAAGAGATTTCTGTTTGCAAATTATTAAATAAAAAATATATAAAACAAAAATTTTGAAAAACTTATTACTTTAAAATAATAAACTAGTTTAGTTTAGCTTTGTTTATTTTTTATTGAGATCTTCCGAGATTCTGTAAAAAGTGACGGAAGCCGTGAGCGGAATAAAACCTGGCCCCTCTTGCACGCTAGCTATGCACGTTAATCACATGTCACGATTCGGGTTGTCAAGTATAACGTAATTGACGATAATTGTGACTGACAGATAGTTATATGGAAAAAAAATTACATAGAATAATTTTATTAAGGAGAAAACTAACTAAAAAAATATTCAGTTATAAGAATTACTCAAAATGATTGGACTGATAGTAAGTTACATAGAAAAATATCATAAAATAACTGGATTAAGGAGAAAAATAATTAATAAAATTATCTCTATTGTGAATTACAGCAGAAACAAATCAAAATCTTTAATTATTAGGCTGTGGGCCCAAGATTGGGCAGTCGACCCACGATTTGGGCTGTGAAATACTTCGCGGTTGAAAGTTATTGCGACTGACAGAAAGTTACATGGAAAAAAATATTGTAGAATAACTTGATTAAGGAAAAAACTAATTAATATTTTTTTTATTTTAAGAATTACAGAAGAAACAAATCAAAATTTTTAAACAAAACATTTACCAAGGGGACATAAATTGAACTCTCTTGCACTATCTTAGAATAACTACAAGAAAAACTCATCAGAGAGAACAAGTTTTCTCCTACATTCAGCATCGTAACATGAGACCATTTTATGGTTAACAAAAGGATTAAAGAAAAACAGAGACGAGAAGACATGAAGCAGAGAAGAAAAAGCAAGAGAGAATGCTCCAATAAACTTCTGCACAACCAGAGATAAAATGTGTAAACTACTTAAAATATTATTTTTACATGATTTGAAACAGATGGAAAAGAAAACCATCTTCGAAATGTGGAAAATCTTTAAGCAAAACCAGAGAATGATCTTTCAGATGTAGGTCCATGGAACTCTTTGCTGCATGTTTCAGCACAAACCCAGTACTTTTCCTGTGTAGATACTTTTCTGTAATATCTGGGAATTCTTGTATGCTAGTTATGGACTTTTCCACTATGCCATGATTTGGTCAGTGAAATACATCGTGATTGAAAATGATTGCGACTGATGGATTATATGGAAAAAAATATCCTCGAATAACGATTAAGGAGTAAAGAAAGCAACTACGAAAAACTGATCAGTAAGGACAAGTACTTCTTCTACACATGGCATCATGCCAGAGACCATGTTATGGTGGTGAAAGAAAAAAAACGAAGTAAAAATATAAACAGAACGAGAAGATATAGAAAAGAAAAAGAAGGAACGGCCCCATACATTTTCACCAGTTAAAATGTGTTATATTCCACAAAAGGAAACATTTCTTTTCAACTTTTACATGTTTTTGCTGGAGGCTTTGTTGGGAAGTATGAATTTATGTACTCTTTTCATAAACAAACAAGGTAAATTTTGGGTTGGGATTTTTAAATTTCAATCTACAAGAATTTAAATTACTAAGAATCTATAATCATAATAAGAATATTATTACCCCAAAGCTGTCAGAATAGGATTAATCATAATGATGTTCAATACAAATATTTTATATATATATGTTTTATTTAATTTATACTTTAAGTATGTATTATTTTTATACTTCGTGTTTATGTATATTACACTTGTTATATGTTTTTATTTAATATACGATCTTAATTCATTCAAACGGGATAAAGCAAATCATTTGAATATTCAAATTCAACAAAACCAAAATATATTTTGTTGTAGATGATTGTTTTTGTTGTATTTTGCAATACATATTTTTGTGTAAATATTGTTATTTTTTTAACTTTTACAAACATCTATAAATTTAATTATTGTCTAAAAATACAGTGATGCCATTGAAAAATTCTGAATGAACAGATTCCTGTTTGCAATTTTAAATAAAAAAATATATATATAAAACAAAATTTAGAGAAACTTATTACTTTAAAATAATATTGTAGTTTGAATTTCGTTAGTTTTTATTGAGAATTTCCTAGATTCTGAGAGAAGTAACGGAAACCGCCAGCGGAATTAACCTGGAGCTACTCTTGCACACGCTAGCTAGGCACGTTAATATAATCACACATGTCACGATTTGGGTTGTCAAGTATATAGATTAAAAATGATTATGACTGATAGAAAGTTACAAGGGAAAAAATTACATAGAATAACTTGATTAATCAGAAAACAAATTAATAAAATTTTCTATTTTAAGAATTATGGAAGGAACAAATAAAAATTTTTAAGTTGAATCAAACTGGTCTTTTTGGTACACTAGTTACACACGATAAACACCATGCCACGATTTGGTCTATGAAATACATTGTGACTGAAATTGATTGCGACTGACTGAAAGCTACATGGAAAAAAATCACAAAAATAACTTGATTAAGGAGAAAACAAATTAATAAAACTTTCTATTTTAAAGAGATTGTGCAAAGAACAAATCAAAATGTTTAAAGTGGAATCAAAGCTGATTCCTCTGGTATGATAGTTGTGCATATTAAGCACTTTGCTAAACATACATGCAATGAAGAATCAAATCAATCGATTGATTTGGACAGTGACTACATGGTGATTGGCAATGATTATGATTGATAGAAAGTTACGAAAGGGAAAAAATTTAGAATAACTTGATAAAGCTGAAAACAAATTAATAAAATTTTCTATTTTAAGAATTATTTAAGAAATAAATGAAATGCTTAAGCAAAACATTTACTGAGGAGAAATAAATTGCTTTCGTATTCATTCTTCGCTTAGAATAACTACAAGAAAAAACTCATCAGTAAGAACAAGTACTTCTCGTACATGGCATCGTAACTTAGAAGACCATGTTATGGTTAACAGGTAAAAAGATAAACAGACGAGAGAAGATATAGAAGAAAAAAGAAGGAACGGCCTCATAAATTTTCACCAAGATAAAAATGAGTTATATCCCACCAAAGGAAACATTTCTTTCAACTTTACATGTTCGCTTGAGGCTTAGTTGGGAAGTATGAAGTTATGTATTCTTTTCGTAAACAAACAAGGTAGAATTTTCGGTTGGGATTTTGTGTTTCATCTAAAAAAGCTTTTAAAAATTCGATCAATCATAACAGGAATACAAAGAGTCTATTTTCACTATGAGCTATCAGAAAAGGATTAATCATAATGACGTTCAATACAAATATATGTTATATGTTTTCTTTAATTATACTTTAAGTATTATTATTTTTATACTTTGTGTTTATATGTAACATGTATACCATACTAAATGTTGCCATATTAAATATATCTTTCAACTTTTACATGTGGGTGCGCAGAAGATCTACCTCCCCGTGGTGCACCTGGTAACACTTTTTAGTGGCTAAAAGATCTGCAACTTGGCATTATTGTTAGATTAATGAACTCCGTTTCAGCATGTTTTGTTGCATTTGTTGTATTATTTGTTGTTTGTTGTATGTTTTTGCGAACGCGGAATGTTGGTTGGAGCTAGACGCATGGGTCATGCCATTTCGGAAATCGTTAGGGGAATTCAACATTCCCAGATCCACTGTGTCAAGAGTGTGCCGAGGGTATGAAAATTCAGGCATAACATCCCACCATGGACAGCGCAGTGGTCGACCGACTGCACTTAACGACCGAGACCGGCGACGTCTGCAAAGAGTCGTAAATTCTAACAGACAAGCAACACTGCGTCAAATAACCGCAGAAATCAATGTGGGACGTACAAGGGACTTGTCTGTTAGAACTGTGCGGAGAAATTTGGCTTTCTTGGGCTATTCCAGCAGAAGACCGACTCGAGTGCCTTTACTGACAGAACGACATCGCTTGCAGCGACTCTCGTGGGCACGTGAGCATATCGGTTGGTCCCTAGATGAATGGAAAACCGTGGCCTGGTCCGATGAGTCACGATTTCAGTTGGTAAGAGCTGATGGTAGGGTTCGAGTGTGGCGCAGACCCCACGAAGCCATGGACCCAAACTGTCAAAGGCACTGTTCAAGCTGGTGGTGGCTCCGTAATGGTGTGGGCTGTTTTCATGGCATGGACTTGGTCCTCTGGTGCGACTGGACCGAACATTGACTGGAAATAGCATGTTCAGCTACTTGGAGATCACTTGCAGCCATTCATGGACTTCATGTACCCAAACAACGATGGGATTTTATGGATGACAATGCGCCATGTCACCGGGCTGCAACTGTTCGCGATTGGTTTGAAGAACATTCTGGACAATTCCAACGAATGATCTGGCCACTAGATCGCCCGACATGAATCCCATCGAGCATTTTATGGGACATCATCGAGAGGTCTGTTCGTGCCCAAATCCATCAACGCTTTCACAATTATGGACGTCTATCAGACAGCGGCAATATTCCTACAGAAGACTTCCAACGACTTGTTGAGTCCATGCCATGTCGAGTTGCTGCACTTCGCCGGGCGAAAGAGGGGCCAAAACCCACGATATTAAGAGGTATCCACTGACTTTTGTCACTTAGTATGTATGATTTTAATACTTTGTGTTTATATATAACATATATATACCGTGTTTTTACTAAATATATTATTTTATACATCTAAACATGATAAAGCAAATCATTTCAATAAAAATTCTAAGCAAAACCAGGAAAATATTTCGATGTAGTACATAGCTTTTGTTGCATTTCTTAGTACATACTAATACTGTCTTGTGTAAATATTTTGTAATATCTGGGCATTCTTGTACGCTAGTTGTGGATTTTATCCACTACGCCACGATTTGGGCTTTGAAATACATCATGATTGAGAATGATTGCGACTGATAGAAAGTTATATGGAGAAAAAATTGGAGAATATCTCGATTAAGGAGAAAATTAATTAATAAAATTTTCTATTTTAAGAATTACAAAAGGAAAAAATAAAAATATTTAAGCAAAACATTTATCAAAGCAATATAAATTGCCTTCGTATTCATTCTTCGCTTAGAATAACTACAAGAAAGACTCATCAGTAAGAACAAGTACTTCTCGTACATGGCATCGTAACATAGAAGACCATGTTGTGGTTAACGACAAGGTAAAAGAAAAACAGAGACGAGAAGATATAAAGAAGAAAAAGGAGGAACTGCCCCATACATTTTCACCAGATAAAATGTGTTATATTCCACCAAAAGGAAACATTTCTTTCAACTTTTACATGTTCGCTTGGGGCTTTGTTGGGAAGTATGAATTTATGTATTCTTTTCGTAAACAAACAAGGTAGAATTTTTGGTTGGGATTTTCGGTTTCATCTAAAAAAGCTTTAAAAATTCGATCAATCATAACAAGAATACAAAGAGTCTATTTACTATAAGCTATCGGAAATGGATTCATCATAATGATGTTCAATATAAATATATATTATCTGCTTTCTTTAATTATACTTTAAGTATTATTATTTTTATACTTTCTGTTTATATATAACATATATATCATAAATGTTTTATTTATGTTTATCTTATACATCTAAGCAGGATAAAGCGAATCATTTGAATAAAAATATTAAGCAAAATCAGAAAAATATTTTGTAGCTGATCTTTTTTGTTGCATTTTTCAAAACATATTTCTTGTGTAAATATTTTTGTTATAACTTGAATTTGTAGACTATAAAATACAGTGCCACACAAAGGTTTTTCCATAAACAGGTTCCTGTTTTCAAATTTTTAAACAAACAAAATCTAATAAACAAAATATTGAAAACTTATTACTTGAAACATTAAACTAGTTTAATTTAGCCTTGTTAATTTTTGATTAAATATTCGAGAGATTTAAGAACACCTTTTAAACGTCTTGAAAATACGAAGTAATTTTTAGTAAGTTTGGGGCTATATTTTACATAAATACGTGTTGAACACATTAGCATTCAAAATATTGAAAATTTGCCAAATTTTACGAAATTCTTTAAAACGTTTAGCCTTGTTCTGATAAAAAAAATATTACAATTCACAGCTAGATAATTTGATGATTGATTATTCATATTATAATTTTAAGTTATACAGAAATATTTGGCCAACATCTTCAAGTGCACAATGTTTTTAATGAGTATTAAGAAACTAAAATACCGTAACCGATAGGAATAATAAAAAAAAAAAACAATTATTCTGTAAAACAAACAAAAAAACCAGAAAACAACAATAAAAAAAATCCAACCATATGTGTGCCAAATGAATGTTATTTTAAACACATAGTGATGCAATGTATTTCATTATTAATATTTTTTTTACTTTCTATTATTTTCTTTTGTAACATATAAAATATTTCCCTAATAATTGAAATAAAATAAATAACATATAACAAATGTCATGTATTTTTTACGACCTTTCCATAAGACGCCCATAATCATAACAAATCTGTGCAACCTTCATGCAAAACCATCTGCGCATAAAACCATTTATCCCAAAAACCATCTGCGCAATTAGCCAAAACATTTTTCCTAATGTATATAAATATCCATAAATTCATTTTTTTCCGTTGGAATAACCATAAGAAGAATTCGACTGAAGAAGAATTACTTTTCTTCTATAGCAAAACAACATCTGAGACAATGTTATGGCTAGCAAAAAAGAGGATAAATTTTCGAGTTCCACAAGTAATAAAACTACAAAAATTCATGAAACCTTAACGCAATTACAAATTTATTTTATGAAAATATAACGAATAAATTATATATATAAAAAATAAATAAAGTTCTATAATTACATACCTCACATGAGTTGTCTCTGCTGTTTGCTTAGCCAAACGCTTTGTGACCAAAATGCGAATAATGTCCACAAGAAAGACGCTGTTCACCTGGAAAAATAAATATTCTTCATTTTAAAAAGAAACACAGATGTATATTTTACAGTTTAATATCAATTTTAATGACAGAATAAAACGTAATAAATAATTAAAGGAATAATTAAACATTTGTTTAATATAAGGTAATTAATAAAAACTACCTATCTCCCAGTCACTACACAGGCCAAGACCGTCTGCCAATCGTAGATTTTTAAACAAGAAATGGTTCCGTTGTAGAGGGTAGAGTTGTCAGCCCTACGTCCAACGCTCTGCAGTGATATTAGGCAGGGGCCTGATGGCTAAGTGGCTGCGCTCTGTCGCTCAATTCCACAGATTTTGTGTTCCCGGCGGTGCCATGGATGTTTGCAGTGTTTTGTAATAAATTTTAAGCCGTAGGTCACGGTCTCATATGATCGTAGAGCGTCACAGAGCCTAATCAAACTTTTCTCAGAGCCTAATCAGACTTCTCAACCACGTCATTCTCAAACTGTTTAAGGGCAACTCAGCTCTAGGCACTGTGATGTGTTGTGGTGTAGTAGTAGTCACATTACACCGGGATCTACTGTTTAAAGTGGATTCCAAATTACTATAAACATCTATGGCATCGGCGGGGATTGAACCCGAAGCCTGGCACCGAGCATCAGGGCGTTAATCGCTCATCCATCAGGCAATAATAATTTTAACAAATGATTTCAGCAAAGTTTTCATTGTGATTCAATATATAAATTCAACCCTCTATATAATGGTCTAATTCCGTAAACAACCACCATCATAATGAACCACAAAATTACTGTTTTCAGAATGCCTATCATACATAAAATAAACAAAAAATCACATTAAAATACTACCATATATGGTGAAGCATATATGTGGCAGTTTATGGAGAAAAGAATAAAAAAAATTTATTATTATTTTTTTTTTTAAATTTTTAATTAAGCTTTTTTAATTAAAAGTTATTTAAAAAATGTTATCTAATCCTATAAATCTCCACTTTCGTATTGGACCAAAAAAAAGTTTAAATAAATGCCCATTATAAATAAATGAACATAAAAATCACAATAAAAGTACCACCAAATATGGTGAATAATGAATGTGGCGGTTTATAACGAAAGGAATAAAAATTTTTATAAATTTTTTATTTTTTATTTTTAATTAATTTTTCTTAATTAAAAGTTATTTAACTAAATTTAGTGCGCTATATTTACTCAAGTATGGGCAAAGTCGATACATGTTTGTAAGTTTTAAATGCTTTTATTTTTTAAAATCATATTTCAAATGAATGCCAAAAATATACCCAATAATAAATTTAATTATTAATTAAATCATAAAAAGTAAATATATTAGAAATGAATGAATAATATTTTGATGTCCTGTTGCATTCATTATTAGATTGATAATAAAATAAATATAAATGAAATTATTCTTTACATATAAACAAAAACAATAGATTTGTCTTGATAGGCATTTTGAGATTTACGTTCGCGTCAGCTGCTTTATCTCAATTTGCCTAAATATTATGCAAATAAAAAAAAAAACACCGTGATTCATGAACGATGAAATATAATCAAAAGACCAAAATTCGTAAATCCATAAGAGATTTGTATTATGTTTCATAAAACAAACCTTTTTTTGCACCGAATTTATTATTTCTTTATTAAATTCCTTCTATTAGTTCACACACTCTCTGTATATATCTTGTTCAAATTTTCAATCGTTCATAAAATACTTTTTATTCATCCACTCAAGTTCAAATACATTTGTTTTTAACGTGGATGACACTGGATGTTAATACAGTTTTCCAAATATTAATCCATTCATTAAATTTAATTCATTAATTTTAGTTTGATATGGGAGAAATATTCTTATATTAACGCTGCTCTATCTTCTCATTTGTTCATCATTAATTAATTAATTATTAGTTAATAATATCTTTTTATTCATAACTAATTATTAATTAATTAATGATTATTAATTATTTTATTCATTCAATTATTACTTATTTTTATTCATTTAATTATTAATTATTATTATTTTATTATCAAATATTTTTATTATTCATTTAATATATATTATTCAATTTTTACAACAATGTAACTACAAATTGGAAATAATATAAAAAAATCGTCTGATTTTAATTTATTCATTTAATAATTAATTATTATTATTTTATTATCAACTATTTTTATTATTCATTTAATATATATTGTTCAATTTTCAAAATAATGTAACTACAAATTGTCAATAATATAAAAATCGTCTGATTTTAATTTATTCATTTAATTATTAATTATTATTATTTTATTATCAACTATTTTTATTATTCATTTAATATATATTGTTCAATTTTCAAAATAATGTAACTAAAAATTGTCAATAATATAAGAAATCGTCTGATTTTAATTTATTCATTTAATTATTAATTATTATTATTATATTATCAACTATTTTTATTATTCATTTAATATATATTGTTCAATTTTCAAAATAATGTAACTACAAATTGTCAATAATATAAAAAAATCGTCTGATTTTAATTTATTCATTTAATTATTAATTATTATTATTTTATTATCAACTATTTTTATTATTCATTTAATATATATTATTCAATTTTTTAAATAATGTAACTACAAATTGTCAATAATATAAAAAAAACGTCTGATTTTAATTTATTCATTTAATTATTAATTATTATTATTTTATTATCAACTATTTTTATTATTCATTTAATATATATTGTTCAATTTTAAAAATAATGTAACTACAAATTGTCAATAATATAAGAAATCGTTTGATTTTAATTTCTATATTTGATTATTAATTATTATTATTTTATTATCAACTATTTTTATTATTCATTTAATATATATTGTTCAATTTTCAAAATAATGTAACTACAAATTGTCAATAATATAAAAAAATCGTCTGATTTTAATTTATTCATTTAATTATTAATTATTATTATTTTATTATCAACTATTTTTATTATTCATTTAATATATATTGTTCAATTTTCAAAATAATTTAACTACAAATTGTCAATAATATAAAAAAATCGTCTGATTTTAATTTATTCATTTAATTATTAATTATTATTATTTTATTATCAACTATTTTTATTATTCATTTAATATATATTGTTCAATTTTCAAAATAATGTAACTACAAATTGTCAATAATATAAGAAATCGTCTGATTTTAATTTATTCATTTAATTATTAATTATTATTATTTTATTATCAACTATTTTTATTATTCATTTAATATATATTGTTCAATTTTCAAAATAATGTAACTACAAATTGTGAATAATATAAAAAATCGTCTGATTTTAATTTATTCATTTAATTATTAATTATTATTATTTTATTATCAACTATTTTTATTATTCATTTAATATATATTGTTCAATTTTCAAAATAATGTAACTACAAATTGTCAATAATATAAAAAATCGTCTGATTTTAATTTATTCATTTAATTATTAATTATTATTATTTTATTATCAACTATTTTTATTATTCATTTAATATATATTGTTCAATTTTCAAAATAATGTAACTACAAATTGTCAATAATATAAAAAAATCGTCTGATTTTAATTTATTCATTTAATTATTAATTATTATTATTTTATTATCAACTATTTTTATTATTCATTTAATATATATTGTTCAATTTTCAAAATAATGTAACTACAAATTGTCAATAATATAAGAAATCGTCTGATTTTAATTTATTCATTTAATTATTAATTATTATTATTTTATTATCAACTATTTTTATTATTCATTTAATATATATTGTTCAATTTTCAAAATAATGTAACTACAAATTGTCAATAATATAAGAAATCGTCTGATTTTAATTTATTCATTTAATTATTAATTATTATTATTTTATTATCAACTATTTTTATTATTCATTTAATATATATTGTTCAATTTTCAAAATAATGTAACTACAAATTGTCAATAATATAAAAAATCGTCTGATTTTAATTTATTCATTTAATTATTAATTATTATTATTTTATTATCAACTATTTTTATTATTCATTTAATATATATTGTTCAATTTTCAAAATAATGTAACTACAAATTGTCAATAATATAAAAAAATCGTCTGATTTTAATTTATTCATTTAATTATTAATTATTATTATTTTACTATCAACTATTTTTTATTATTCATTTAATATATATTGTTCAATTTTCAAAATAATGTAACTACAAATTGTCAATAATATAAGAAATCGTCTGATTTTAATTTATTCATTTAATTATTAATTATTATTATTTTATTATCAACTATTTTTATTATTCATTTCATATATATTGTTCAATTTTCAAAATAATGTAACTACAAATTGTCAATAATATAAAAAAATCGTCTGATTTTAATTTATTCATTTAATTATTAATTATTATTATTTTATTATCAACTATTTTTATTATTCATTTAATATATATTGTTCAATTTTCAAAATAATGTAACTACAAATTGTCAATAATATAAAAAATCGTCTGATTTTAATTTATTCATTTAATTATTAATTATTATTATTTTATTATCAACTATTTTTATTATTCATTTAATATATATTGTTCAATTTTCAAAATAATGTAACTACAAATTGTCAATAATATAAAAAAATCGTCTGATTTTAATTTATTCATTTAATTATTAATTATTATTATTTTATTATCAACTATTTTTATTATTCATTTAATATATATTGTTCAATTTTCAAAATAATGTAACTACAAATTGTCAATAATATAAGAAATCGTCTGATTTTAATTTATTCATTTAATTATTAATTATTATTATTTTATTATCAACTATTTTTATTATTCATTTAATATATATTGTTCAATTTTCAAAATAATGTAACTACAAATTGTCAATAATATAAAAATCGTCTGATTTTAATTTATTCATTTAATTATTAATTATTATTATTTTATTATCAACTATTTTTATTATTCATTTCATATATATTGTTCAATTTTCAAAATAATGTAACTACAAATTGTCAATAATATAAAAAAATCGTCTGATTTTAATTTATTCATTTAATTATTAATTATTATTATTTTATTATCAACTATTTTTATTATTCATTTAATATATATTGTTCAATTTTCAAAATAATGTAACTACAAATTGTCAATAATATAAAAAAATCGTCTGATTTTAATTTATTCATTTAATTATTAATTATTATTATTTTATTATCAACTATTTTTATTATTCATTTAATATATATTGTTCAATTTTCAAAATAATGTAACTACAAATTGGCAATAATATAAAAAATCGTCTGATTTTAATTTAGCTTATTTTTCTGGATATTATTATTCTTAATTTTTTACGTTTGAAATTTGAAACGATCGTGTTTGAGTATTCTTGTTAATGTATTCTATATTTTTTAATTTTAAATGATCAAAATGTTTTTAATTAACTTTGAAATATAGCCTAATATATTTGCTTTTATTATTTTTATCGAATGTATTATTATTTTTGCTTTCATTATATTTGCTTTTATTATTTTGCTGTAATTCGAGATTACTGTTCTTTTTTTCAATTCCTTCTATTAGCTCACACTCTCCCTATATATATCTTGTTCAAATGTTCAATCGTTTATAAAATACTTCTTATTCATCCACTCAAGTTCAAATACATTTTTTTTGAACTTGTAGTGGATGTCACTGGATGTTAATGCAGTTTTTTCAAATATTAATTCCTTCATTAAATTTAATTAATTAATTTTAGTTTTTTTAAGATTTAAGTTGCATATATCTATCAATAGATGGCGGCAGATAAACTTAAAAAAAATGAATAAAAATTATTTATAAAGGACATTTTGCAATAGAGTGAAAAAAAAAGAAGGAATTGACTTTAAAAAGTTTGTTTATACATTACTTGTTTTATGAGTGTAGCCAAGATAACGAAAAAATTGTTAGCTTTGAAATAATGAGCTTTTAGTATTATTAAATTGAGATTTTTAACTATTCAACCTAAAAATCGTCTATATCAGAATTAAATTACGAATGAAAAAAAAACATGTTTATAATAGTATTTTATAACTTATTTTATTATATTTTTTATTCATCATTTTTTTTCGTTTAAAATAGCAAATATTTGAGTGAAAGATATTAAGAATTATTTTAAAAATTTGCCTTGAAATTAAAATGATAAATTGTTGAGGGTTAGTGAGTTGCCTAATATTTTTTGGTTCGCTTAAATTTTTCTATTATATAATTACATTTTTATTTTGCGTCTCGTTTTATTTATAATAACATTTTATTTTGCAATAACAAAATAAATATATTGTTTATATTATTCCTGTCATCAAAATTTTTGATACAATTTTATCAATTAAAAACCGATACAAGAAATGCTTACTTTTTAAATTACCAAAATTTAATAATAACTAGATTTTATTAATATTTTATATATTTTTTTAGTATAAATTTATTTAATATCATTCTCATTTATTAAATTTTTTAATCAATAAATGAGATATTAAATTTACGAAATAAATTAATATTAATTAATAAATAAATGAGATTAATGACTTATTAATAAATAGAAATTTACATAGAATTAAATGATTAAATTTTATATTTTCTAGAATTTTATCTATCATTTATTTATTTTCTTACAGTCCTATAACCTTGAATTGTATTTTATGTATATATATATTTGCTGTATTAAAATTATGATATTAAAGTAATGCTGCTAATGCTATATATAAAATAATGCTGCATAAATTTTTGCACTTATTATCATTATTATTAGCATTATTATTTTTTTCCAATTACAATTATTAAAATTTTAAGGTGTAATCATGCTTCCTCCTACGCACTAGCAAGAACACCCCCTGTGGAGTTCAGCAGAAATGGTCAGTTGGCCTAAAGACTCTCACCTGGAGAGGAAGTATAATTCGCACAAAAAGAAGCAGAAGTATAAGAATTTATTGAACTTTTTTTTAAGATTATAAAATCAATTTTTCTTAAAATGGAAATCAAAATTGTATAAATTTAATCTACCATTGTAGCCTTGCTTCCTCCCACACACTGGCAAGACCGCCACTTGTGGCGTTCAGTAGAAATGGTCAGTAGGCCTCGAGACTAACTCAAGAGGATTACAGCGCAATCTGCACTCCCACCGAGAAAAGTTTAGTTGGACTACAGTCTCTCACCCAGAGAGGAGTTATATTAAGCGCAACCCTGCGTATTAGTCGGCCTACTGACTCTTACCCGGAGAGGAAGTATCCTGAGCGTAGATATGTATTGGATTTGCGATTTAGAAGAGAAATACTTCTACGAAGCTATAATTATATGTCTTTAAATGTGTTAGATATTGTATGCCTCTTATTGTACATATACGGTGTTTGGTCGTGTATCAATAAGGATGTGAGGTCTTCATCACTGCAAAGAAGTATCTCAACCCAACCACACCCAGTTACAATCTAGTTTCCCAACCTGCACTCTACAAAACTTAATTTTTTAAATCTTTTAATTTTTAATTAATTTTTGTTTATTAAAAGTTAAGGTAATTTTAATGTATAATTACTCAAACCTTGCTAAACTTGCTTTATATTTTACAACTATAAGCAAATTTTAGTTTTTAAAATCATATTTAAAATGTATGCTAAAATTAAAGTGCTTTTAAATATAAAGAAATATTTTATAACCAATTTTTTCTCTGAAATTATAAATCAAATAAGAAAACAATTACAATATATTAATTAATTTTTTTGCACTATAACAGCAGAAACTGACTGATTAGTGATAAAATTGTTTATACATATTTTCATCACTTCATAAAAATTTCAGTACATAAAAAACTCTGAGATTTTATACAGAAAAACAATTTTTTTCTACATGAACAAAAAATTTTTTCGAGATTATTAAGAAAAAAACGAAAAAAAAATCTAATGGAATTCACATAATGCGCAAAACAAAAGAAAAGTAATTTATGATAGGCATTCCCAAAATTTTCGAGCTATTAACTTTTGCATTAGTATGATGAATTTCTTTTTCTTCTACTTTTTTTTAAGTTTCTACATTTTATAACATAGTTGTGAAAGTTTCCAACAACTTTAATTAAAACTTTTTCTACGACTTACAGACAGAATACGAATTAAGACGTTGATAGAAAATAGTTGGGGAGATTTAATAAACTAAAATGAAGAAGTTTTTTTTATTTACTCAAAACTATTTATGACTATGTAGAAAATATATTATAATGGTAAAGAATTTATACTTATTTTACTTATTTCACAAGATAAGATTTAAATATAAGTTGTTTTAAATTATTTGACATTAAAATTTAAAAACCGGTTGGTAATTAAATTGCTTATATGAAATAAAATTATTAGTGTGTTAAGAATATACATATAAAAAATCTGTGAATATGTATTTCGGTTTAGATTGCATTCGCAATGAATTTTTAAATTGTGTGTTTTTAACTAGATAGAATTTTTCAAACTAAGTGAGAGTTTGGTTTTAACCTTTATAAATCGAAACTGAAACTTTAGCGCCTATGATGGAAATTATAAATATGTAGGCTGGTAAGTTTTCCCATTGTATTGGAGCAAAATAGAAGGATAGGTACTGTTGTAACTTGTAATTATCCTATTGTGTGTGGGCAGGGTATATTTCCTTTGTTTTAAATGAATTCAGGAGTGGTAGATGACGCCACCTCCCATTCCCACGGTGAGGTCCAAAAGAAAACCGGCCAGTTTGGTGGGGGTGAAAGAGGACCCCTTTGAGTTTTGCGGGAAGAAAGGTGGACCCTGTTGAGAGAGAAGGAGAGAAGGAACTGTCTGGAACAGGACGTGGACCTGGTTCACTAATTTTTTGCTGCGAGACAGACTACATGGATAATCTGTATCCATCTACATGTTTGCTGCGACCATTTTTCAGATAGTTTTGAGTCAACTGTTAATTTGCCTTGCCTACACACAGATAGGAATATCTCGCTTAAGGTATGGGGAAAAAAGGATGATTATTTCTCTAAAATATTTTTTTTATTAATTCTGTTTTGTGTGCCAATTTAAAATCATGTAAAAATCCTAAATTTAAGTGTAATCACATTGTACATTAGTATTCATTAAAAGTAAATTAATTAGTTTGTTTATTTTAGTGTTAATTTTCGTATTTATTTTAATTGTCTTTTATGTCAATGTTAAATTATTTGGCCGTCCTGCGAGTATACGCAGACTAACGGCATAATTTCTATGTCGGTTCTAACAGGTACCACTTCAAAATTTTGTTGCACAATGTGAATGCAGTGCAGCTGTATTAAATGTGCATCCTGGTAACTGAATCAGTCTTAGTCAGTCTGAATCAGTCATTAAAAGTCAGAATCCGTTATATTTAGAAGGCCTGGGTAATTGGTCCTACATCAGTAGATGACTTGGGTAACTAGCCATACATTAATAATGAATGACCAGTTACCCAGATTGATCAGTAATTATCTGCTTTTAAAGACTCATATTATAGGTTGAATCTTTCGTTTAATGATGAAGGACCTCAAGTTAAATGAGCAGCATTTGGAAACGACAATCACAAAAAAACAAAAGTTTTAAATATATGTATTATTTATGTAGGATTTGTTTGTGTGGTAATCAGCAGGCAGCGACACTTCACGGTCGCTTGTCTTTGACAGAGCCTGTTTACAAGTGTGGGGGAATATTCAACTTTGAACTCTGACCCCTGGAGAAGGGGCACAGGACCCCGTAGATGAAGAAAGAGAACCCTGGCAGGAGCGATTGGGGCAGGCTGAGTCAAGCAGCGAGAGAATATGTTTATCCCTTAATTGTTAATGTAAATATTATTGTAAAATATGTCATTAAATGGCTTTACTTAAAGTAACGTCCCGTTACTGCGTTTTGAATGTCGAATCTCCTAGACACCGACTGGAAAAGTCCAGCTGTTGTTAGACTGGTAGAGAAGTCTAACAAAACTGTAGGTTCGGCCAGGATGAATCTATTGAAACCGGTGTAAACCCTACATTTATATATATATATATATATATATATACACTGAAGTGACAAAAGTCATGGGATACCTCTTAATATCGTGTCGGCACTCCTTTAGCCCGGCGAAGTGCAGCAACTCGACGTGGCATGGACTCAACAAGTCGTTGGAAGTCTTCTGCAGGAATATTGAGCCATGCTGCCTGGATAGACGTCCATAATTGTGAAAGCGTTGATGGTGCAGGATTTTGGGCACGAACAGACCTCTCGATGATGTCCCATAAATGCTCGATGGGATTCATGTCGGGCGATCTAGGTGGTCAGATCATTCGTTGGAATTGTCCAGAATGTTCTTCAAACCAATCGCGAACAGTTGTGGCCCGGTGACATGGCGCATTGTCATCCATAGAAATCCCATCGTTGTTTGGGTACATGAAGTCCATGAATGGCTGCAAGTGATCTCCAAGTAGCTGAACATAAGCATTTCCAGTCAATGTTCGGTCCAGTCGCACCAGAGGACCAAGTCCATGCCCTGAAAAAACAGCCCACACCATTACGGAGCCACCACCAGCTTGAACAGTGCCTTGCTGACAGTTTGGGTCCATGGCTTCGTGGGGTGTGCGCCACACTCAAACCCTACCATCAGCTCTTACCAACGTAAATCGTGACGCATCGGACCAGGCCACGGTTTTCCATTCATCTAGGGACCAACCGATATGCTCACGTGCCCACGAGAGTCGCTGCAAGCGATGTCGTTCTGTCAGTAAAGGCACTCGAGTCGGTCTTCTGCTGGAATAGCCCAAGAAAGCCAAATTTCTCCGCACAGTTCTAACAGACAAGTCCCTTGTACGTCCCACATTGATTTCTGCGGTTATTTGACGCAGTGTTGCTTGTCTGTTAGAATTTACGACTCTTTGCAGACGTCGCCGGTCTCGGTCGTTAAGTGCAGGCTGTCGACCACTGCGCTGTCCATGGTGGGATGTTATGCCTGAAATTTCATACTCTCGGCACACTCTTGACACAGTGGATCTGGGAATGTTGAATTCCCTAACGATTTCCGAAATGGCATGACCCATGCGTCTAGCTCCAACTAACATTCCGCGTTCAAAATCTGTTAATTCCCGTCGTGCGGTCATCATCATGTCAAAACCTCTTCACATGAATAACTTGAACAGAAATGAAAGCTCTGCGAAAGCACTGCGCATTTATACCTGTTCTACGCGATGCTACTGCCATCTGAAAAGTTGCATATTGCTATCTCATGACTTTTGTCACTTCAGTGTATATATGTATATATCATTATAGATATTATTATTTTCTTTATTTTAATGGGAGTTTGTTAATAGGTGTGGTTGGGTTTAGATACTAGAGGCAAAAGTTTCGGATCTAAAATTCTCGTTTACACGTGCACTCAACACGACACAATATTTAGCAGAAAATTTAAAGTAACATGAAGATAATTAGAGCTGCGCAGAAGGACTCTTTTTGAACCGAACCGAACTTCACTTTTGAACCGAAACTCGGATAAGACCAGGGTTGAGCTAGATCTACTTCCTCTTCTACTCCTCCTTCAAGAGTCTTTAGACCAACTGACCATAACACCACTCTTGCTAGAGTATCAGAGGAAGAATAGCTACAATTTATTTGATTTTGGATTTTTTTTAAGACTCATAATACTTGGCGGTTCACAAATTGTTGCTAAAGGAAAATTTTAACTTATATACTTAGTATTGTTATTGTACTGCCATTTGCTTCTAGTGATAAAATTATGGACTTAATCGTAAAAGGTTAAAAAAGCTTTTCAGACATGGATTTAGACTTGGTGTATCCGCCTTTTTTTCCGATACTTCTTTTCCTAAATTATATTTCTCGAAAATGAGATGCCATAAAAACTGACCAATTTCCAGCAAATATTAGCAAAATGTAATTCTTTGCCAATTCAATTGAATGGTTACTTTTATTTGAATTTCCATTTGCACTTCAATTGCAAGGTTATAGTGGGCGTTCGCCAATTAAACTACCCCTCTTACTACCAATGGCAAGCCTCAAAAAGTACTAAAATTTGTCAGAGATACTATTGAAATGGCTCGGTCGGGGTTGGTAAAACTAATTGAGTATCAATATTTATATAAAGCCAACATTATATTACGTTATATTTTATTATATTACACTTCAAAAACTGCATACTACATTAAACTATATTGTTATTGTAAACAATGACCATCCTATCCAGGATAACAATCTGATTTATCTGAAAATAAATTATTTCTCATCTTTTATCAATTTATAACATTAATGGAAATTTAAATTATCTATTAAGCAGCTCTGTGTAGCTAAATGTTAACAACCACTTTAAAACTGTTAAATATTTCGCTGACAAATCAAAGCAATAGATTCCTCCTAGCCCTTAGACAATGCCCGAATTAAAGCACAAGTACACGAGATCGTAATTTCAGCTTCGGCGCTAACTGAATTTGCATCCCAATGAGTTGGAAACCCCAAACAAAGGGGAGTTTGAATCACAGCGCTGCGAAAGTCACAGATTAGACAGCTATCTGCGGAGTGCGGGCACAAAACGATATTACTTACTACCCGGGAACGTGTTTGCATTACGCTTTCAGTTGATTTGATTCGATTATTCCGCTCTGTCTAAATCAGATATGACAATGTCTCCTTTAATCAGGAGTAGGGGTTGATTTAGAGGAGTTGCTACATTTGTCATGATAACAATTGATGAGATGTAATACGATTATTACTTATATGGGTACTGTAATTAAAAAAAGCATAATTAAATGCAGTATATGTTTCAGGTTTTCCTCATCATTTAAAAACACGGGAATAGATTTTGTTTTTGTTTTTGGTTGGTAAGTTTTGATGTAGTAGTAGCTAAGTGAAAATGAGATTAAATAAAATGATGAATACTTTTGTCTAATCGAAGTGTGTGTGTTAAATGTTGTAGTGTGAAGATTGGGCCACGCTATTGTAACTGTGTGGGGTTGGGGTGAGATACTTGAGACAAATGCTGGAGAACCCACAGCTTTATTTACACAGTGACAGACATCCCATATATAAATAGAAATTAATATAAAAGGCAAATAATTTATAACATATTCTTAAAAGACATATAATTATAGAGTAATGGAAGAATATCATCTCTAAGTCGAAAACCCGATACTCAGCTATGGAACTATGGAGATGTTTCGGTCGGTGGTTGGTAAATCTGTGTGCGTATAAAGATTTACATAAAGCCAATGTTTTTGCTTACATTTATGTTATACGTCACAAAAACAGTATGCTACTTTAAAATATAATGATATTGTAAATAGTGAACATACTATACAATATGCCACGAGCCTCAGATGGTAGAGTTGCGCCATTGGTTATGATGGGAATTTGTCACCCTTAGCCTACCGCTGAAAAGCATCCAAAAATACTAAAATTTGTCAGTGATACTATGAAAATGTTTCTATCGATGGTTGGTAGATCTGTAGCGTATTAAGATTTACGTAAAGCCAACGTCTTTTTTTATATCACATCAAAAACAGAATGCTACTTTAACATAAAATATTGTATATAGTGAACAACCTATGCAAGATAACTTTCAGATTTGTCTAAAAATAAATTATTTATCATCTTTTAACAGTTTATAATAGCAATAGAGATTTAAATTATCAATTAAACAGCTCTGTGTAGCTACATGTTAACAACCACTTTAAAACTGTTAAAATATTTCGCTGACAAATCAGAGCAATAGATTCCTGCTAGTTGTGGACAACGCAGAATTAAAGCACAGCAACTACACGAGATCGTAATTTCAGCTCCAGCGCTAACTCAATTTGCATCCCAATGAGTTGGAAATCTCAAACAAAGGGAAGTTTGAATTGCAGCGCCGCGAAAGTCACAGATTAGACAGCTATCTGCGGAGTGCGGGCACAAAACGATATTACTTACTACCAGGGAACGTGTTTGCATTCCGCTCTGAATTGATTTGATTCGATTATTCTGCTCTGTCTAAATCAGATATGACAATGTCTCCTTTAATCAGGAGTAGGGGTTGATTTAGAGGAAGCACTCAGTTACTGCATTTGTCATGATAACAATTGATGAGATGTAATACGATTATCTCTTTATGGTACGGATATAAAAAAACATAATTAAAACGCAGTATATGTTTCAAGTTTGGTTTTATTGTCAGGCTTCTTGACATAAAACCATGAGAATATATAAATATGTTTTTCGTTGGCAATTTTTGATAAAATAATAATATCCACTTGAAAATAAGATGGCATAAAATGATGAATAGTTTTGTCTAATCGAAGTGACCCGTGGTAAATGTAGATATTATAGAAGCTGAAATATCAGTTTTGGCCCATATAGTGCTATATGTTGGTACCCGTTTTTTAATTCTAACTTAATTAAGTAATTTGTCAGGGATACTATCTAGATGTATCATACACGGTTTGAAAACCTATATGAGCATAAATCCAACGTTATATTTCATTGTTTGCTATATGTTATTATATTGCACGTCAAGAACAGTATGCTACATTAAAATAAAATGATAATATAAATAGTGGACATCCTATACAAGATAAATTTCTGATTTGTTTGAAATGAAATTTCCTCGTTTATCAGTTTATAATAATAACAGAGATTTAAATCATGAATTAAACAGCCCTGTGTAGCTAAATGTTAACAAACACTTTAAAACTTTTAAAATATTTCGCTGACAAATCAAAGCAGTATATTCCTCGTAGTCGCGGAGAGTGCCGAATTAAAGCACAACTACAGCTGCGTTAGGTTAAAGTTAGTCAGACAGTAATAGTAGTAGTAGTAGAAGGAATAGTAATAGAAATAGTTGTAGGAACAGTAGGCTATTTTAAAATAAAAGGATATTATAAATAGTAAACATCCTATACGAGATAAATAATTTATTTTCGGTCAAATCAGAAAGTTATCGCATTTTACCAGTTTATAATAATAATAATAATAGAGATTTAAATATCACTTAAACGGCTCTGTATTGCTAAATGTTAACAACCACTTTAAAACTGTTAAAATATTTCACTGACAAATCAAAGCAATATATTCCTCGTAGTGGTGAACAATGCCGAATTAAAGCACTAGTACACGAGATCGTAATTTCAGTTCCAGCGCTAACTCAATCTACATCCCAATGAGTTGAAAATCTCAAACAAAGGGGAGTTTGAATTAGAGCGCTGCGAAAGTCACAGATTAGACAGCTATCTGCGGAGTGCGGGCACAAAACGATATTACTTACTACCCGGGAACGTGTTTGCATTCCGCTTTCAATTGATTTGATTCGATTATTCCGCCTTGTCTAAATCAGATATGACAAGGTCTCCTTTAATCAGGAGTAGGAATTAATTTAGAGCAAACACTCGAATTGCTACATTTGTCATGATAACACTTGATGAGATGTAATTTGATTATTAATCACATGGTACAGCGATAAAAAAGCGTAATTAAAATATATTATGTGTTCAAAGTTTTTGTATATTCTCAGATTTCTCTATTATTTAAAAATATGTGAATACATTTTCTTTATGTTTTAATTGGAGAGTTTTGATGTAGTAATAGCCACATGAAAATGAGATTAAATAAAATGATTAATAGTTTTGTCTAATCGAAATGTCCCGTGGTAAATATTGTAGTTTTCAGGTTGGGCCACCATAATGAAACTAGATTTGAGATACTAGAGGCAAAGGTTGAAGAACTCACAACATTATTTACACAGGTACGACCACCACACACATACAATTACAAATTAAAATAAAAGACATATAATTTATAATATAGACTTAAAAGACATATCATAGATAGATTCGGGGAAGAATTCCACCTAAGCCGAAAACTCGATACTCAGCTTCGCACAGGATAAAATCTGTGGGCATTTCAATTAAAAGGTTATGGTGTGTATTTGGGACATAGACTACCCCTCTGTCACATGCCTCGGTAGCGGTTGATGAAACTGTATGCCTATAAAGATTTACATAAAACCGACGTTTTCTATATCACATCAAAAACAGTATGCTACTTTAAAATAAAATATTGTAAATAGTGAACATCCTATACAAGACAATATCCTGGTTTGTTTAAAAAGACATTATTTATCAGTTTATAATAATAATAACAATAGAGATTTAAATTATCATTTAAACACTGCTGTGTAGCTAAATGTTAACAACCACTTTAAAATTTATTAAAATAGTTCACTGACAAATCAAAATAATATATAAATAATAGCAATAGCAATATATAAATCCAACGTTTACAGAAAGTCAACTTTATTTTTTATATTATGCGTCAAAAACAGTATATTATGTTAAAATAAAATGATACTGTAAATAGTGGACATACAAGATTTACATACAATACAAGATAACCATAATGCAAGATACCAACCACCAAGATACGAGACCACAACTTTCTGATTTGTCTGAAATGAAATCTCATCTTTTATCAATTTATAACATTAATGGGGATTTAAATTATCAATTAAACAGCTCTGTCTAGCTAAATGTTAACAACCACTTTAAAATTGTTAAAATATTTCGCTGACAAATCAAAGCAATAGATTCCTACTAGTCATTGGACAATGCCCGAATTAAAGCACAAGTACACGAGATCGTAATTTCAGCTCGAGCACTAACTCAATTTGCATCCCAATGAGTTGGAAACCCCAAACAAAGGGGAGTTTGAATTAGAGCGCTGCGAAAGTCACAGATTAGACAGCTATCTGCGGAGTGCGGGCACAAAACGATATTACTTACTACCCGGGAACGTGTTTGCATTCCGCTTTCAATTGATTTGATTCGATTATTCCGCCTTGTCTAAATCAGATATGACAAGGTCTCCTTTAATCAGGATTAGCGGTTGATTTAGGTAAAGCACTCGAATGTTGCGACATTTGTCATGATAGCAATTGATGAGATGTGATGCGATTATTAGTTATGTGGTACGGAGATTTGTCTGAAATAAAATCTCATCATTTATCAGTATATAATATTAATGAAAACTTAAATTATTTATTAAACAGCTCTATATAGCTAAAGGTTAACAACCACTTTAAAACTGTTAAAATATTTCACTGACAAATCAAAGCAATATATAAATAATAGCAAAAGCAATATACAAATCCAACGTTTAAATGAAGTCAACGTTTTTGTTTATATCATGCGTAAAAAACAGTGTACAATGTTAAAATAAAATGATACTGTAAATAGTGGACATACAAGATATGCATACAATAAAAGATAACCCTAATACAAGATACCGACCACGAAGGTGCAAGATAACTTTCTGATTTGTCTGAAAGGAAATCCAATCTTTTATCAGTTTATAATAATAACAGAGATTTAAATCATCAATTGAACAGGTCTTTGCAGTTAAATATTAACAACCACTTTAAAACCGTTAAAATATGTCTTTGAAAAGTCAAAGCAATATATAAATAATAGCGATATCATATATGAAGCTAACGTATATATAAAATCAACGTTTTTGTTTATATTATGCATCAAAAACAGTATACTATGTTAAAATACAATGATATTGTAAATAGTGGATATACAAGATACAAGATATACATACAATACTAGATAAGTTATACAATGCAAGATAACATTCTGATTCGTCCGAAAAGAAATTATATCTCATATTTTATCAGTTTATAACATTAATGGAAATTTAAATTATCAATTAAACAGCTCTGTGTTGCTAAATGTTACCAACCACTTTCAAACTGTAAAAATATTTCGCTGACAAATCAAAGCAATAGATTCCTGCTAGTCCTTGGACAATGCCGAATTAAAGCACTAGTACACGAGATCGTAATTTCAGCTCGAGCGCTAACTCAATCTGCATCCCAATGAGGTGGAACTCTCAAACAAAGGGAGTTTGAATCACAGAGCTGCGAAAGTCACAGATTAGACAGCTAACTGCGGAGTGCGGGCACAAAACGATATTACTTACTACCCAGGAACGTGTTTGCATTCCGCTTTCAATTGATTTGATCCGATTATTCCGCCTTGTCTAAATCAGATATGACAATGTCTCCTTTAATCAGGAGTAGGGGTTCATTTAAAGGAAGCATTGAGTTGCTACATTTGCCATGATAACGATTGATGAGATGTAATGCGATTATCAGTCATATGGTAATGTAATAAAAAGCATAATTAAATGCAATGCAGTATATGTTTGAAGTTTTTTTGTTTTATTACCAGGTTTTTCTTATCATTTAAAAATATGATACATATGTCTGGGTTTTGTTGGCAAATTATGATGTAGTAATTGCCACATGAAAATGATATTAAATAAAATGATAAATAGTTTTGTCTAATCGTAGTGTCCCGTGTTCAATATTGTAGTGTGCAGACTAGGCCTCCAGATTGGAGCAGAGTGGGGTTGGGTTGATATACTTGATTCACAGGTTGGATAGCTCACAGTTTTAATTACGCAAACACAAACACCAAACACATACAATTAGAAATTAATATAAAAGACATATAATTTATAATACAGACTTTAAAGACATATTATAGATTCGTGGAAAGATTCCACCACTAAGCCGAAAACCCGATATGCAGCAACACGCAGGATGGGCTTAATATACTTCTACTCAAGGTTAGAGTCTGTAAAGACTAATACGCAGAGTTGCGCTACATGTATTTCCTCTCAGGGTGAGAGACTATAAACAAAACGTTTCTCAGTTAGAGAGCAGGTTGCCCCTGTAGTTCCTCTCGAGAGAACCACAAAATCCAAATGACTATTTCTCCTGAATTGCAAAGAGGGTGCTTTGTCAATGTGTAGGATGAAGTACAGTTGCAATGTAAGCTATCAAAGAAGCTAAAATATTAGTTCAGGCCTAATTTCATATAATGCCATATGTTCGTACCCTATTTTTTACTTCTAACTTCGTTCTATTTCACATGTTCACACACAGCAATACCCTTGTATCACATTCATATTATGCCACTAAATTATCCTTTGTTATGCACCACAGTGTTTATATATTTCTTTTTTTTTTTTTCCGTAGAATTTTTAACTAGAAGGGAAAAAAAGAAAAAAAAAAAAAAAAAACCTTATTCATCAGCCTTATTTATAAAGCTTCGAGTTTTTTAAGAATTATCTTCTGCAAATCAAGGAATTTTACTATATAAACCTTACTAATGAGCGTTGGGCGTAGGACTGACAACCCTACGCTGTAAAAAAAAAAAATTTCCGTTTTCGTAATCTGCCAATAGGCAGACGGCCTTGGCCTATAATGGGGCTGTTGCGCTAATGATGATGATATCATATATACAAGGCCTGATGGCTGAGTGACTAGCGCTCACGAGGCCGGTGCAACAGGTTTCGGTTGCGAGCATTGGCGGTGTCATGGATGTTTGTAGTGGTTCGGAATCCACTGTAAACCGTAGTTCCGAGTTTACTACTACGGTTACTGGATGTAGTTGGATGGCCTTGACCCACACCATGAGGTGTTGTACTAATGAAGATGATATAATATCTATAGTTGTGGTGAGACTTTGTCGACTAAATTTCTTCAACCTAAAAATATTTTGTAAAGTGATAATATTTCAATTGTTTGATAAACGGGCGATAAAGAAGAAAACAAAAATATATAATGGAAAACATCTTTTTTCAATATGTAGGGATATATTTCAAAACATAATTTAGACTTTTATAATCTATTTTCCATTTTTAAGAATTTATTGCACCGACATTAAAAAGTGAACATTTAGAAAAAAACATCCTGTAAATAAAGCAGGAAAATGTGACTTATTCATTTGTACTTTGCCTTATGAAGCTTGATGTAAAGAACAAACATATCCATTTTTAACCAAAGGTGACCTTTTTCTGATTGTCGCTAGGTTAAACTGCTGCACCATGTACGTCAGAGGTATTTTTAGTAAAACACAACACCCGCTGAGACATTCCTAAGACATATTGAAAAGTGTCTCAACACACCAAAAAAACCTATTAGCTCCGGAACACCAGCAGATTAAAGTGACTCTTTTAAATCTGTATTAAAAAAATTTATTTTGTTTTGTTCCTTTTTCTAGCAGAGCGTAGCAGTTGTTCCATTGTTCGAATTCTTATCTTTTCCACGAACAAGACGCAGAAATCTCTTACGGGTCTTTCGTGTATTGTTTGTTGAGATTTTTAGAAAAACATTCTCCTGTTTTTCTCTTTTGTCATTTTTAGCTTTGCTGAGAACGGGGAGGTAATTTTAAGAAATTTTGTTTGTCCCAACGGAATATCAAAGTCATGGAATGATTTCTGTTTTTTTTTTTTGTTTTCTTTTATGTGGATAAAGATAGCGCAGAATTTATTGTTTTCTCTTCAGTGTGAAGTTTATTTTTATCGGGCAGAAGGATTTCAAAATAAAACCGTAAACTATTTTGAAGTAAATATTAGAAATCAAGAGCAACTTACAATTTAAAAAAAAATGATGGCCATACTTTAAGAGATACGGCTTTTTTATAAAGATATTTTTATAGGAATTCAGAAATCTAAATATATCTATAAATATATTTCAATTCTAATATAATATAATTAATTATAACGTAATATAATAATATTACAATTTTGTGGAATTAAAAAAAAAGAAATAAACAAATAAAATAAAAAAATATTTAAAAAATAAATAAAATAATATATAAAAAAGTAAGAAAGAAAGAAAGAAAGAAAAAATAATAATATTGAGTGCATTACGCATATAATAGTTTTATAATTAAATAAGTATTGAATTTATACACTATCTGGAAGAAAGTGACGGGACATCCCTCGAAAAGTAGAAAAGTCGACAATACAGCTGACACATGTGCAATAATACGTATCACGTGTCAGCCATATCCTATAAATACTCTGTGGAGTCGACTAGAGTTGTTTTTTGTCAAGATGCCGCCACGGAGAGTTGTCTGAGTTCGAGAAAGGTGTGTTGGTTGGATTGCATCTTACCAAGGTGGCAACTAGGGAGATATCCCGTCTCCCTAACTGCTCAAAATCAACTGTAGCACTTGTTGTGTGTTGCTACAAGACTGAGGGACACTGTCAGAACAAACCCCGAAGTGGACGACCTACAGTCCTCACCTGCAGGGACCGGCGGGTGCTCGGCAGGGAGATTCGAAATAACCGTCAAACATCCATGGATAACATCGTTAATGAGATTAGACAAGCCACAGGTGTGGCCGTTTAGACCAAGACTCTTCGTATCGAGGCCCATAAGTTAGGTTACACTGGACGTTCGGTGGCCCATAAGCCTTTGATTACGAAAACCAACAAGAAAGCGCGCCTTCGATGGGCCAAAGACCACCGTACTTGGACTCTGGGAGACTGGAAACGCGTACTTTGGAGTGACGAGTCACGATTTACACTTTTTCGTTCCGATGGACGTGTTTTTTTACCAGGAGAACGCCTTTTGCCCGAGTGTGTCGCCCCAACTGTAAAGTTTGGTGGGGGAGGATTGATGGTATGGGCCTGTTTCTCCTGGTATGGGGCTGGCCCACAGGTGAAAGTTGATGGTGCGATGAATGCCAATAGATACTGTGATATTCTCGACAATCATGTCCTTCCTACCTTGTGGGCAACGTACGGTATGGATGATTGCTGGTATCAAGACGACAACGCAACATGCCATATTGCAAGGAGGACTCTTGATTGGTATATGAACCACAACGTTAAACGCATGGAGTGGCCGGCGCAGAGCCCTGATCTTAACCCAATTGAACATCTCTGGGACGAATTGGACCGTCGGTTGAGGGCCTGCACCCCACTCCCCAAAAGCGAGCCTGAACTATGGAACTTCCTGTTAAACATTTGGATGGAAATTCCTCTTGCCACTATGGCTAATTTAGTGAAAAGCATGCCCAGAAGGGTTGCAGCTGTGATCACAGCCAAAGGAGGCCCTACCTCCTTTTAATTTTAATAAATATGGGTTTATGTCGTTATAGTGCCGTGTCCCGTCACTTTCTTCCACATAGTGTATTTAACACCTGTAATATTCTTAAAAAAGCGATTCTTTGAAGATTATTTGATGATAATTAATACTCATCATCATCATTCTCGCAACAGCCCCATTGTGGGCTAAGGCCGTCTGACTTCTGGCAGATTATGTGACGAGACACGTTTTTCTTTTTAAGGTGTAGGTTTGTCAGTACTACGCCCAACGTTCTACAGTCCTATTAGACCTATTATTATAAATTTCTTAATACAATACAAATGTAATAAATTGAATGATAACGTCATCACCAGTAGCGCCACAGCCCCATGATGGGCCAAGGCCGTCTGTCTATTGGCCGATTTCAAGACAGAAGATGTTATCTTTTAATGGAGTAGGGTTGTCAGCCATATGCTCTACGGTCATATTAGACTGGGACCTACGGTTTAAGTACAAATTTTTGTTTTTATAAATTTTATATGTAAAAGATATTCTCATTTGCATCAAAATCGTTTTCATGCAAATGTGTAGAATCTATTATAAAATATGTAAATACAAAAAAGTAAATAAATTATTTAAGTAAAATTGAATAAATATGCTTAACATTTTTGTTATATTTCATATATAAATGAAGAAAGATAATTTAAACTTCCACTTTAAAAAAAAAGTGAGGTAACTTTAATTTAGTTTTATAAATAACTTTTTTTTTTTAAATAATTCGTTCAGTATATTTAAAGCAGTGGAACAGATAAAAGAAAATCTCATTAAAGTCTTATTATCTTTTGTAGTAGACATATTACAAAAGATACAGCATTAGATAAAATTTTTGTACCATCATTATTGATTATTTTGCGAAAAAATATGAATTTTTTGTATAAAATCTTTTTATTTATCAACAAATAAAAATAACTCAGAAACAAGCGTTGAACGAAATAGTATGTTTCATTTTAAAAATTAAATTTTGATTTGGTTTTCTACTGTTATTTTTCCATACTTTAGGTTAAATAGACCGGGACCAGTATTTTAAGGTGAATTCCGAACCACTCCCAAACATCCATGCCACTACCAGGATTCGAACCTGCAGCACCAAAAGCCAAAGTACCAGCCAATTGGACATCATGCCGCATTAAAAATTGGAAAGATTACATGAACTGAAATCAATTGAATTGAATTGGAGTGAACTAAATATTTTATTTTCATAACATTTAGTTCTATTTGAAAGATTAATGCAAACAAAAAACATAAAAATTAATGTTGTATTTTATTGCCGATTTTATTTCTGTATCGATGTATTTTTTGTTCTTTTAAATAACTAGAAATCCTTGTTGCAAATTTGGGAAAAAATGATTAAAATACTTAAATTAAGAACAATCCTAATAATAAAAAGAATTGTTAGAAGTAAACAATAATTCCCAATTAATGAAAAATTACCACAATAATGCGATTCAGATTTTAATTTTTAGTTAAATAAATACTAAAAATATAAATTAATAATATAATAAATAATAATAAATATACTAAACATGCTTATTATGTAACAAATATGGAATTTTGTGCTTATATTGAAGCACGCTGAATAGTAATCATTTGTACTGAATAGCAATCCTATTTGTAATATCTATTAATGTAATGCCTGAAGAATTAACCGAAAAATTACATTTAAACTGTGCATGCAAAAAGCCATTGCAACAATTTGAAGATAAGGGGCCAATTTTTTTCTTGATTCTCGAAGCCATTAAAAAAATAAGAAGGTAAAAAAACATTAATAATTTCTGAATTTCCAGGAAACAATAAAGTTCATTAAATTTGAGTCACTTCGTCACTCATTATCGAATTCAAAATAGCAGACTGCACTAATAGATAACTAGTCACAATATCTATTTAAAGATGATTCCTCATTGTGAAATTTATGATAATCATATGATAGACTAATCGGTCAGATAACTGTCGATTCGTAGCCGCTCCTTTATAAAAGCAGTCATATTGTCTGACTCCTAGAGGGCACTTCAACCCCATTTGAATAATCAAAATAATTCCCAAAGTATCTTAGACTGTAAACCTTTTCTTGAAACACTGGTACATAGAATGTTCTTTCCAATGGATTCCAGTCCACTGTGGAATTATGGGTAACGGAAAAGGTAATATACTGGCTAAGAAATGAACTTAGATAGAGCAGCACATTCATCGACCGCTTTCATTTCATACGACTAAGTTGTTTGTTAACTTGACTCGAAAGAAAATTCTTAAACAAGACATCCACACGCTATAAGCAAGAGATGAAGAATTTTGGTGGCAGAGAGAACTATTCCCAGTTTTCCAAAAAAGACAGCGGTGACTTTATTTATACCAAAGATGGCAATCCGCGGGACCCATGCGGCCCTTCTCGAACATTATTCCTATCATTATTATTCCTCGAGAAATATCAGACTTTTACAAAATATATTTATTTTATAATGGCAAAGGTAGTAAAGCCCAATGTATTAAAAGCTATGTGTGCATCCATGCATTCAAAAATTAACTGTCTTAATCATGAGAAAAATTTGCTTTGATTTTAAAATAATATTCGTGTGAATATTTGACAGATATTGCCTATTTTATTTATGAGTTTACAGTTATGAGTTCGCAGAATAATTAAAATTAATATTCTGCGAACTCATGACGAGTGGAGAAACAACTATCGCATTAGTAAAATAAATATTTTTTTAATGATTCCATTTTTTTATTTCATTTATATTTATATATTTCATTTTTAGCATTATGTATTTCTATACAGTGTGCGTTTAGTATCTTTGTTATTATAATATCTCTGTTTACATGTAAGAATAAAAATAAGCACAATAATAATAAGACATTATATTTAAATTTGTCACTCCAAAATACATCTAAATCTAATATGGAGATATCTAATTTTATATGCGGCCCGTGGAGTTAGGATGCATTTCCAAAGTGGCTTGCAAGATCATTTGGGGTGGTCATCCCTGGCTTAGGCGTTTGACTTGTCATGGCTGTTTACGTGACCACCTCTATAGAATTGGAGTGGTGGATTCACCAAACAGTGACTCTAGTAAGCCTATGACTTTTGAACGTTTAAATAATTGTAATGCACTTTCTCGGTATGAGGACATGGTCAAAAAATACTCTAGATAGAGCACGTGAACTAACGTCTAGGTGAACTAGGCTCTAATGCTTGGTATTTGTAAAATAAAAATAATCTTTCAAGAAATGTTTATAATTTTCCAACACTATTGACTATTTGAGAATCTCACTGTTGAAAGAATTATGGAACTGAAATCAAGCTATTTACATCAAATTATAGGTTGGTTGTTAAAAAAGATATTGAATTTCCATCTACTACAAGATGCAATGAAGACACTGCTTGCTTAAGTATTTAAAGACAGGATTATCTTCAGAAGCACATGAATCCTATTGACTTTGAAAGCTCTCAAATATGAATGTTTTGTGTAGTCTTGATAAAATGACACGAACTGATCCTCTTTCATGTTTTTATCTTTTTTCATGATTTATACAATTGGTGTTTTTTTACCATTTTTTATATTTCTAAATTTTATTCAGTTGTATATATTATAGGTTAATATAAATATTATAGTTTTAGATATTATAGGTTAATATAAATATTATAGTTTTAGATATTATAGGTTAATATAAATATTATAGTTGTATATATAATACTAGATATAGTAGGTATAATAGTATATTATACTAGATATAGTATGTATAGTAGTATATTATACTTTTTGCTTATTTTATATTTCTAATTTTTATTCAGTTGTATATATTATAGGTCAATATATATTATACTAGATATAGTATGCGTAGTAGTATATTATACTTTTTGCTATTTTTTATATTTCTAATTTTTATTCAGTTGTATATATTATACGTCAATTGTTAAAACCCACGTTGAATTTCCATCTACTACGAGATACAACGGGGACATTGCTTGCTTTCATATCTAAGGACATGATTATCTTCGGAAGTATATGAATCATATTGACTTTGAAAGCTCTCAAATTTGAATGTGTTGTGTGGTCTTGATAAAATGACACGAACTTATCCTGTTTCATGTTTTCATCTTTTTAATAATTTTTACAATTGGGGTTTTTTTTTTTTTTTTTTACCATTTTTTGTATTTCTGAATTTTATTCAGTTATCAGACAAATAATTATAAAGTTGCAGCCATTTTTGGAGTAGGATGAAAAAAGTACTGCAGGTAACAGTCCACTAAACACAGAAAGAACACCACTAAGACAGAAGTCCACTAAAATGTGCTCATACAGCTATTTTTTAAATGGTTTCATAAAATTCCTTTTATTAAGTCATTCATTGGGCAACATTTTGCTTTTTGAAAACGAAGTATTTTTTGCCAATTAAAATAAGCATAAGTCAATATTTTTTACACTGTGATTTTGCAAGAAAGAAAAAAAAAAAAAAATTTTTTTTTTTTTTTTTAGACAGAAGTGGACAGTCCACTAAACACAGAAAGAACACCACTAAGACAGAAGTCCACTAAAATGTGCTCATACAGCTATTTTTTAAATGGTTTCATAAAATTCCTTTTATTAAGTCATTCATTGGGCAACATTTTGCTTTTTGAAAACGAAGTATTTTTTGCCAATTAAAATAAGCATAAGTCAATATTTTTTACACTGTGATTTTGCAAGAAAGAAAAAAAAATTTTTTTTTTTTAGACAGAAGTGGACAGTCCACTAAACACAGAAAGAACACCACTAAGACAGAAGTCCACTAAAATGTGCTCATACAGCTATTTTTTAAATGGTTTCATAAAATTCCTTTTATTAAGTCATTCATTGGGCAACATTTTGCTTTTTGAAAACGAAGTATTTTTTGCCAATTAAAATAAGCATAAGTCAATATTTTTTACACTGTGATTTTGCAAGAAAGAAAAAAAAAAAAATTTTTTTTTTTAGACAGAAGTGGACAGTCCACTAAACACAGAAAGAACACCACTAAGACAGAAGTCCACTAAAATGTGCTCATACAGCTATTTTTTAAATGGTTTCATAAAATTCCTTTTATTAAGTCATTCATTGGGCAACATTTTGCTTTTTGAAAACGAAGTATTTTTTGCCAATTAAAATAAGCATAAGTCAATATTTTTTACACTGTGATTTTGCAAGAAAGAAAAAAAAAAAAAAAAAAATTTTTTTTTAGACAGAAGTGGACAGTCCACTAAACACAGAAAGAACACCACTAAGACAGAAGTCCACTAAAATGTGCTCATACAGCTATTTTTTAAATGGTTTCATAAAATTCCTTTTATTAAGTCATTCATTGGGCAACATTTTGCTTTTTGAAAACGAAGTATTTTTTTGCCAATTAAAATAAGCATAAGTCAATATTTTTTACACTGTGATTTTGCAAGAAAGAAAAAAAAAAAATTTTTTTTTTAGACAGAAGTGGACAGTCCACTAAACACAGAAAGAACACCACTAAGACAGAAGTCCACTAAAATGTGCTCATACAGCTATTTTTTAAATGGTTTCATAAAATTCCTTTTATTAAGTCATTCATTGGGCAACATTTTGCTTTTTTGAAAACGAAGTATTTTTTGCCAATTAAAATAAGCATAAGTCAATATTTTTACACTGTGATTTTGCAAGAAAGAAAAAAAAAATTTTTTTTTAGACAGAAGTGGACAGTCCACTAAACACAGAAAGAACACCACTAAGACAGAAGTCCACTAAAATGTGCTCATACAGCTATTTTTTAAATGGTTTCATAAAATTCCTTTTATTAAGTCATTCATTGGGCAACATTTTGCTTTTTGAAAACGAAGTATTTTTTAAAATAAGCATAAGTCAATATTTTTACCAATTAAAATAAGCATAAGTCAATATTTTTACACTGTGATTTTGTCAAGAAAGAAAAAAAAAAATTTTTTTTTTTTTGCAGACAGAAGTGGACAGTCCACTAAACACAGAAAGAACACCACTAAGACAGAAGTCCACTAAAATGTGCTCATACAGCTATTTTTTAAATGGTTTCATAAAATTCCTTTTATTAAGTCATTCATTGGGCAACATTTTGCTTTTTGAAAACGAAGTATTTTTTGCCAATTAAAATAAGCATAAGTCAATATTTTTTACACTGTGATTTTGCAAGAAAGAAAAAAAAAAAATTTTTTTAGACAGAAGTGGACAGTCCACTAAACACAGAAAGAACACCACTAAGACAGAAGTCCACTAAAATGTGCTCATACAGCTATTTTTTAAATGGTTTCATAAAATTCCTTTTATTAAGTCATTCATTGGGCAACATTTTGCTTTTTGAAAACGAAGTATTTTTTGCCAATTAAAATAAGCATAAGTCAATATTTTTTACACTGTGATTTTGCAAGAAAGAAAAAAAAAAATTTTTTTTTTTAAATGGTTTCATAGACAGAAGTGGACAGTCCACTAAACACAGAAAGAACACCACTAAGACAGAAGTCCACTAAAATGTGCTCATACAGCTATTTTTTAAATGGTTTCATAAAATTCCTTTTATTAAGTCATTCATTGGGCAACATTTTGCTTTTTGAAAACGAAGTATTTTTTGCCAATTAAAATAAGCATAAGTCAATATTTTTTACACTGTGATTTTGCAAGAAAGAAAAAAAAAAAAATTTTTTTTTTAGACAGAAGTGGACAGTCCACTAAACACAGAAAGAACACCACTAAGACAGAAGTCCACTAAAATGTGCTCATACAGCTATTTTTTAAATGGTTTCATAAAATTCCTTTTAATAAGTCATTCATTGGGCAACATTTTGCTTTTTGAAAACGAAGTATTTTTTGCCAATTAAAATAAGCATAAGTCAATATTTTTTACACTGTGATTTTGCAAGAAAGAAAAAAAAAAATTTTTTTTTAGACAGAAGTGGACAGTCCACTAAACACAGAAAGAACACCACTAAGACAGAAGTCCACTAAAATGTGCTCATACAGCTATTTTTTAAATGGTTTCATAAAATTCCTTTTATTAAGTCATTCATTGGGCAACATTTTGCTTTTGAAAACGAAGTATTTTTTTGCCAATTAAAATAAGCATAAGTCAATATTTTTTACACTGTGATTTTGCAAGAAAGAAAAAAAAAAAATTTTTTTTTTTAGACAGAAGTGGACAGTCCACTAAACACAGAAAGAACACCACTAAGACAGAAGTCCACTAAAATGTGCTCATACAGCTATTTTTTAAATGGTTTCATAAAATTCCTTTTATTAAGTCATTCATTGGGCAACATTTTGCTTTTTGAAAACGAAGTATTTTTTGCCAATTAAAATAAGCATAAGTCAATATTTTTTACACTGTGATTTTGCAAGAAAGAAAAAAAAAATAAGTCAATATTTTTTTTTTAGACAGAAGTGGACAGTCCACTAAACACAGAAAGAACACCACTAAGACAGAAGTCCACTAAAATGTGCTCATACAGCTATTTTTTAAATGGTTTCATAAAATTCCTTTTATTAAGTCATTCATTGGGCAACATTTTGCTTTTTGAAAACGAAGTATTTTTTGCCAATTAAAATAAGCATAAGTCAATATTTTTTACACTGTGATTTTGCAAGAAAGAAAAAAAAAAAAAAATTTTTTTTTAGACAGAAGTGGACAGTCCACTAAACACAGAAAGAACACCACTAAGACAGAAGTCCACTAAAATGTGCTCATACAGCTATTTTTTAAATGGTTTCATAAAATTCCTTTTATTAAGTCATTCATTGGGCAACATTTTGCTTTTTGAAAACGAAGTATTTTTGCCAATTAAAATAAGCATAAGTCAATATTTTTTACACTGTGATTTTGCAAGAAAGAAAAAAAAAAAAATTTTTTTTTTTTAGACAGAAGTGGACAGTCCACTAAACACAGAAAGAACACCACTAAGACAGAAGTCCACTAAAATGTGCTCATACAGCTATTTTTTAAATGGTTTCATAAAATTCCTTTTATTAAGTCATTCATTGGGCAACATTTTGCTTTTTGAAAACGAAGTATTTTTTGCCAATTAAAATAAGCATAAGTCAATATTTTTTACACTGTGATTTTGCAAGAAAGAAAAAAAAATTTTTTTTTTAGACAGAAGTGGACAGTCCACTAAACACAGAAAGAACACCACTAAGACAGAAGTCCACTAAAATGTGCTCATACAGCTATTTTTTAAATGGTTTCATAAAATTCCTTTTATTAAGTCATTCATTGGGCAACATTTTGCTTTTTGAAAACGAAGTATTTTTTGCCAATTAAAATAAGCATAAGTCAATATTTTTTACACTGTGATTTTGCAAGAAAGAAAAAAAAAATTTTTTTTTTTTTAGACAGAAGTGGACAGTCCACTAAACACAGAAAGAACACCACTAAGACAGAAGTCCACTAAAATGTGCTCATACAGCTATTTTTTAAATGGTTTCATAAAATTCCTTTTATTAAGTCATTCATTGGGCAACATTTTGCTTTTTGAAAACGAAGTATTTTTTGCCAATTAAAATAAGCATAAGTCAATATTTTTTACACTGTGATTTTGCAAGAAAGAAAAAAAAAATTTTTTTTTTTTTAGACAGAAGTGGACAGTCCACTAAACACAGAAAGAACACCACTAAGACAGAAGTCCACTAAAATGTGCTCATACAGCTATTTTTTAAATGGTTTCATAAAATTCCTTTTATTAAGTCATTCATTGGGCAACATTTTGCTTTTTGAAAACGAAGTATTTTTTAAAATAAGCCAATTAAAATAAGCATAAGTCAATATTTTTTACTTAAAAAAAAACTAAATTTGTTTAATAAAAAGAGCAATGAAAATGTTTCGATTAATAAATCTTGTCTATGACTTAACCTAGTTTTTAAAAATGTCTCGTTAGGTTATAACGATTGATTGCAATTTCACAAACACAAGAAGTTTGTGAAATTCTCTGATCTTTCAAAGTGATATTTCCTACGTAACTAGGATTAATGTTATGACTTAACCTAGTTTTTTTTATAACAGTGAATTAACAATGAGATAATTGTGAAAGACTGAACTATATTATTGAAAATGAATTATTTAAAAAATTCCTTTTAAGTGAGCCCTAATAATCTGTAGCTTATTTCAGATTTCATAATACACAAATCAAAATTATTCTTGCTGCGCAATTATTCAACACAATTGTTGCTTATTTTTTCCCAAAGATAAAATTCAATTTATAAGCTATATATTGTTTTTTAATTTAATTTCAGAGTTCTTTTATGCAACAAAAATAATATGATACTTTATTATACTCTAAACCTCACTCCCATATTCAGGGTTATGTTGTTCGCTACTATTTAGAAAGGGGAGAAAGGTAAACAATTTTCCAATTATGAAAACATAGGAATACACTGAATTTTATGACATGAAAAGTATAGTATAATAGTTGTTCGATAGCTCACACACACACAAATAAAAACACGATGTGGACTGTATTTCTCCTTTTTTAAGGCAGCCATCAACACTCGAGGATGGACTCGCCACACAACCTCTCTCTTTACATACCCTAATATACATCTTCCCTAACTTACAATCTTTTTCCTGTCATTTCACCCTTTCCAGACACCCCCCCACAGACAGGATGTTTACATTATAGGGTGTTGACTTCCCCCAAACACGGGGACCTGAGTTTCAAGGCAACAACAATATATAACTGCCATAAGCACAATAATGATATGTCTTCCTCAGTCCGAAAGCCTCAGTCCGAAATTCAGGCATATGTTGCCCCCTACTATTTAGAAAGGTAAGAAAGATAAACAATTTTCCAACTATGCAATTATAGGAATACACTGAATATTAGGACAAAATAAATCTATGATACTTTATAACTACCATAAGTACAAGAAAGATATGATACTTTAATATACTCTAAACCTCACTCCCATATTATGTTGCACCTTGCTATTTAGAAAGGTGTGAAAAATAAACTAATAAGCAATTATAGGAATACACTGAATGTTTTTTTTTGTTCTAATGCAGCTGTCAAATACGTAGACAGCTTAGTCTTGGATGCCTTAAGGCAAGCCCTGCACAGACGTTACTCACTTTGCATTACCCGGGGGCGCGTGTAACTTGAAGATAAGCCACGGACGCGGAGTAACAATGTCCCCACAACGCTCCTATTAGACCAGGACCTACGGTTTAAAGTGGATTCCGAACCACTACAAACATCCATGGCATCGCCGGGACTCGAACCCGAAACCTGTGGTATCGAGCGCCAGAGCTCTAGCCACTCAGGGCCTCATACACTGAATGTTAGGAAATAAAAAATATAATATGGTACTATATAACTACCATAAGCATAACTGAAATGGTTTTGACTAGGGAAGAACTGGGAGAAGAGACTACAGTTAATAAATCAGGGTTAATCGTTTCTTGGCATAATATTTATTTATTTATTTATTTTTGCTGAAATTTGTTAAACTGATGACTTTTATTCTGGTCTGGTAAAACAAAATATCTAAGATTTTCAATCAGACTATTTAAAAATTTATGTAATTACAAATTGATTTTATGAAATAAGAAAATGTAAATATTTTTAGAAAAATAGACATTACATTCTTTATAGAACAAAATGAAATTGCAGATTTGTTTGGTTTATTTATTTGGGAGATGTATATCAATTGAAAATATGCTTCAAAAAAATGCTAGCTGATGCTATTCATCTAATTATTTAGATTATTTTTTCTCTATACCATTAAATAAAAAGGCAAATTTTACTTTTACCAGTTACAAAATTAAGTTAATTAAAATTAAATTCTTCTCGTAAAACTAAATTAGATATTCTAATTTGAAAAGGAATATCTATACACATAGTTGAAACTAAAGGTTTTTTTAATATCATCTTAAACATAATAATTTTTTTAAAAACATAAGGCTTTAAAATTAACAGCGAAAACCTATTTTAGAATGAAAAATAATCTTATATTACGTTTTACTTCACAAAATAGAATAAAAAATTAATCTTTAATTAAAATTATACGTTTTAGCCCTTCTTATTTTTTAAGCATAGGGCTTGAATGGCCGAGTGTCTAGCGCTCTGGCGCTCGGTACTACAGGTTTCGGGTTCGAGTCCCGGCGGTACCAAGGTTGTTTGTAGTGGTTCGGAATTCACTTTAAAAAGTAGGTGCCGGTCCTAATAGGACCGTAGAGCGTTGCGGGGGCATTGTTACTCCGCGTCCGTGGCTTATCTTCAAGTTACACGCGCCACCTGTTTAATGCAAAGTGAGTACGTCTCTGCAGCACTTGCCTTAAGGCATCCAACGACCAAGCTGTCTGT
Source organism: Caerostris darwini (assembly GCA_021605075.1). Classification (NCBI taxonomy): domain Eukaryota; kingdom Metazoa; phylum Arthropoda; class Arachnida; order Araneae; family Araneidae; genus Caerostris; species Caerostris darwini. The sequence goes on along the minus strand of BPLQ01000896.1, from coordinate 16,070 downwards.
GTTTGCCAGCTGCATTAGAAAGAGAAAAAAAATTTTTTTTTAAGTATAATATTAAATTAATTAATTTAATAAATTTTTGTATATTTTTCTTGATAAGTGTCCATAAACATTAAATTTACACAAATATAACTTTAAAAAATTAAATATATTATACAGATGCATTTTAAGCGAAGGAAAATAAACAACAATTTGTTTGTATTAAAAATTGAACAGAAATATTCAACTGCAAGCTTAATTTGAACTAAATTAAGATGAAGTGTTTTACACATTTATTTTAAAATGTTTCACCGAATTTAATTAATTAGTCTAAGAAAGATTACCATTTTGAGTTCCTTAATTATCTTAGTAAATATCGTTTTCTTTTTATTTAACGAAAACAATAAAATATATCGGAAAAACAGATATATAGTTTGTTACTTTATATATGAAATAAAAATTCATTTGAGTAAATTATATATAATTAAATAATTTATTGTTTTATTTATAACAAATCCTTTTTTGCAACCTTTCGTAAATCGCACAATAATTATTTTTAAAATACATTTTCTATGATTTATGGTTTTTTATAAGCAGCAAAAATATTTTAAACTCAGCAATTTTAAGTTATAACTGAAGCTGAATTTAAATTTTTAAGAACCATTTGGATTTTATTAGAATTATCAGAAAATGTTAAATGAGAAGTCTTTTAACTACTTATACAAAATATAAATAGATTTATCACATTTAATTTGAGTTCATAAACAGTTTAAAATATTATATTAAATATTTGTTAAAAACATTCATTGGTTATATAAGTTATAATGACATAATCGGAAAAATGGAAACCTCAAAGGCAAAAAACATATTTTTTCTTTAACATAAAGAAAAACTGTATTCTTTTTTCATAGATCGTTGGAAACTCTCATGTATTTTAATATATCCATTATTTTATAACAATAAAATTGTTTAAATAATATTTTTTTTATTTTTTAATGGATCATTTTAGACTTTTTTGATAAAATTTATAATAACATCATATGAAAAATGATTATTTCAAAGTCAAAAACATATTTTTTCTTTAACATAAAGAGAAAATGTTTTTTATTATGTTTTAAATTTTTTTATATTTTTTTTACATGGATTACTTAAATCTTTCATAAATTTTAAGGCATGTATTATTTTATAACAATAAAATCGTTAAAATAATATTTTTAATTTTTATTGGATGATTTTTGACTATGAAGATGATTATAAGGATAAGGATTTTATTGGATCTGTTTAACTTTTTTAATATAATTTATAATGACATAATATGTAAAACGAATGCCCCAAAATCAAAAACATATTTTTTCTTTAACATGAGGAAAAACTGTATTCGTTTTTTATGTATTACTTAAGCCTTTCGTAAATTTTAATGAATCAAATATATCTATAAAATGGTTTAAATAATATTTTTGCCTTTTTATTGGGTGATTTTTGACTATAAGGATAAGGACTTTATTGGATGATTTTGGACTTCTTTGATATAATTTATGAAGAAATAAAAAATGGATTTAGTGAAATTATGAAATATGAATTTATGAAAAATGGATATCTCAAAATCAAAAACATATTTTCTCCTTACATTCGTTTTTTTTATACATCATCCAAGCCTTTCATATATTTTAATGCAATCATTATTTTATATCAATAAAATCGTTTAAATAATATTTTTGACTTTTTATTGGAGGATTTTTGTCTTTTTATTGTATGATTGAAATTTTGTATTGGATTATTATAAAGTGACTGTATTATATATGAATAATACAATAAGAGGTGATTTAAAATAATTTTCCGCATCTTCTTTCATAAAGTAGTACAATCTAAATAAACTAAACTATGAAATATTTTAAAATATTAAAACAAACAATTTTTATCAAAATTATAACTTTTTTTATTGTTTAAGTAATGGTTACTGGTAAAATGATCATTTTTTTTCTATTCAATATATAATTATAAATCATAAACACACTATTAATTAAAAATCAATATTTAAGAAATATTTTTTAAAAATATTTATTTAATTGCTAAACATATAGTAGATCTATATTTTGAGAACACGAAAAATTCTTTATAAACTGCACCCATCTTTACGATAATGCATTCATATCTTAACTTCTAAATGTACTTCAAACATTGTTGTAGTGCGTCGATATTTTAAATTTTTAACTTTCGCGCTGGCATCACTCTTTCTGAAAGAGATTACACGTGACAATGAAAAGACTTCGCTATGGACGTGAAGCCACTTTGCGTGATTTAATGAAGAAACGTTCTCATATTTTGGATTTCTGATACTCAGTTTTGGAAATTGGCAACGACTCAAACGAATACAGTCTTTCGACAGCGGCTAAATACTTTTGACTAAGTTACGAGCAAGTCATCTCTTTCAGAGCAGAAATAAGAGCAGGGAACCTAAGCGAACTATTAGCAGAGGATACTTAATTTTGCAACCTCAGTTAAAGTGGAGAGCGTTATTCGAAACAGGGTTCTGTCCTTTGTTGTCGTTGGATGTTAAAGAATTTCGCAGTTTTAACAAAGAAGGAATTTTCTTTGCAAATATTAGAACACATTCCAGAATCTTGGTTCGATGCCCTTTAAGTGATGACGAATCGAAATGGTGGATGTGAGAATGGTAAATCTTTAGGTTGAAAAGTTATTAGATAAGTGATGTCGTACTAAAATTTATGGTTCTTTCTTTTCTCCACACTTCAAACTCTTACCTAAGGTTATCCCTTATCATTTAGAAAGATAAGAGTGGAACATCGGTGAGCCTCATATATACCACGAAAATCCACTGACAGATAAAGGAGGGACAATGCTTTCCAGTGGTACTGTTAGGGGTAATTTGCTTTTTTATTAAATGGTATATTTAAAAAAGTAATTCAAATAAGTAGGTGAATAGCATCAGCATTTGAAGCATATTTTCAATTCATATACCTCTCACAAATAAATAAATTAAATTAACTTGGTACTTCTTTTTATTATATGAAGAATGCAATGTCTCGTTTTCTTAAAACATTTTATTTTATATCAATAAAATAGTTTAAATAAATTTTTGACTTTTTATTGAATGATTTTTTACTTTTTATCGGATTATGAAACATTTTTATTGGATGATTATAAGGCGACTGTATTATATATGAATGATACAATAAGAAGTGATTTAAAATAATTTTCCGCAATTTTTTTCAAAAACGTAGTATTATATAAATAAACTAAAGTATGTAATATTTTTTATTATTAAAATAATATATTTTTACCAAAATTAGAAGTTTTTTGTTGTTTCTTAAATATTAATTGGTAAAATGATGATCGGAAAAAAATTAAAAAATATAATTATAAATAATAAACACATTATTACTTAAAAATAAATATTTAAGAAGTATTTTTTAAAAATATTTATTTAATTGCTAACCATAAATATTTTGAACACGACAAAATTCTTTATAAAATTGCACCTATCTTTACCATAATGCATTCATATCTTAACTTCTAAATGAACTTCAAACATTGTTCTAGTGTGTCGATATTTTAAATTTTTAACTTCGTGCTGGCGTCACTCTTTCTGAAAGAGATTACACGTGACAATGAAAAGACTTCGCTATGGACGTGAAGCCACTTTGCGTGATTTAATGAAGAAACGTTCTCATATTTTGGATTTCTGATACTCAGTTTTGGAAATTGGCAACGACTCAAACGAATACAGTCTTTCGACAGCGGCTAAATACTTTTGACTAAGTTACGAGCAAGTCATCTCTTTCAGAGCAGAAATAAGAGCAGGGAACCTAAGCGAACTATTAGCAGAGGATACTTAATTTTGCAACCTCAGTTAAAGTGGGGGACTTGGAGAGCGTTGTTCGAAACAAGATTCTGGCCTTTGTTGTGTCGTTTGATGTTAAAGATTTTCGCAGTTTTAACTGGAATGAGTTTTTCTTTGCAAATATTGGGACACATTCCAGAATCTTGGTTCGATGCCCTTTAAGTTCGAAAAATCGAAAATCGAAACATATGCCGAGCGTGAGATTGATAAATCTTTAGGCTGAAATGCCATTATGATGGTCCAAATTGCATTAAATACTAAAGTACTAATGTAATATCATAAATAAAATTATTTTTGTACTAGATTAATGTGTATTGTATTTTATACTGTATTAGATTAATGTATTCTTATTATAGATAAAGAAATAACTCTCGCTCTTCATACATTTCCAAACAATTTCGGTTGCTAAGAAATCTATAATAAACTTAATTCTACATATTCTAGTAAGAGACACTTCTAACTGCTGTACATCTATAATTTATCATTACTTTATGGCTCTCAATTATCTGTAATGTAATAATTAATCAGATATTATTTAGTGATAATTTTACTCGCTCTGCTGCTTAGAAATTTTAGAAAAATAAACTTTTTTTTTCAAATGCTTAGAAACTTTTACAACTAATGCTCATGTTGTTTAACTCAGTTTTTGCCTTCCCGAAGTTCACCCAAATTCGATAAACTCCTTAAAAATGTTAATAAATACTACGCAAAAAATTTGTCTTTTTCTTTAACAACAAAATCTACTTGGCTTGCTACTACAAGTTGTAGCAGCTTCCGTGCTATTACACACACGAACGATATTACACGTGGTGTTACACACACATATACATATATACAATATTTAAAAGCATCGACCTTCCATTTTTGGTGAAGATAGGTTTTTTGTACCAATAAAAACAATTGTGAAAAAGATTAACAAAAATGAAGAGGAATAAATTTGGGAAAAAAAAAAATACTTTTTGAGCTCAGTTATTTCAGTATAGCTTTGGTGCATTTTGAATCGATGTGAGATGTCGAAAATCAGTCTATGTTTAAATCAGTTTATTGGCAGCTGAGACAAATACTGCCGCCTATTGAGCTTGGTTCGAAACTAGATAAGTTATGTCGAACTGAAAGTTACGTTTTTTTTTATTTCTTCACACCTCAAACTCGAACCTAGGGCTATGCAACAGTTATCAGTTAGAAAGATGAGAGTGAAACATTGGTGCGAAAACCACGAAAAGCCCACCGACAGAAGATGGGGTGACAGTGTCTTTCGGCAATATTGTTAGGGGTAACTATCCCAAATTTGATTGTCATATAGGAAAAAACCCAGAAGCTTCTACAAGACAGCTTGATACCAGTGTTAGACAGTTTTATGCACATTGTCATAGTCGCCCTTGTGCCTCCTCGATTTCGAAAGCTGAGACTACAAAAATGCCTCCAAAATATTCAAACTTCACTCTAGTTGCTCAGGGTTCTACTAGCACACTAGCTGCGCAGGTTTCAGTAAGCCACGAGTCGAGCTCAAAGTTATGTTGAGGATAAACACGTTAAATCCTTAGACTGGAACAACCTTCCGACGGATTCAAGAAAAGGATTTGTAATATGTCACCCTCTGGTACTTCTAGCTCTAAATTGCTTTCACAAGAAAAAAAAAAGCCTTTGATAAAAACAATAATAATAATTCATCTATAATGATTACAGTCGTTCCCCTACTCAAAGAAATTATACACCCTTAATTACTTTCTTAATTATCATTTGTTCTTCACATATGTGGTTTCGTAAGAAATAGCTCGAAGGAACTAAATTATGATGTAATGCAATTGATCAACAAAATTAAATGATGTGGTTAATTAACCCGCTAACTTTAATTTTTTCCATTCCATATTCAGCGCAATCGATTCAGCGTGTGAAAAATTCTATACCCATCAATTTTTGCTACAAAAAGTCTCATAACTTTCAAATTACAGAATCCGTATACAATATTACGGATGTTTCATGCATTAAATGAAAAATACGTTACGTCTTGTTGTTATGATTACTAAGAAAAAAGAAAAAAAATTATATTGATTTCATTGAAAAATGTTCGCAAACAATAAAAATAATTTAAATTGTTTATTTAAATAATAATATTTACAAGGTTTTATTATTTTATCGCAATTATGCCATTTAGAGTCAATAAAGTCATATGATTCTCATCCTATGATTCAGGCGGCCTTATGGCCAATTAGTTAGCATTCTGGCCGTTGGTACCACAGGCTTCAGGTTCGAATCCTGGTGGTGGCATGGATGTTTGCTAGTGGTTCGTAATCCACTTTAAACTGTAGGTTCCGGTCTAATTAGCCTAAATTGTGCAAAAAAATGACCGTAAAGCGATAAATGAAACCAAACCTGCTGTGATTGAAGGAGCGATGAATGGTTAAAATACTTCGTAAGACCATCCAATAAAATTACGTCATTTTTTATAGGCTTTCTTAAATTTTCCAAGCAAATGGCATCAAATACTTAACAAAGAAGATTGAGATTTCTTTTTTAGTTGCATCCAATTAACAATTTTAATTACATTTAAGCAATTTTGATTACGTCGCAAACAATGAAAATAATTGAAATTGTTTATTTAAATAAAAATAATTACACATTTTTATTACTTTATTATACGATTAAGAGTCAATAAAATCGTTTGATTCTCCACCTATGATTCAAGGAGATATGAACGGTTATGATAATTTAGAAGACCATCCAAAAACTTAATAAAGAAGATCGCGTCTTTTAGTTGCACCAAATTAACAATTTTGATTTCATTGAAAAATGTTCGCAAACAATGAAAATAATTGAAATTGTTTATTTAATTAATAATAGTTACATATTTTTATTATTTTATCTCAATTGTACCATTTAGAGTCAATAAAATCGTATGATTATTCTCCTTTGATTCAAGGAGCTATGAAGGGTTAATATATTTTATAAAACCATTCAATAAAATTACGTCATATTTTTTGTAGGCTTTCCTAAATTTTCCAAGCAATTTGGCATCAATACTTAACAAAGATCTCGATTTGTTTTTTAATTGAGGCCAAATTAACTAATGAACTTTCATTTAAGGCAACTCTATTAAAAATTGTTTTTAATACACTTTTATTGGTTTCACCTTTATTGGTTTCACCTTACATACATACATATTGGTTTGTATGTATGTAACTCACTCTTTGGGCTCGATTTTGCCCTACTTTAAGCGATCCGATTTAATTTAAACATTGTAGGCTTATCAACGACCGACGACATTAAAATATTTTGATAAGTTTATTATCTCATCATGATTATGATCGCCAGGATTAGTGATTAAAACACACAGCCTTTGAAAAGTCATCTTGATCGGATCATAACTTTTCCCCTGGAGATCTGCTTTTCCTCATACACACTATATAAGCTGCAAAGAAACATTTACAGATATCTTTCAGATATTCAAACCTACGTGGGACAGCGGCACAATGGATAACGCGCCTGATTAGGAGATTCCCTGTTCGAATCCTGGTTGTCTCGACATATTCGCATTTAGCTTTTGATTTACTCACAATTAAATTATTGTAAGAACCAGTCCTCCGTACCGAGACCTCATTTAAATATTATAGTTTAAAAGAACTAAAAAACATGCTTTTAGAGTTAATCAAACTAAAAAGTAAAAAATAAATTAATTGTTTCAAAAAACTAAAAAACACGCTTTTAGAGTTAATCAAACTAAAAAGTAAAAAATAATTGTTGACATAAAAATAAAACAACTGACGAGAAAATGAATGTCCCTGTTCTAAAAGCGTGAGGTGCACGATATCAATCGTTATAATTTTTCACTAGTTTCATTCCGAAAGACAGAGTTTAGAAATGTCATACGAAGCACCCCACGCTTTTAGAACAGTGACATTTTTTTAACTATTAATTTATTTTTAAATAAATATATAGGAGCGACAAAATTGCGATTATTGAAAATGAACAGATTTTTTTTACATGATTGCGGTTTAATGGAAAACAGTTTTAAATAAAAACTTGTTAGAAATTCGGCCAAATGATTTTTTTAAAACTTTTTAGTATTAAAAGGTAAGAAATTGATTATTACGAAAATAATAATGTGAATTATCATATAATTATTACTTATAAGCCTTTTTAAAAGTGTCTGATTTGAAATTAATTCGTAAGTAATTTACTTTCTATTAACTCACTATTTTGATAATGAAGTAATTTTTTAAAATTATTTTTCCCGTAACAAATCCTACAAATAGTTTATTAGAGTATTTTTAATTCCTTTTTGCTACAGCAATATTGTAATTATTTTATTTTTTATTCATTTTAAATATTCCTATTAACGCTCATAGTGTGTTTTTATGAAATATATAATTAATTATTATAATAGTTGTAGATTTTATTTAATATTTTCGCTTATATTTTATTTTTATTTTTTATATAGTTTAGTTTCAATAAAGGTATTTATTTATTTAATATTTAATTAATATTAGAGTTATATGATCTTTGTTTTTATGATTTCATGATATTACTTATTTTTGTATAACATTTAAAATATAAAAAAAACCTTTTTGAGAGATTGCGAGATTGTATAAGATTTATTTTAAGTGCTTAAGTTTAATTTGTTTAAGTTTTCTTTTTAAATCTAACTTTGTAAATTTGAAATGTTTTCTCACAATCTATTTAATTTTTTTTAATTAATATTATTTTAATTTAATTTACATGATGACTTGTGGTTTGCTAAAAGGCATTAAATTATCTTATATGTTGACTATACAAGGAAATATATTTTGAAATTTAACATTAAATAGATATTTAATGCATTTAAAATGAAAGAATTCTTGGAACATAAATTTTTATTTTGAAAAGTAAAATTTTATTTTATTTCAAGATATAATAAGCATTTGAATGCCTTCAAGAAAAAATACTTAATTAGTTAACGTGGTTAGCTGTGAAAACCTCTTGAAGCACAACATATTTAAAAACTATATTTACATCAGGTATAAACACAATAAATCCGTAAGCCGGAACAATTCTACGTTAGGTTTTAGAAGGGAAAAAAAAAAGAGTGAGGAAATGAACTCCTCCTGTTCTGAGGCATTTGTTTCAAATTATAATGGCATCAGAGAGCAAAACAGGTTCACTAAATTGATATTTTAATTTTAAAATGATCATTAAGCTTCATAGTGATGAGCAAAACCAAAAGTTTTAATGGATACTCTGCATTAGCATTTAGAAGGCTTTTCAATAAGAATCGAAGTTATAAAACATTCCTTATCATATAAAAAAGGAATTAGAAAACATGTTTTTTTTCTTTTGTAGAAAATTATTTATTTTCTTGCAAACTATATCCATTTATACAAATTTAATTCATTAAGGCGCTGTTTTTTTTCCGTTGTTGATTAATAGTTTGAATCATAATAAAATCGAACATTATTTTCATGGAATGGAAGACGATATTTTATTTTAATGAACAATAATTAAATAGGAAAGTGAATTATTTTTTTTAAGCTAAAAGCTTTCAGTTAAAAGTTTTTGAAAAATAAAATAATTTTATTTTAACATTTTATCGAAATGGATTCATACATTTGACATGAAATCAATAGCACCCATTAAATAACTGCAGGCAGTAAGCAGTATAATGTATATATAATTTAATAAAGACGGAAATCATATAAAAAAGAAAGATTTATTGTTAATCAGACAAATAATTTTCTTTAATGATTAATGAGTAGTCTTAAAAATTGAATTTTAAAATTTTGCTAAACGTTAACATACATTAGAACTTAGATAAATTTTATTGTTAATAATTTATTTAATGCTGCATAATTGAATAAAAAACCCATTTCAGAGTTTATATATATTTTTTTCTTTCTAATGCAGCTGGCAAACACTTATACAGCTTGGTCTTGGATGCTTTAAGGCAAGCGCTGCACAGACATTACTCACTTTGCATTACCCAGGGGGCGCGTGTAACTTGAAGACAAGCCACGGACGCGGAGTAACAATGCCCCCGCAACGCTTTACGATCATATTAGACCGGGACCTACAATTTAAAGTGGATTCCGAACCACTACAAACATCTATGGCACCGCCGGGACTCGAACCCGAAACCTGTGGTACCGAGCGCCAGAGCGCTAGTCACTCGGCAATTCAGGCCCCGAGTTCATATGTATATATATATATACATATATAGTAATTAATGCTCGGTGCCATAGGTTTCGGGTTCGTGTCCTAGCGGTGCCATAGATATTTGTAGTTGTTCGGAATCCGTAGATCTTGGTTGCAAATGACTGTTGACTGACACCCCTGCCTAGTAAAAAGAAAACATCTCATGTTTCGGAAGCTGCCAGAAGGCAGACGGTCTTGGCCCCCCATGGGGCTGTTGCACAAATGAAGAATACATATATATATATATATATATATATTGTTATTATTTTATTTGTCGTTATTAATTATGTTCCACATTCTAATATTTCTGTTACTCTTTTATTGCAAAAATCTTAAACCGAATTATTACATAGTTTCCGAAAGGTAAGCAAGTTGCCAGTTAAAAAACAAGATAATTTATAGTATTAAAACAATATGTATCCGAAGCACTACATTTTGGGACAAATTTCTTTTGAATTTCAATAAAAAGAACTTTTGTCCATCGAAATACAGTTAATATTTTGAAGATACAAATTGTAATATTCTATAGCAGGGGTCTTCAAACTATGGGCCGTGGGCCAAATCCGACCCGCCAGTGTCATTAATCCGGCCCGCGACAGCGACAGCGTTTTATTGACTTGCTATTTAAATCTTAATGGCAAGCATAATACGAGGAAAATCTTAAGCATAACAACTGACAAGTAATTGAAATGAATCCCACTAACATTATAAACTAGTCAATATCCCGCGGTTACCCTCTGTAGTTATGCTGGGGTGAAGAGTATCGCATATGTATGTATATCGATGTTTGGAATGTATATATCCTGAATCGAACATATAATTTTTATCCTGAAAATCCCTCAAAAACGGAAAAGCTAAATTAACGCGAATGAAACCGCGGGGTATCCACTTGTAAAAAAATACTAATGAGATTTGTGTAATTGTGATTTTTTACTGACAATAGTTTGTAGTTAGCAAGTATACGCTTGCTCAGAGCGCATACTCGGCGACTGGTCTAGAAATTATAGATAATGGCAGAAAAATTAAAATGGTTTTGGCCCTTGACACTTACTGGAGTACACAGTATGGCCATAAGGCTGGAAAGTGTGGAGACCCCTGTTCTATAGCATCAATAAAATTTAAAAACTCAATATAACAATTTCAAACGCAAAAGGTAATAACATAACGGGCTTTCAATGTCTACCCAACGGTCCAGAAGTGATTTACATCCAAAGAAGATTATTTTTAGTGTAGAGACGCGAGTAATAGTTTATTATAAGCTATTAGGAGACGATCCATCAAAACCAATGAAGTTTACCGTGAGTAGCTAAGACACTGATAATGTTTTTGCGGAAAAACGGCCACAGTTGTTAAACATGAAGGGCAATGCAGGTCACTGTAAGAGAGACTTTGGGAATAGACTGCTCAATTGTGTTTTATTTTATCGACCTTGTTCCAACAGATTATCCTCTATTTAGAATTTTAGATCATGATTTTATTTAGATAATGATTTTATGTTAATGCCTCTATTTTTCAAGATGAAGCCAGTTGTCGAAATAAAATCCTCTCTAAGTCCGACTCGTGGCTCAGTGACAACGTGCGCCGCAGGTGAGTATTAGAGTGGAGGTTCAATCCATTGGCGGCTTTATTGTACACACTGTTTCAAAAAATGAGGAGACTCGATGGAATATTGCCTTGTTTTTTCCATATGATATGCAAATGCTGGGTTATTCCCCTAAGAGTCCTCCCGAAAGGCACTGCCCTTTTTCTTCAGCGATTTGGAGCCAAGCGGGTACCTACCTAGCCACCCCTACCTACGGATACTCCATTATAACAGAAGCTGCCCCCCCCTTTCCCTCCATCCATGAGTAGACTACTCATAGGGCGACCATCCTTAGCTACAGGATACTGACATCAACAAACAAGTTTTATTTTAGTTAAATGGACAAAATTAAATAAAATAAAGGGATAATATTTTCATTATAACTCGATAAAACATTTACATTTCATATGAGATATCATATCAATACCGTACTTCCTCGTCAATCCATGATATTTTCTACCAAGTGGACTAAAAATTGATTATACATGTTATTTGATTAGTCCTAATAGTGTCCCGAGGTTCAATATAAGCATACTATCGTTTCAAAAGGCGCGTCAAATTATTTACGTCCTGCTTTGCTATAAACAAGTAATAAAAAAAAATATTAAAGTCAATTCCTATTTTTTTTTCACTCTATTGCAGAAAAGTCCTCTACTAATAAAGTTGAAATTGTCCTCTTACATCTGGCGCCATCTATTATTAGATACATGCAACTTAAATCTAAAAACACACAAAAAAAATAATTAAATTTAATGAATGAATTAATATTTGAAAAAACTGTATCAACATCAAGTGCCATCCACTACAAGTTCAAAAATTTTTTTTTGAACTTGAGTGGATGAATAAAAAGTATTTTATGAACAATTGAAAATTTGAACAAGATATATATATAGGGAGAGTGTGAGCTAATAGTAGGAATTTAAAAAGAGGTGGCTCGATGGTGATTCTAACGACAATTGAATGTCTTAAGGAGGAGTATACGAACCCCTCCCCTCATGCAACCCTTAGGGGTGTTATTTCCTAATTCTAATATCAAAACATAATTATTATATTAAATATAATATAATAATTTTATTGTTGTTGTGAATAATCCTCAGCGTTCGGCGGCGCGCGATGGACATCCCATCAGTAGTCTATTCATCTTCTGTTGTGATGGAGCTCCCTTAGGTAAAAGTCTGACTTGATTTCCATTTGCTGAAGAAGGAGGGCAGTGCCTTCCAGGAGGACTTTTAGGAGGAAGTACCCCGCATTCACGTATCGTATGGGAGGAAACCCGATAAACTCCCAGGAAGTCCGACTCATGAGGCAAGATGTTGAACATCCCAAATGCCATCTGTTCTCCTCGTTTTTGAACAATGTCTACAACAATGCCGCCAGCTGATTGAACCTCAGCCTTAATGCTCACCAGCAGCGCATGTTACCACCAAGCCACGAGTCGGGCATTTATTTTATACTAAGTATTATTTAAAATTTGATAGAAGTATTCTCATATATTTTACAAAAAAAAAAAGAAACATGATTTTTTTTTTATTGTAGAACAATATATCTTACTCAAAACTGTCAAATATCTGAAAGAGTATGAATAAAAAAAATCCTTTTTTTATTTAAATTTTTTTTTCGATTGAAAGACTTTCTTTTAAATGGAATTGGTAAGCATTAAAAAAATTATAAAGTGAAGAATTACTTTCCCATAGAAAAAATATATATAACAATGATCTAGCTATGGATAGGATTTTTTTAAAACCTTTTTTTATAAATCGATTTTTAGGATACATAAAAAAAAAATAAAAAAATTTTTTTTTTTACTTTTTATGGATTTCGACAACAGGAACGTGTTGGTTAGCGATTAAACAAACTTTTCAAGAAACTGAAAATATAATAAATCGTAGCTCACATAGATCTTTTTAAATGAAGCTTCTGTCAAAAGAGAATGTGAATGTTTTTTATAAATCTGATGTCTGTAGTTTCTGTTTCTTATTCAATAATAGAGTGTTAATAAAAAAAATTAAAAAAGCAAATAATGTGTGGAAACTTTACAATCTCAAAATTTTTTTTAATGTTAAGATTTTTTATGGTTCAGCGTTCCGACTTTTTCACACATTTTTTTTTTTATTCTGTAAATATTCTGTAATTCAATAATTCGCAAAATTTTATTACTGTGCTTAGCCAAATGGAAATTTTATAAAGCTCCATTCAAACATATATGCAATTAAATAAAACATTTTCATACTTCATTTACGTTAATATTATATGATTGAAGAATTTTTGAAAATATATAGAAAACTATTATTACTATTTCGAATTAACACATTGTACTGAAATGTTATAATAACTAACTGCAAATATTTAATTTCTTGATTGCAAAACCAGTCAAATATTTAATGTCATAGTTTATGCGTTAAATGGGAAATCTATTCTAGAGAAAACTAGAAACTATTCTAGAGGAAATCTATTCTAGTCAAATAATAAAAAAAAAATCTCGCCGTAAAAAGAAACTGGAACTTGTAATATCTTTAGACTTAAAATAGAACTAGAACAACTGGTGGAAAGCGGATAAAGTTCATAAACAAAAGCATTCGAACTTCAATGGCGCAACAGGCAAGGCCGTCTGCCTACTGGCACATTTCGAGACAAGAGATATTGTCCTTTTTTTTAAAATTTTATTGCATTGAATTTTTTGTTATTTGATTGTCCTGCGCTCTGTAGTCATATTAGACCAACGGTTTAAAGTGGGCTATTAGATCCCTTCAAATTGCACTGCTAAATATTCCTTCACCCATGAAAAGTATTAAAATTTGAAAATTAATATATAAGAATACATTATTATTATATGATATTTGAAATAAGGCAAAAAAAAAAAAAAAAAAAAAAAAAAAAAAAAAACCACATATATTATATTTTTCTCATTTGCTTTTATAAAGTTTCTCATATATTGCAGTGTAGTTTCTCATGACGAGAACTATTGACACATTGATGGGATGCATTTATCGAAAAATAATCCTTTTTGTGATTTAATATTCCTATTTTCCCCCATAATAGTAAAGGTTTCGAATCCGTTATTAAATTGTGTTCCTATATTTATACGAAGTATCAAATAAGTTTATATCTGTATAACGTATCAACTGAATATTAATTTCATGTCACTATACCATCACTTCTATAAGAAAAAGAAGAAAGAAATCATAGAGAAGTAATCTGAAACTTCACTCAGATGGAGCAACACGATGAAAGTCAATTGGATGAAAGCTTACATAAGGTCTCATTTCAGCACTGAATAATCAACACCGTATTTTTATGTAACAGTCATGCTCAACTAAGGTGATTTTTTTGTTGTGGAAAAAATTAATCCTTTCTCTATGTACATGGTCACAGAGTTGGGTGCAATGAAAATTGAAGAATTTGAAATTATTACAACTTTAACACTATTTCAGATCTTGCAAAAAATTTAATATACATGAATTTATAAATGCGCAAACGCATTAAAATGCCAAACCAATTTAATTGCAGGTCAGCGAATCTAAAATATGAAAGGTCAAAATATTTTCTTTTTCCGAAGAACATTCCTTTGTTTTAACAATTAACTCCAAGAGGATCTATATGAAGTAACATGCTTTAATCTCTGACTCTCAGTAAGCAGCATATACATGTAGAGATTGGGTAAGGGATTTATGGGAAATATCAGTTAGTATTAAAAGCAAAGACATAACAGCATTCCCTGTGCATTAATTTTAATGTGTTACATAGTTAGTGCCATTCAAAAAGAGAGAATCAACAAGAGACTATTTAGAAAAATAATCAGTTAGTATAACAAAGTTTTAATAACATTCTCTTTACATACATTTTCAGTTGCTTCTTATTTATTCTCATTAAAAAACAGGAGAAAATTGAAAGTGAGTTTATCCAAGAACCGAAATGTGCATAAGTTGCAACAACGAGACTGAAAATCATTAGACAAGCACAAACATTAAACATAATGGCAAAAAAGCAACAAGAAAGAAAAAACCAATACACAAAAAGACCCAAAATGCCCTGAAAATCAGAGAAAACCATAAAAAATTATAATATACTGAATATAAATTCAGTATATTATAATCATATATCAGGGAACATGTACTCTCTTAACATTATAAACAAAGTTGCTTTTGCTCACTAAATGGCTGGATGTATTATAAACAAATATATCGACATATCTAAGATATATATATATATATATGCCAAAATTAATGGTTTATGTTCTGGCTTCAGTTATCATGAAATTGTATTTAATGAACGTAGTGTAAAGGTACATAATTCTTTACAATGCATTTATTGTTCCTTTTATTTATTTTACGTGCGAGTTGTATCAGTAGATATAAACAAAACCATGATAGCATTCATAATTACATTTTCATTTTGATTTTATTTATTCTCATTAAAATCAGCATTAGTAAAATAAAAGTGAAAGTGAATATATCCAAGGTCAGAAATGTACATAAGTTGCAACAA
>BPLQ01000894.1:178-11393 GCA_021605075.1 Caerostris darwini | reverse complement strand
AAAAAAAAAAAAAAAAAAAACCAATGTATTTAATTTTCCAATAATAATTCCTTACTCTACTTATGTTCTGCAGAAATATTTCGTTCTGTGAAATAAAAAGTATCTTTCACAACAAGCCATTTTTCAAGATATGTCTTCCAACACATTCTGATGACCACCCGTTTATTTCTCTACGATATAAAAAAACCAACCAAAGTAAAGTTCTCTTTTTTATCCGCATTTAATTTTACAATCAAAATCAGTCCCTTGGTGGTTTTTGAATAATTATTCTTTAGGAAATCAAATCCGTTCCTAAAGACAACTAAATTCGAAGAACTTCATAATCAGAAAAAATAACAATCATTAAAATTTTAACAACGCACTATGAAACAAATATTTAAAGTGTTACTTTCTGCACCATCAAAAACGGAATCATAAAGCGGATCAGAATTAGAAAACCCTCAGCAATGTTATTACGTTATTATACCAGTGATTCTTAAAGCTTTTTATTATAAAAGTATAATACTTAAAATTCAGAGAACACGTTATTAAACAAGTATTTAAAGTGTTACTTTTTGCACCTTCAGAATCGGAATCACTAAGTAGCACTAAAATAAGAAAATCAGTGTCCAATTTCTATTATAAAGACTTATAAATATTTACTTGTGTTGAATAACCAAAGGTATTGGACATTTGAAAACAAAAAAATATATATTTATCAATCTTAAGAAATATAAAATTCCGCTTGTTTGATTAAAAAAAAAAACAATTTATTTAATTTTTCAAAAATAATTCATTACACTATTTATGTTTTGTAGAAATATTTCGTTCTCTGAATTAAAAAGTATATTTTTCAACAATCTACTTTTCTTGACATGTCTTCCAACATTTCCTGAAGACCATCTGTTATTTCTATGCGACCCTCATCATCAACTCCCAGCCGATTGTCACATTATGGCAATACAACAACTCTCTATGATTCACATCCATAAAACTCACTACCACCTAACTGTCATGGCCGACAAGTCCCCTCAATATCGTCTGTCTCACCCAGAGATCACCGATCCTTTGATCTCATGCCTCTGTCACGAGGACCCCCCTCAAAGTGAGCCATTAGTGGCCGGAACGATTTCTGAATAAGATCACTCCATGGATTCCTGTTTTTCCTGCTTTTTTATTTCGCCATCCGACTTTTTTTTCCGGGAAGAACGGGGTCACGTAGAAGCCCGGGATAATGACAATGGGTCCTTTTGTGATTAGTAAACTGATGCCGTAATGGGTTTCCTTTTGATGACGTGATTTTCTACGGCAGGGCGTAGGGACAGGATAATGGCAGACTGTGATTGGCTGGAACAGAATGAATCTCTTTGATTACTGGGTTTTCCGATTTATTTGTTTATTTTTCTATTTTCTAAAGCTCGGAGCTGTTTAATGAAAACAAAGTCGATGAAGTTCTGAAGTTTGTGTTAAAATTCCCCTTCATGTATTTTGTTTGAAAAGAATGTTTTAAATAAGTGCAGTTATAAGTTTAAGTTTTAGTTATAAGTTTTGCAAAGATTTTTATGGTAGGAATTGTTACAATACTTAGGTAAGTGTGATTGTCAGACATATAAAACTTTCATGAATCCAATGTCAAAATATGCCTCTATCATGACAAAAATGAATTAGTGATTAGGACGTCTGATAGGATGAAGATAAGTGAATTTGAATATGTTGCTCAGTCTTAACCACGCATTACATTTCCTTTGTTGGAAGCTAATGGACCCTTTACGGTCTTTTTGGATTGGACTAGGGTTTTAGGAAAAAAGATAAAACTGTAGATTCTTTATTCTACAATACTAATCAGTATTGAATAACAATAGAAGAAATAAAAATAATGGATAATTGCAAAGTTCACCATATAGTGTTTTTAGAAGGAAAATTATTATAAAATTAAATTACTATATATAATAGTATTTCCCTAGGAATACCTTATAAAACTCATTTTTTTTCCATTTTACTCCAAGGAATATTTAATTATTTTCTTATACACAATTAATTTTAAAGTCAAAATCAAAATCATAATCATAATTCATAGTCAGAAAAATAGGATTTCATAATCAGAAAAAATGATAACTAAAATCCAAGGAACTAATCATTAAACAAATATTTTGTGTTACTTTCTTCGCCATCGGAATCCGTGTCACTAAGTGGCATCAGATTTAGGAGAAAACATGTTATTATTTTATTAGATCAGTGGTTCTCGAAATATTTTATCGTACAAAAATAATAAATAAAAATCTAAGATCACATTATTAAATAAATATTACAAGAGTTACTTTCTGCGCCAGATTATGTATTCTACATTATTAATGAGTACCGACAACATAATAACAATATAGAAAAATAAAAATAATGGATAATTACTAAATTTCAACATATATTTGTTTGGAAAAGAAAAAATTCTTATAAAATGAAATTACTATATATAAGAAGGGGTCTCATGGCCGAGTGACTGTCACTCATTGTCAGAGGTTTCGGGTTCGAGTCCCAGCGGTACCATGGATGCTTTTAGTGTTGAGAATATTCTTGAAACAGTAGGTCCCGGTGTAATATGATTGGTGGAGTAGGGCTGCCAGCCCACCCAGTAAAAAAAAATAACATCTCCTATCTCGAAACCTGCAGAAGGCTCTGGACCTTCATACACTGTTGCGCCAACTTACAAGAATGTATAAAAAATATTTCGTAGGAATCTCTTTGGAAATTCACTTTATTTTCTTCCAAAGGAATGTCCAATTTTTTAGTTATCTGTAATTAATTTCAGTTCAAAATCAGTCACTTACACCTTTTGTTCTTCTTCAATTATTAGTATTTGAAAAATTAAATCCATTCCTAAAGGCAACTAAATACGAAGGATTTTATAATCAGAAATAATATCAATAATCAAAATTCAAAGAATCCATCATTAAACAAATATTTAAACAAATATTATATTTAATATTTGTTTAAATATTTAAAAAAAATTTGTTTATATATAATAAACAATAATAAACAAATATTGAACTTTCAACACCATCAGAATCAGAATCACTAAGGGGTACTAGAATTGGAAAACCCACATCCATGTTATTATGTTACACAAGTAAAATTGTTACTTTATGGCACAAACATTTTATTCGACGAATACTATTTTAGTAAAAAATTCTTCCAAAATTAAATTGCTATATTTAAAAACTTTCTCTAAGAATCCCTTTTAAAATTCACTTTTTTTTCCTTTATCCCAAATAATAGGTTTTTTTTTTTTTTTTTTTTTTGTAATTCGCAATCAATTCTAAAGTCAAAATCAATCACATATACATTTGATTCTACTTTAGTTATAAGTCTTTGAAAAATTAATTCCGTTCTTAAATATAATTAAATGAGAAGGATTTCATAATCAGAAAAAAAAAACAATCATTTAAATTGAAGCAACATTAAACAAATATTTAAAGTGATACTATCTGCACCATCAGAATCAGAATCACTAAGTGCCACTAGAATTAGAGATCCAACATCCATGCTATTATTTTATGAGACCAGTTGATAGATCTTAAATTTTTTATCATAAAAAAGTAGTAATTAAAATTCAAAGAACACATCATTCAATAAATATTAAAAGAGCTCCTTTTTTGCGCCATCAGAATCGGAATAACTGCAAAAATACTTCGTTCTCTCCATTAAAAGGTATCTTTCACAACAAACTATTTTTCAAGACATGTCTTACAAAACATTCTGATGACCATCCGTTTATTTCTCTACGACCCTCATCATCATCATCTCCAAGATGATTGTCACATTATGGAGACACAGAAACAATCTTCTATGACTCACATCCATAAAATTCAGAGCCACCTAACTGTCATGGTCGACAGGTCCCCTCTATAACGCATGTCTCTCCCAGAGACCACCGATCCTTTGATATCATCCCTCTATCATGAGGACCCCCCACAAAGTGAGCCATTAGTGGCCGGAACGTTCTCTGAATAAGATCACTCCACGGATTCCTGCTTTTCCTGCTTTTTTATTGAGCCATTCGACTTCTTTTTCCGGGAAAAACGGGATCACGTAGAAGCCCGGGATAATGACAATGGGTCCTTTTGTGATTAGTAAACTGATGCCGTAATGGTTTTCCTTTTGATGACTTGAATTTCTACGGCAGGGCGTAGGGACAGGATGATTGCAGACTGTGATTGGCTGGAACTGAATGGTTCCCGCGTTGATTACTGGATTTTCCGATTTATTTGTTTATTTTTCTATTTTCGGAGCTGTTTAATGGAAACTAATTCGGTGTACTTCTGAAGCTTGTGTAAAATTCTCCTTAATGCATTTTGTTTGATTGGAATGCTTTAAATAAGTGCTATTATGCAACATAATAACAGTTATAAGTTTTGTAAAGATTTTTATGGTAGGGAATGTTACAAAAGTTAGGTAAGTTTGATTGCCAGGCATATACAATTTTCATAAATTCGGTGCTTAAATATGCCTCTACCATGATGGAAGTGAATTAGTGATTAGGACGTCTGATAGCTGGAAGGTAAGTGAATTAGTTGTTCAGCCTTGAAATGCATTACATTTCCTTTGTTAGAAGCTAATGGCTACTTCATGGTCTTTTTTTAATTCGCCGTGCATTTTGGAAAAAAGTTAAAATTGCATATTCTTTATTCTACACTACTAATAAGTACCGAAGGACAATATAAGAAGTAAAAATAATGTATAATTGCTAAAGTTCAACATATATTTGTCGGTGAAGAAAAAATTGTTATAAAATTTAATTACTCTATATAAAAAAATTTTCTTATGAATCCCTTTTAAAACTCACTTTTTTCCTTTATCCCAAGGACTGTTCAATTTTTGGAAATCCGCAATTAATTTTAAAGTCAAAATTATTCACGTGTTTCTTCTTCAACTAGTAATCTTTGGTAAATTAGATTCATTCCTAAAGATAATTAAATACGAAGAATTTCATAATCAGAAAAAATAGCAATTAATAAAATTTAAACAAAACATCATTAAACAAATATTTAATGTTCTAATTTTTGCACCGTCAAATTCCGCATATCTAGGCTGCACCAGAATTAGAATCCCAATATTCATGCTATTATTTTATTAGAAAAGTAGTTCTCAGGTCGTTTTTTTTTAAAAAAAGTAATAATTAAAAATTAAAGAACGCATCATTAAATAAATATTTAAAGTGCTGCTTTCTGCATCATCAGAATCGGAATTACTAAGTGACACTAAAGTTAGAAAACCAACGTCCAATTTCTATTATAATGTTTTATAATTATTTAATTGTATTGGATTATCAAAGTACTGGACATTTGAAGACAGTAAAATATATTTATCAGTCTTAGGAAATATAAAATTCATCTCCAAGCCGTAAGATCTCCAGCATCTCTTAGACAAATTAAAGTTAAGAAGGTATTCTACACTCTATCTTCTTCATTTATCATAATATATTTTCAGATAAATTACTGCAATTAAAAAATAATATAAAAAATATATATGAAAGTAATTTCTTTCCTATATTACAAATTGAACATTAATTCATTTGATATATTTATGAAATATAATTAATCATATTATTCCTGTTTATCAGATAGATAATTTTTTAACATTAAAATTATATTTTTCTCAACATAAAAATACCTATTTTTCTCTACATTAAACAAATATCTTTTCTCTATATTAAATAATATATTTATCTACCTCAAAATATATATTTTCTTCACGCTATTTAACAAAATATGTTTCAGCACTTTCTATGACTTGTCGTCCAACATTACCTGATGACCATCCGTTTATTTCTTTACTACCATCATCATGAAGCCGATTGTTACATTATGGCAATACAAAACAACTTTCAATGACTCACATCTATAAAACTCAGCCCACCTATCTGTCATGGGCGACAAGCCCCCTCAATATCGTCTGTCGCTCCTAGAGACCACCGATCCTTTGATATCAACCCTCTATCACGAGGACCCCCCCTCAAAGTGAGCCATTAGTGGTCGGAACGTTTTCTGAATAAGATCAATCCGTGGATTCCTGCTTTTCCTGCTTTTTTTATTTTGCCATTGGACTTTTTTTCCGGGAAAAACGGGATCACGTAGAAGCCCGGGATAATAACAATTGGCCCTTTTGTGATTAGTAAACTGATGCCGTAATGTTTTTCCTTTTGATGACGTGATTTTCACGGCAGGGTGTAGAGGCAGGATAATGGCAGACTGTGATTGGCTGGAACTGAATGGATCCCGCGCTGATTGGTGGGTTTTCGATTTATTTGTTTATTTTCTGTTTTCAAAACGCTCGGAGCTGTTTAATGGAAACTAAGCCGATGAAGGTCTGAAGCTTCTGTTAAAATTTCCCTTAATGCCTTTTGTTTGAACGGAATGTTTTAAATAAGTGCTATTATGCAACATAATTACAGTTATAAGTTTTTCAATGATTTTTATAATATGGATTGTTACAATACTTAGGTAAGTTTGATTACCAAACATATAAAGTTTTCATAAATTCAATGCTAAAATATACACCTGCTATGATGAAAGTGAATTAGTGATTAAGACTTCTTATTGGCTGAAGATAAGTGAATTAGAAGAAGTTGCTTAGCTATAACAACGCATTACATCTCCTTTGTTGAAAGCTAATGGCTCCTTTACGGTCTTTTTTCGGATGGGCGAGTGTTTTATTAAAAAGATAAAATTGTAAATTATGTATTCTACATTACTAATGAGTATCCTCGAATAACAACATAAGAAATAAAAGTAATGGACAATTGCTAAAGTTTAACAAGAATATTTTTTGAAAAGAAAAAATTCTAATGTAATTAAATTACTTTATATATATATATATAAATATTTTCCTCGAAATCCTGATTAAAACTCACTTTTTTTTTCTTCTACTTTATGCAATGTTCTATTTTTTTTATTCGAAATTAATTTTTAAAATTAAAATCATTTCCTTAGTTCTTCTTTAGTTATTAGTCTATATAAAGTTAAATCCATTCCTAAAGACAACTAAATGCAAAATATTTCATAATCAAAAAAATTAACAATAATTAAATTCAAACAACGTATCATTAAAAAAATGTTTAAAGAGTTACTCTCTGCGTCATCAGAATCGAATCACTAAGTGGCACCTGAATTAGAAAATTAACGTCGCTGTTATTATTTTATTAGACTAGTGGTTCTGAAACTTTATTATCACAAAAATGTGATATTTCAAATTCAAAGCATGCATCATTAAATAAATATTAAAAGAGCTAATTTCTGGCCTAACAGAATAGGAATCACTATAAAAATATTTCGTTTTCTGCTTTCAAAAGTATCCTTTATAACAAACTATTTCACAAGATATGTCTTACAAGATTTTCTGATAACCATCCGTTTATTTCTCTACGACACCATCATCATCTGCAAGCACATTATGGTGACACAAAGCAACCCTCTATGACTCACATCCGTAGAACTCGGTCCACCTAACTGTCATAGCCGACAAGTCCCTTCAATATCGACTGTCTCTCCCAGAGGCCACCGATCCTTTGATATCGTCCCTCTATCACGAGGACCCCCCCTCAAAGTGAGCCATTAGTGGCCGGAACATTCTCTGAATAAGATCACTCCACGGATTCCTGCTTTTTTTTATTTTGCCATTGGACTTCTTTTTTCGGGAAAAACAGGATGGCGTAGAAGCCTGGTTTAACGACAATTGGTCCTTTTGTGATTAGTAAACTGATGCCGTAATGGTTTTCCTTTTGATGGCGTGATTTTCTACGGCAGGGCAAAGGGACAGGATAATGGCAGACTGTGATTGGCTGGAACTGAATGCATCCCGCGTTGATTACTGGGTTTTCGGATTTATTTTTCTATTTTCCAAAAGCTCTCGGAGCTGTTTAATGAAAACGAAGTTCGGTGAAGTTCTGAAACTTGTGGTAAAAGTACCCTTAATGCATTTTGTTTGAAAGGAATGTTTTAAATAAGTGCTATTATGCAACATAATAACAGTTATAAGTTTTGCAAAGATTTTTATAGTATAGGATTGTTATAATACTTCGGTAAGTATGATTACCAAACATAAAAGTTTACATAAATTTAGTGTCAAACTATACCTGCAACATGAGGAAAATAAATTAGTGATTAGGATGTCTGATAGGTGGAAGATAAGTGAATTAGAAGTTGTTTAGCCTTCACAATGCATTAAATTTCCTTTGTTAGAAGCTAATGGTTCCTTTACGGTCTTTTTTAGATTGGCCGAGTGTTTTATGAAAAATAAAAAATTGGAAATTCTTTACCTTATATTACTAATCAGTATCATCGTATAACAATAGAATAAATAAAAGTAATGGATACTTACTAAAGTTCCACATACATTTGTTGAAGAAGAAAATTTCTTATAAAATTCAATTACTTTAAATAAAATACTGCTCTAGAAATCCCTTTTATAATTTACTTTTTTGTCATTTTACCCCAAGGAATGTTCTATTTTTTTTGTTAATTGCAGTGAATTTTAAAGTCAAAATCTATTATGTATACGTTTGGTGCTTCTTTGATTATTAGTCTTTGGAAAATCAATTTCATTCTTAAAGACAACTAAAAGCGAAGGATTTCATAATCAGAAAACTCAAGCAACAATCATTAAATAAACATTTATAGATCTACTTTCTGCATTTCAAAGCCAGAATCACTATGCAGCACTAGCATTAGAACGTGAGAATCCATGGTATTATTTTTTTAAACCTGTGTTTCTGAAAATTTTTGATTCTCAAACCTTTTTTTTTTATAAAAATTAATAATTAAAATTCAAAGAACACATTAAATAAACATAAACATGCTTCTTTCTGCACTTTCCCCTTTATTTATCCTTCCAATTAGCACATACTGGAACAAGTACCCCTAAAAGTTCTCTTGGAGGCCAATGCCGCTCTTCATTGTAAGTAAGTTGTTCACAGAACAAAAGACAATGATGCTTATAGATTTACTGTATCAATAACAATAATAAATAAATAAAAATAAAAATAAATAAATACTCATTCGTATAGATAACTGACACCAAAATTAAAAAAGCAACATCCATGTTATTATTTTATTAGAGGTTCTCAGTTCTCAAGCTTTGGAATTCTCAAACTGTTTTCATCATAAAGTAATAATTAAAATTTAAAGAGCACATCACTAACAAATATTTAAAAATCTGCTTTGTTCATCAATAAAATCGGAATGACTGAGCGGCCACAGAATTAGAAACGTAACATCTATGTCATTATTTTATTACTTACGACTTGTGGTTCTCAAAATTTGTTATCATAAAAATTAACGATAAAAAATCAAATAACACATTATTAAACAATATTTAAAGTGTTACTTTCTACAAAAATAGAAGCGGAATCACTAAATGGCAACAGAATTAGAAAGCCAACGTCCATGTTATTATTTTATTTGCCAGTGGTTCTGATTTTTTTTGTTCTGAAAATTAATAATCAAAATTCTAAGAACACACAACTAAACAATTATTAAAGAGCTACTTTGTGCGCCATCAGAATCGGAATCATTGCAAAAATATTTCTTTCTCTGTATTAGAAGGTATCCTTCGCAGAAAACTATATTTCAAGATATGTCTTACAACAATTCTTGATGACCATCCGTTTATTTAACTACGTCCAAGCTGATTGTCACATTATGGGGAAACAAAAACAACCTTCTATGACTCACATCCATAAAACTCGGCTCCTAACTGTCATGGCCGACAGGTCCCCTCTATAACGTCTGTCTCTCCCAGAGACCACCGATCCTTTGATATCATCCCTTTATCATGAGGACCCCCATCAAAGTGAGCCATTAGTGGCCGGAACGTTCTCTGAATAAGATCACTCCTTGGATTCCTGGTTTTCCTGCTTTTTTAATGAGCCATTCAAATTTTTCCGGAAAAAAACGGGATCACGTAGAAGCCCGGGATAATGCGAATTGGTCCTTTTGTGATTAGTAAACCGATGCCGTAATGGTTTTTCCTTTTGATGGCGTGATTTTCTATGGCAGGGTGTAGGGACAGGATGATGGCAGACTGTGATTGGCTGGAACTGAATGGATCCCGCGTTGATTACTGGGTTTTCGGATTTATTTGTTTATTTTTCTAGTTTCCAAAAGCTCGGAGCTGTTTAATGAAAACTAAGCCGGTGAAGTTCTGAAGCTTGTGTAAAATTAACCTTAATACATTTTGTTTGAAAGGAATGTTTTACATAAGTGCTATAATGCAACATAATAACAGTTGCAAGTTTTGCAAACTTTTTTATGGTTGAGTTGGTACGGATTGCAACATTACTTAAGTAAGTTTGATTTCCAGATAAAATTTTCATAAATTCAATGCTGAAATATGCTTCTACCATGATGAAAGTGGATTAGTGATTAGGACATCTGATAGGAGGAAGATAAGCGAATTAAAAGAAGTTGTTAAGCTTTGACAACGCATTACATTTTCTTAATTAGAAACAAAAGGCTCCTTTGTGGACTTTTTTGGATTGTCTGAGTGTCTTAAAGAAAAGATAAAACTGCAAATTCTGTATTATTCATTACTAATGTGTATTAAATAACATTATAAGAGATAAAAATAATGGATAATTATTGAAGTTCAACATATATTTTTTTGGAAAAGGAAAAATTGGAAATTAAATTACTATATATAAGAAGTGGTATTGATGGCCGAGTGACTATTGTTCATTGGCACAGGTTTCAGGTTCGATTCCCGGTGGTGCCATGGATGCTTGTTTTCAGAATCCAGTTTCAGGCTTAGTTTTCGCTCTGATATGACTGTAGAGAGTCAAGACAATATAAATGTCTTATAAATTTTTGCTTACGTATAATTAAAGTATTGGAGTAATAAAGGCAACAAAAATAGATTTACCTAACTTAAGGAATGTAAAATTATTATAATTCAGCTTGATTTGAGTATATATTGCACTAATAACTGAAAAAAAAATTCCAAAAATTGTACATTACAATATTTATGTTCTGCAAAAATATTTCATAACAAACTATTTTTCAAGATATGTCTTCCAACTCTTTCTGAAGACCATCCGTTTATTTCTCTATGACCCTCAGCATCATCTCCAGGTCGATTGTCACATTATGGTGACACAAAAACAACCCTCTATGACTCACATCCATAAAACTCGGCCCACCTAACTGTCATGGCCGACAAGCCCCCTCAATATCGTCTGTCTCTCCCAGAG
>BPLQ01000893.1:0-169267 GCA_021605075.1 Caerostris darwini | reverse complement strand
TTCTGGTCTAATTAGCCTAAAACGTGCACAAAATGGGGGATTAGGATTATGTGATGATGTAGCTTAGGATTATTCACATGCCTTTAACTTTTGGCATTTGATGATGCATTTAGCACCGTCGCTCATTATTTGGTTCTTTTTTGTTAGATGGCCATTCGAATTTCAAGGATATCAATTCTGTAGTGGATTTAATAACTGGATGTGCAAGGTCATGAAAACTGGAATATTTGTTTCTTACAATCAGATGGATTTGGCAAATTGTGAATTTAAATTCCACTGATGTTGTTTTGACTATAACTTCATGTGTTGTGTTTGGCATTGTAATCATCAGACAGGTTTGTTGTTACTGTAATTGACTATTATGTTAACTTTTGGCTTTTGGTGTAGTATTTAGCATGGTCGCTTGAGACTGTTCGTTTTTTTAGCGCTCTGCTCTTTTGTGCCACAGGCTTTAGTTTCGAATCCTGGCTGTGGTATGGATGTTTGTGAGTAGTTTGGAATCCATGTTAAATTGTTGTGCTGGTCTAATTTGCCTAAGTGTGCACAAAATGGCCATAGATGTGATATTGTGGGTTAGGATTATTCACATGCCTTTAACATTTGGCATTTGATGAGGCATTGAGCATGGCCTCGCTTGAGACTGTTCGTTTTTTCAGCGCTCAAGTGTTTTGTATCACAGGCTCCAGGCTGGAATCCTGGCTGTGACATGGATGTTTGTGAGTGGTTCGGAATACATGTTAAATTTTTTTATGCTGGTCTAATTTGCCTAAGTGTGCACAAAATGACCGTAGATGTGATGTTGTTTAGGATTATTCACATGCCTTTAATTTTTGCATTTGATGAAGCATTTAGAATGATCTCTTGAAACTGTGTGTTTTTAAGTGCTCTGGTCTTTTGTACCACAGGCTTCAAGTTGGAATCCCGGCTGTGGCATTGATGTATATGTGAGTGGTTCGGAATCTACCTGAAATTGTAGGTGCTGGTCTAATTTGCCTAAGTGTGCACAAAATGACTGTAGATGTGATGTTGATTAGGATTATTCACATGCCTTTAACTTTTGGCATTTGATGAAGCATTCATCAGGGTCTCTTGAAACTGTTCGTTTTTAAGTGCTCTGGTCTTTTGTACCACAGGCTGCAAGTTGGAATCCTGGCTGTGGCATTGATGTTTGTGAGTGGTTCGGAATTCACGTTATATTGTAGGTGCTGCTCTAATTTGCCTAAGTGTGCACAAAATGGCCATAGATGTGATATTGTGGGTTAGGATTATTCACATGCCTTTAACATTTGGCATTTGATGAGGCATTGAGCATGGTCGCTTGAGACTGTTCGTTTTTTTAGCGCTCTGGTGTTTTGTACCACAGGCTCCAGGTTGGAATCCTGGCTGTGACATGGATGTTTGTGAGTGGTTCGGAATCCATGTTAAATTTTTGTGCTGGTCTAATTTGCCTAAGTGTGCACAAAATGACCGTAGATGTGATGTTGTTTAGGATTATTCACATGCCTTTAATTTTTAATTTGATGAAGCATTGTTTCATTTCTTCTGTGACTGTTTTTAATACCACTTTTGTACCACAGGCTTCAAGTTTCTGGAATCCCGCATCATGCATAGTTTTGCTGTTTTTTATGGTTATGCATGTGAAAAAAATTTTTTTTTTTCAATTTTGAAACTTCATAGGGTACATGATATGGTGGTTGAAAGCTATGGTGAACTCTGTCTGATCTCACAAAGATATGTGGCCAAATTTTTAAGTCTTTAATTGGTATTCCAAGTTGTGTGTAATTCAAGTAGAATAATCAGAAATAATGTCCAGCCTTAATTTTCATAGCACATGGCAGCTTTCAGTGTATGGTGCCTATCCTCAATACAACCATTTCAATGTGGATCGTAAGCCAATGTGCATTGCCTTTTGAATAACCACGACTTTGGATAATTCCAAAAATATATGATTCAAATCGGGCTACTTGATAAGTTGTAATTGTCCAAAATGAGAAATCCAATTTTTTACTAAGGTATCAGCAACTATTACGCACCTTATGTCTGGCACGTGTGTAACTTTTGACCAGTGCGAGTAGTTGTCGAGGATAGTTAAAGCAATAGCGGAATCCATATGATAATGATGACAAGGTATAGAAGATCCCACATTTGTTTCATTGAAACATTGACATACATGTGATATTGTTGATGTGGATTATTCGCATGTCTTTAACTTTTGGCATTTGATGCAGCATTTAGCATGGTTGCTTGAGAATTTCTTTTCTAGCGCTCTGGTCTTTGGTACCACAGGCTTCAGGTTGGAATCCTGGCAGTGGCATGGAGGCTTTTAGTGGTTCGGAATCCATGTTAAATTGTAGGTTCTGGTCTAATTAGCCTAAAATGTGCACAAAATGGGGGATTAGGATTATGTGATTATGTAGCTTAGGATTATTCACATGCCTTTAACTTTTGGCATTTGATGATGCATTTAGCACCGTCGCTCATTATTTGGTTCTTTTTTGTTAGATGGCCATTCGAATTTCAAGGATATCAATTCTGTAGTGGATTTAATAACTGGATGTGCAAGGTCATGAAAACTGGAATATTTGTTTCTTACAATCAGATGGATTTGGCAAATTGTGAATTTAAATTCCACTGATGTTGTTTTGACTATAACTTCATGTGTTGTGTTTGGCATTGTAATCATCAGACAGGTTTGTTGTTACTGTAATTGACTATTATGTTAACTTTTGGCTTTTGGTGTAGTATTTAGCATGGTCGCTTGAGACTGTTCGTTTTTTTAGCACTCTGATCTTTTGTGCCACAGGCTTTAGTTTCGAATCCTGGCTGTGGTATGGATGTTTGTGAGTAGTTCGGAATCCATGTTAAATTGTTGTGCTGGTCTAATTTGCCTAAATGTGCACAAAATGGCCATAGATGTGATATTGTGGGTTAGGATTATTCACATGCCTTTAACATTTGGCATTTGATGAGGCATTGAGCATGGCCGCTTGAGACTGTTCGTTTTTTTAGCGCTCTGGTGTTTTGTATCACAGGCTCCAGGCTGGAATCCTGGCTGTGACATGGATGTTTGTGAGTGGTTCGGAATACATGTTAAATTTTTTGTGCTGGTCTAATTTGCCTAAGTGTGCACAAAATGACCGTAGATGTGATGTTGTTTAGGATTATTCACATGCCTTTAACTTTTTGCATTTGATGAAGCATTTAGAATGATCTCTTGAAACTGTGCGTTTTTAAGTGCTCTGGTCTTTTGTACCACAGGCTTCAAGTTGGAATCCTGGCTGTGGCATTGATGTATATGTGAGTGGTTCGGAATCCACCTTAAATTGTAGGTGCTGGTCTAATTTGCCTAAGTGTGCACAAAATGACCGTAGATGTGATGTTGACTAGGATTATTCACATGCCTTTAATTTTTTGCTTTTGATGAAGCATTTAGAATGATCTCTTGAAACTGTGCGTTTTTAAGTGCTCTGGTCTTTTGTACCACAGGCTTCAGGTTGGAATCCTGGCTGTGGAATGGATGTTTGTGAGTGGTTAGGAATCAATATTAAATGGTTGTCCTAGTCTAAAAAAATGTGGACAACATGACCGTAGATGTGATATTTTTGATGCAGGTTATTCATGTGCCTTTTACTTTTGGCATTTGATGAGGCATTTAGCCCAGTCTCTCATGATTTGGTTCTTTTTCATCAGATGGCCATTCGAATTTGGAAGATAGCAATTTTGTAGTGGATTTAATAACCGAATGCGCAAGATCATGAAAACTGAAACATTTGTTTTTATAATCAGATGGATTTGACAAATTGTGAATTCAAGTTCCACTGGTATTGCTTTGACCATAACTCCATGTGCTGTGTTTGGCATTGAAATCACCAGACAGGATTGTTCTTATTGTAATTGACTATTGTCCTCAGCTCCGATGCATAAATTCTACCAATCGTGTACGGCCGATGTTTGAAATAATTATATTGGTTCCATTTTTGTGGATTAATACAATAGGAAGTATTAAAAAGTGCACTTTACAGTGAATGAATTTTCTGTGAACACAAATTGCTGTATCTGCATCTCTATAAGTGAGCCGGTTGGATCTGTAAATTATATAGTTTTAAATTTTATGGTATTACTGGGATGCAGATTTTTCTCGTGTATAGCGATAATATGAAAGCTATGGTCGAAACTAGGTGATTTTTCCCCCGATATTTCCATTGCAACTAATGAATATCAGAGATTGGTTCAGGTGATTATTATTGAATATAGTAGCTGATATTTGTCGAGCTGAAAGTGCATTTAGCACGCTTGTTAATTTTGAGGTCAACCTGCTTGAAATTTTTAGTGCATCAAAAATTGCGGTGATTTATGTATTAGAGCTGCAATACGAAAATGTAGAAACACAGGTGCTGAAATGGTAAATTGTTGTGGTTAATGGTAACAGTGCTTGTTTAGTGGAAGTAGCCGATTGATTTGGATTGCTAGGATTAATTGATTAGCTATTAGCCTGCATTTGTTTCTTGCGTTCTTCACAGTACTTGACTTTAAGGGGAGGAACAGGGACAAAGTTGGTGTTTTGTGGCATAAAGAGAGAAATAAGTAGTTTGCGGAGAAGTCAATAGAATGATTACTACTGTACAATGCGCAT
This sequence comes from Caerostris darwini, assembly GCA_021605075.1. Taxonomy (NCBI): domain Eukaryota; kingdom Metazoa; phylum Arthropoda; class Arachnida; order Araneae; family Araneidae; genus Caerostris; species Caerostris darwini. Next base: position 164,634 of record BPLQ01000893.1, on the reverse strand, counting down.
TTAAGTGGTTATTCTAGAAGTTTCACGCAGTCTTTGGATTTATGTGGCCCAGCACATTTCACACACTATATGTGTGAAATGTGCTATTTTGAATTGTAAAATTGCTATTTTGAAAGTGTTGTTGGCAGTTGAAACATTGTGTAGGGGCAGCTGTCTCCCTAAGTGGTTTCACTTTTATCCGGAAATGTGAGAGTCAAGTTGAAAAACTGCTTACTGCTGTCAATTTATCATATTTTGCTCATTGTAGCAGGTGACATTGAAATATTAAGTTCTCTTTGCATTCATTATTTGGGAACATTATAGTTATGAAATGTTTTTATAAGTATTGACTTAAATATGTACATTTTTTCTCATGCCCCTTTTATTTTATACATAATTAGTTCATTTTTGCATTCGATTTTATTTTGAGACTTGGCAATCCACTAAAATATCCATTTTTTGGATTATGTAATTAGTGTTATTAATTAATTTTTTTGTATCATTTTGTTCATATACATTTAATTTATATATGCATCAGTATCTTATTTTGATAGAATACAATGCAATGGAAAATGAAAAAGAAATCCTTATTAATATTATTCTTGGATTATTTTTTACTAAATGTTTTTATAAAAATTATTTTGGATTCATGTTTTTCGTGGTGGTTTTTCTTTTCTTTATGATATTATATATGCATTGTTCATTATGTGTATGTATTTATTTAGAGTCATTTTGCTTAGCATACTGAAAAAATAATTTTATGTTATGCAATTTTTTTCTCTGCAACATTTCGAGCATACATATATGAATGCTCATTTTAGCCAAATTCTAGTAATCTTCATTGTCATCTTTCTCAAATGAATTTCTCAATCTTTCTCACATAAAAAGTTTTCTTTTAACTTATTGTTTGGGGACATTGCAATCCATATAATGTCTTAGGTTTATGATGTTTTTGTTATTGTTTGCACCTTGATTTATTTCTTCACTGATAATGAGTCTGTTGTTATTTCTGCACTTGCTATCTTGTAACCAAATTGTTTGTTTAAATATTTGTTTATAAATTGTTTTGTTTTTAAAGTCTAATTCACTTAAATGTTGTAATTCTGTGTTAGCCATTCGTTTTCTGCAACGTTTGATATCTGTATATAGATACATTACATTTCTATGTTTCATTCTGACTGAATATGTTGAAATATATATATATATAAAAAAGTAACTTTTTCAACTATGTGTTTTTAACTTTGAGCTGTTGTGAAGCTCCACTCTAGATCAGAGTTAGACTTTGAAAGAGCCTATATTTGGATTGCATTTTCTTGACTTTGATTTGCAAAATAATCTTTCATTTCTTCATTTAAGTTAACTTAAAAGAAAGATTATTATTTTCTTCAGAATTATCATTTAGATTTGTTTAATTTTCACCTTTTTTTCCTTATGTAAGGAGCCTATTGTTCATTTTGTTTATGCTTATATTTTTAACCATTTTTTTTTTTTTTCATCCAAGTTATTTATTATTTATTTTAAATTAACTGCTTTTTGTCATTTGATTTTATAAATAATTTTTATAGTTTTTGTTGAAATTATTTTTTACTGCTTATAGAGAGAACTCCAATCTATTTTTACTTTTATCAAACTATTAAAATAAAATATGTGGTGCTTCATTTGTGTAAATTTTATATTATTGTTATTATTTTGAATAATTTTTGTTACCTACATTATACGTTATCAGAAACTATTGAAAAATATTATCTTTCTCTTTCCAATCTTATTTTATTAGTTTTTATCAATTTGAAGGTCCATTTTTTTAAATTTAGCTTTTTTCTGTATTGCTGTTTTTTATTTTTGACATAAATTATCCTTTTGTGTGAATGATTTACTAGGGAATATTTATTCTTCAAATTCATTGTTAGGTATTTTTTTTTTAAGTGTTCAGTGCTTTTATTTATTTATTTTTTGTTCTTGTTTATATAAAGGCATACTTCACTTGGTTTTAATCCTGAAGTAATAGTTTCTTATTATAGATGCATGCTCAGCTAGTTTGTTATTATACATATCATTTTTGCCAAAGTAATGGCCTAAATTCTATTAGGTGCTAAAATACAGTTGAATCTCTTTATAAATATATATCAAGAAAATACATATATAAGTCATTAAATATATGATATTAAAGTAGAAATAGTTTTCTAGAATCAAAGTCATAAAATATTATATAGATATGCTATAAAAGTTATTGTATTCTTTATTCAGTTATATTTACAAGAAATGTGATTTGGATGAATACTTTTTTAAGACTCATTATATGCATATAAAATTCAAAGAAACAAGGAATCCAAATCTTCTTGAAAATTTTTTCTCATTTAATTTTGTGGAAAAATATCCATTTTAGAAGTCTTCATCAATTTGCCTATATTGTAATTTATTTGCGAATTAAATGGTGCAGATTCATTCTTATCATAGAGTTATTTGTATGTGAAATATGTAAGATAACTACAGTGGTTTATATGAACTGAATTGTTTCCTCTTATTATGTGTTGATGTTTTTCTTTGGCTATGCAATCGGAAATTAAATCTTGTAAAGATAACTCATGCAATTTCTTTCTGATATCCTCACATATTCTTCTTTAGATAAATTGAATTTAAAGATTCACTCTGAATTGTGAGTCACTAAAGTGAAACGGTTTTCCATTTTACCTTCATGAATATTCAACATGAGAAAAATAGGCCTTTTCTTTAATTCACTATTACTTGCATGAGCGCTGAATAGGAGATTGCTAAAATTTTCTTAAACATACACGATATGAAGAGACCCAACTGTATTTATATCTATATTAATATTCAAATTTTAAGATCAGTAGAATTTTGACAAGGAGAAAATAGAAAAATGTGGCATTAAAATTTTATCATATGATTTAAAAGTGTCTTAAATAGTTATTTAGCTGTAATACAATCGTTTAAAATAAATATCAACTACATCAAATACTTGATACATTTATGAACATTGTTCCTTTTTCAATATATTATTCATAATGCAGAGGGAATTATATTCAAACTATTTTATATTCTATAAAAATATTTAAAATTTAAAAAATCTTTTTTTTTTTTTTATGTTATATAGTATTTGATGATTTAATATCATTTATTTATCACAAATAAAGTGCACAAGAGCGCATTCCATTAAAATAGGATTATATTATTAAATTAGCTTTGTGCAAGGGCTGATAGGGCCCACCTTTCGAACCTGTGTGCTGCCAAATGCTCCTGCATAAATTATGACAAATCGTCAGAGAGAGCACATGAACGCTGTTATGAGAATTTAGTGCTCACTACACTCAACCAGAATGTGGGTTTTCTTTTCAAGAAAATATTGTATGCATTTTTTTTTCAGTCTTTTATTTCTTACACATATTTATCAAATCAATGTAAATTAAATTTCATTGCTTTTAAAAATATATCATACACAAAGGAAAATGAAATGCACAATGCAGTTTCAAAATTCACATATACATTTTTTGGTCATCATATTATTTATTCATAATGTTTTTATTTACTACAGCTAGACGCAGGTAACCCAAGAAATAAAAAATAACGGAATTACCTAGTCTTATCTGGTCATAAAAAGATTTCTGCAATTTTTAAGTACTTCATGTTGTCATGCTCTTGACAGACATAATTATTATTTTCTTGAAGATCAATAGTTTCACCATAAAGTAAGTTGTAAAAACAAACCACTTCTAAAAAAACAATAATTTAAAATTTCTCATAGAAAATGGTATCTAAATTTAAAACTTTAAATCCTAATTAAAGTAAACAAAACGACTTTTTAACTGAAAGGAATACCATAATACCCAATCCTTTCAATAAGAAATTTGGCAATTTTCATTCAAAAGACTTCAAACATAGCCTTAAACCCAAGCATGTAACTCAAAATTATCGAGAAAATCACAAAATCCTTGAGAAAAAAAAAAGGTAATGATCCATACATCTCAAAAGGGTCAAATATGCAATACAAAAATCCCAGGTGAAAGAATAATAAACAAATGAATTGATGTATTTAATTTTTTTTCATGAACAATGAATATTCCTACAGAATTGTTCATTATCAAAATTAACGAGTGCTTGTTATATTTTGTAGCATTGTGGTAAATATATTTTTGTTTTTTAGTTAATTTTTTTAAATTGAAACTTAATGCAATATTTCCTATTTAATAAAAAAAATTTTTGTATGAATTTAAATTATCTACTGATAATATTTTTGAAATCAATCAGTGAAATGCTATCCACTTTTTGACCTTTTTAATGTATAATATTAAAATTTTCAAAATTTTTACTGCTATTGTATACACTTTTTTAAAAACAACTTCTGTTTTTAATTTAACATTTTAATTATATAGTGATTTAAATTGGCTGAATAAAAAATATTTTTAAAATGTTTGAATAACTCTTAATGATAAAAAATGATGGTAATTGCATTGAAAAATAACTGTATAAAATTATACAGAATAATTTTGTCATGTGAAAACTCTTACAGAAAATTTTTGAAAACTTATTTAAATTCTGTTTAATTAGAAAGATGTCTTTGAAAATTAAAATTTGTTAAATAAAATTATTTTATGAGTGATAACTTAATAAATATTTGTTTTGCCTTGTCCTTTTTATTTTCAAATAGTATCTTAAATATTGGATAAAAGCCCTTTCATGTCAATCTTTAACAAAGTCCTCTTTTTTAATTGTTTTATATATGTCCTTATGATGATGTTTTGATACTGATCATGATTATTAAATAAATAAATAGATCTTTATTTATATTATGCCAATATCTGCAAGAGAAAATATGGCAATTTGGAGTAATTTGTATATATATTGTATTTTGTTATTGATTATAATTGAATATTGCACTGTGTTATCTTCTAATGATAATGTTCAATTACTTTGACATTGGAATATAATATTAATTCTTTTTAAAGTTATAAATAAACAGAAATTAAAAAAAAAAAATTTTTTTTTTTAATGATAAGTATGCAACTTTATTGTATCTAATCAGCATCTAACTGTGATATCGGATATAAATATTGGATAAAAGCCCTTTCATGTCAATCTTAACAAAGTCCTCTTTTTTTAATTGTTTTATATATGTCCTTATGATGATGCTTTTGATACTGATCATGATTATTAAATATATATAAATAGATCTTTATTTATATTATGCCAATATCTGCAAGAGAAAATATGGCAATTTGGAGTAATTTGTATATATATTGTATTTTGTTATTGATTATAATTGTAATATTGCACTGTGTTATCTTCTAATGATAATGTCCAATTACTTTGACATTGGAATATAATATTAATTCTTTTTAAAGTTATAAATAAACAGAAATTAAAAAAAAAATATTTTTTTAATGATAAGTATGCAACTTTATTGTATCTAACTAGCATCTAACTGTGAATAAGGGGGAACATTTGTTCTTGTGTTCATCTTGTACATAAAAATTGCATTTTTCTAACTGTGAATAATATATAACATTTGTTCACATTTGGTGAACGTCTCCAAGTTCCCGATAGCTTGTTTTGACCTATTTTATTGTGTATTGGACATTATCGGCTATCAATTGAGATGGCCATTCCATGAAGTGTTTCCAATTTTAATATCTTCCAAATCAGAAGCTGATCGTAACTTATATCTTGTACATAATGTGAAAAAAAAAATGCAAACATTTTTTAAACTGTGCAATATATATATACATTTGCGGAATGTCATCAAGAGGTGGACTGACTCTAAATATATGTGGTGGTGAACGTCTCCAAGTTCCCGATAACTTGTTTTGACCTATTTTATTGTGTATTGGACATCATCGGCTATCAACTGAGATGGCCATTCCATGAAGTGTTTCCAATTTTAATATCTTCCAAATCAGAAGCTGATCGTAACTTATATCTTGTACATAATGTGAAAAAAAAAAAAAATGCAAACATTTTTTAAACTGTGCAATATATATATACATTTACGGAATGTCATCAAGAGGTGGACTGACTCTAAATATATGTGGTGGTGAACGTCTCCAAGTTCCCGATAACTTGTTTTGACCTATTTTATTGTGTATTGGACATCATCGGCTATCAACTGAGATGGCCATTCCATGAAGTGAATGAAAGTGTTTCCTCTTTTAATATCTTCCAAATCAGAAGCTGACCGTAACTTATATCTTGTACATAATATGAAAAAAAAAAATGCAAACATTTTTTAAACTGTGCAATATATATATACATTTGCGGAATGTCATCAAGAGGTGGACTGACTCTAAATATAGGTGGTGGTGAAAGTCTCCAAGATCCCTATAACTTGTTTTAACCTATTTTACTGTGTATTGGACATCATCGGCTATCAACTGAGATCGCCATTCCATGAAGTGAATGAAAGTGTTTCCAATTTTAATATCTTCCAAATCTGAAGCTGATCGCAACTTATGTCTTGTACATAATGTGAAAAAAAAATGCAAATATTTTTTAAACTGTGCAATATATATATACTTTTGTGTAATGTCATCAAGAGGTGGACTGACTCTAAATATATGTGGTGGTGAACGTCTCCAAGATCCCGATAACTTGTTTTGACCTATTTTATTGTGTATTGGACATCATCGGCTATCAACTGAGATCGCCATTCCATGAAGTGAATGAAAGTGTTTCCAATTTCAATATCTTCCAAACCAGAAGCTGATCACAACTTATATCTTTACATATTGTGAAAAAAAAAAATGCAAACATTTTTTAAACAGTGCAATATATATATACATTTGGGGCATGGCATCAAGAACTTGACTGACTGTAAATATAGGTGGTGGTGAACGTCTCCAAGATCCCTATAACTTGTTTTAACCTATTTTATTGTGTATTGGACATCATCGGCTATCAACTGAGATCGCCATTCCATGAAGTGAATGAAAGTGTTTCCAATTTCAGTATCTTCCAAACCAGAAGCTGATCACAACTTATATCTTTACATATTGTGAAAAAAAAAAAAAACATTTTTTAAACTGTGCAATATATATATATACATTTGGGGAATGTCATCAAGAGGTGGACTGACTCTAAATATATGTGGTGGTGAACGTCTCCAAGATCCCGATAACTTGTTTTGACCTATTTTATTGTGTATTGGACATCATCGGCTATCAACTGAGATGGCCATTCCATGAAATGAATGAAAGTGTTTCCAATTCCAGTATCTTACAAACCAGAAGCTGTATATCTTGTACATAATGTGAAAAAAAAAAAAAATTTTTTAAACTGTGCAATATATATATATATTACATTTGGGAAATGTCATCAAGAGGTGGACTGACTCTAAATATATGTGGTGGTGAACGTCTCCAAGTTCCCGATAACTTGTTTTGACCTATTTTATTGTGTATTGGACATCATCGGCTATCAACTGAGATCGCCATTCCATGAAGTGAATGAAAGTGTTTCCTCTTTTAATATCTTCAAAACCAGAAGCTGATCGTAACTATCTTGTGCATAATGTGAAAAAAAAACCATTTTTTAAGCAGTGCAATATATATATACATTTGGGAAATGTCATCATAAGGTGGACTGACTCTAAATATATGTGGGTTGAACGTCTTCAAGATCCCGATATCTTGTTTTGACCTATTTTATTGTGTATTGGACATCATCGGCTATCAACTGAGATCGCCATTCCATGAAGTGAATGAAAGTGTTTCCAATTCCAGTATCTTCCAAACCAGAAGCTGTATATCTTGTACATAATGTGAAAAAAAAAAAAAAAACATTTTTTAGGCAGTGCAATATATATATATATACATTTGGGAAATGTCATCATGAGGTGGACTGACTCTAAATATATGTGGTGGTGAACGTCTCCAAGATCCCGATAACTTGTTTTGACCTATTTTATTGTGTATTGGACATCATCGGCTATCAACTGAGATCGCCATTCCATGAAGTGAATGAAAGTGTTTCCATTTTCAATGTCTTCCAAACCAGAAACTGACCACAACTTACATCTTATACATAATGTGAAAAAAAAAAAAACAATTTTTAAACTTTGCAATATATATATATACATTTGGGGAACGTTATCAGGAGGTGGACTGACTGAATATATGTGGTGGTGAACGTCTCCATGATCCAGATATCTTGTTTTGACCTATTTTATTGTGTATTGGACATCATCGGCTATCAACTGAGATCGCCATTCCATGAAGTGAATGAAAGTGTTTCCATTTTCAATGTCTTCCAAACCAGAAACTGACCACAACTTACATCTTGTGCATAATGTGAAAAAAAAAACATTTTTTAAGCAGTGCAATATATATATACATTTGGGAAATGTCATCATAAGGTGGACTGACTCTAAATATATGTGGTGGTGAACGTCTCCAAGATCCCGATATCTTGTTTTGACCTATTTTATTGTGTATTGGACATCATCGGCTATCAACTGAGATTGCCATTCCATGAAGTGAATGAAAGTGTTACCAATTTTCATCTTCTTCAAACCAGAAACTGACCACAACTTACATCTTGTACATAATGTGAAAAAAAAAAAAAAAATTTTTTTAAATGTGCAATATATATATATATACATTTGGGAAATGTCATCTTGAGGTGGACTGACTGTAAATATATGTGGTGGTGAACGTCTCCAAGATCCCGATAACTTGTTTTGACCTATTTTATTGTGTATTGGACATTCATCGGCTATCAGCTGAGATCGCCATTCCATGAAATGAATGAAAGTGTTTCCAATTCCAGTATCTTCCAAACCAGAAGCTGGTATATCTTGTACATAATGTGAAAAAAAAAAAAAACATTTTTTTGAACAATGTGCAATATATATACATTTTTGAATGTCCTCAAGAGGTGGACTGACACTAAATTTGTGGTGGGAAACGTCTCCAAGATTCCAATAACTTGTTTTAATGTATTTTATTGTGTATTGGACATTCATCGTCTATCAACTCATATAGCCATTCCATGAAGTGAATGAAAGTGTTAGCAATTTCAGTATCTTCCAAACCGAAAGCTGATCACAACTTATATCTTGTACATCATGTGAAAAAAAAAAAAACATTTTTAAGCAGTGCAATATATATATGCATTTGGGAAATGTCATCATGAGGTGGACTGACTCTAAATATATGTGGTGGTGAACGTCTTCAAGATCCCGATAACTTGTTTTGACCTATTTTATTGTGTATTGGACATTCATCGGCTATCAACTGAGATCGCCATTCCATGAAGTGAATGAAAGTGTTTCCAATTTTCAATGTATCTTTCCAAACCAGAAATGATCACAACTTACATCTTGTACATAATGTGAAAGAAAAACTTTTTTTAGGCAGTGCAATATATATATATACATTTGGGAAATGTTATCATGAGGTGGACTGACTCTGAATATATGTGGTGGTGAACGTCTGCAAGATCCCGATAACTTGATTTGACCTATTTTATTGTGTATTGGACATTCATCGGCTATCAGCTGTGATTGCCATTCCATGAAAATGAATGAAAGTGTTTCCAATTCCAGTATCTTACAAACCAGAAGCTGTATATCTTGTACATAATGTGAAAAAAAAAAAAAATACAAACATTTTTTGAACTGTGCAATATAAATATACATTTGGGGAATATCCTCAAGAGGTGGACTGACTCTAAATATATGTGGTGGTGAACGTCTCCAAGATCCCGATAACTTGTTTTGACCTATTTTATTGTGTATTGGGCATTCATCGGCTATCAACTCAGATCGCCATTCCATGAAGTGAATGAAAGTGTTACCAATTTCAGTATCTTTCAAACCAGAAGCAGATCACAACTTACATCTTGTACATAATGTGAAAGAAAAAACATTTTTTAGGCAGTGCAATATATATATATATATACATTTGGGAAATGTCATCTTGAGGTGGACTGACTGTGAATATATGTGGTGGTGAACATCTCCAAGATCCTGATATCTTGTTTTGACCTATTTTATTGTGTATTGGACATCATCGGCTATCAACTGAGATCGTCATTGCATGAAGTGAATGAAAGTGTTTTCAACTCCAACATCTTCCAAACCAGAAGCTGATCACAACTTACGTCTTGTACATAATGTGAAAGAAAAAAAAAAAATTTTTTTAAGCAGTGCACTATATATATACATTTGGGAAATGTCATCATGAGGTGGACTGACTGTAAATATATGTGGTAGTGTACGTCTTCAAGATCCCGATAACTTGTTTTGACCTATTTTATTGTGTATTGGACATTCATCAGCTATGAACTCAGATCGCCATTCCATGAAAATGAATAAAATTGTTTCCTATTTTAATATCTTCAAAACCGGAGCTTAGCAAAAATTGAAGTACACCGAATTATTGAAAAAGCTGAAGAATTTTTTGATGCATAGAAAAAAATATATATTTGTGTTGGTTTATCAACGAAATTCTCAATTAGTTATGCCACTGTTTTATATTAAAAACAAACTAAATGTGTGAACTGTACTGTTACTATGTGATTCCTAAAGATGAAGAAGGTGGTCAAGGTGGTGGTTAGAAAATAAAATATGAAATTTTTAACTGATGTAGTGGGACTAATGGACTAATGTACTGTCTGTGATGCAGATAATAATGTGGTGAAACTCATGGTGGTGGTTAAAAAATAAAATATGAATTCCTTAACTGATACATATATATTTCCTGATGAAATGTTGGGCTGATGGATAATGGACTAATGTACTATCTCTGATGCAGATAATAATGTTGTCATACTCATGGTGGTGGTTAGAAAATAAAATATGAAATCCTTAACAGATACATATATTTCCTGATGAAATGTTGGGCTACTGGACATTGGACTAATGTACTGTCTCTAATGCAGATAATAATGTGAAACTCATGGTGGTGATTAGAAAATTAAAATATGACTTATCCTTAACTGATACATATATTTCCTGATGAAATGTTGGGCTGATGGACAATGGACTAATGTACTCTCTCTGATGGAACTAATAATGTGGTGATACTCATGGTGGTGGTCAGAAAAAAATATGAAATCCTTAACTGATAAATATATTTCCTGATGAAATGTCGGGCTGATGGACAATGGACTAATGTACTCTCTCTGATGGAACTAATAATGTGGTGTTACTCATGGTGGTGGTCAGAAAAAAAATAAGAAATCCTGAACTGATACATATATTTCCTGATGAAATGTCGGGCTAATGGACTAATGGACTGGCATTGATAGAGCTAATAATATGGTGATACTCATAGTGGTGGTGAGACAAAAATTATAAAATCCTTCGCTGATACATATATTTCCATAACTAAGACAAATATTGCTTGATTAAATTTCGGGCTGCCGGACAATGGACTGGCATTGATGGAGCTAATAATGTGGTGAAATGTCGGGCTGATGGACAATGGGCTAATGTACTGTCTCTCATGGAGCTAATAATGTGGTGATACTCCTAGTGGTGGTTAGAAAAAAAATATCAAATCCTTAACTGACACATATATTTCCTGATGAAATGTTGGGGTGATGTACAGTGGAATAATGTACTGTCTCTGATTTAACTAATAATGTGTTACTCATGGTGGTGGTCAGAAAAAAAAATGAAATCCTTCGCTGATACATATATTTCCTGATGAAATGTCGGGCTGATGGACAATGGAATAATGTACTGTCTCTGATTTAACTAATAATGTGGTGTTACTCATGGTAGTGGCCAGAAAAAAAATATGAAATTTTAACTGATACATATATTTCCTGATGAAATGTCAGGGCTGATGGACAATGGACTAATGTACTCTCTCTGATGGACCTAATAATGTGGTGATACTCATGGTGGTGGTTAGAAAAAAATATGAAATCCATAACTGAGACATATATTTCCTGATTAAATGTCGGGCTATTGGACAATGGACTAATGTACTGTTCTGATTAAATGTCGGGCTATTTGACAATGCACTAATGGACTGGTTTTGATGGAGCTGATAATGTGGTGATACTCATGGTGGTGATCAGAAAAAAATTATAAAATCCATAACTGATTCAAATATTTCTTTACTAAATATCGGGCTATTGGACAATGGACTGTACTTGATGGAGCTAATAATGTGGTGATACTCATGGTGGTGGTTTGAAATGAAATTATGTAAATCCATAACTGAGACAAATATTTCTTGACTAAATATCGGGCTATTGGACAATGGACTAATAGACAGGCTTTGATGGAGCTAATAATATGGTGATACTCATGGTGGTGGTTAGAAAAAACAATATGAAATCCATAACTGAGACAAATATTTCTTGACTAAATGTCGGGCTGTTGGACAATGGACTAATGTACTGTCTTTGATGGAGCTAATAATGTGGTGATACTCATGGTGGTGGTCAGAAAAAAAAATATGAAATCCTTAACTGATACATATATTTCCTGATGAAATGTCGGCTGATGGACAATGGACTAATGTACATTTCCTGATTAAATTTCGTGTTATTGGAATGGACTAATGGACTGGCTTTGATGGAGCTAATAATGTGGTGATACTCATGGTGGTGATTAGAAACAAATTATAAAATCCATAACTGAGATAAATATTTCTGGACTAAATGTCGGGCTATTGGACAATGGACTGATTGATAAGTTTTCAAGAAGCTAATAATATGGTGATACTTATGGTGGTGTTTAGCAAAAACAATATGAAATCCATAACTGAGACAAATATTTCCTGACTAAATGTCGGGTTGTTGGAGAATGGACTAATGTACTGTCTGATGGAGCAAATAATGTGGTGATACTCATGGTGGTGGTCAGATTGAAAATATGAAATCCTTAACTGATACATATATTTCCTGATGAAATGTTGGGCTGATGGACAATGGACTAATGCACATTTCCTGATTAAATGTCGGGTTATTGGACAATGGACTAAGGGACTGGCTTTCAAAGAGCTAATAATGTGGTGATACTCATGGTGGTGGGTTGAAAAAAAGAATATGAAATCCATAACTGAAACATATATTTCCTGATAAATGTCGGGCTATTGGACAATGGACTAATGTACTGGCTTTGATGGAGCTAATAATGTGGTGATACTCATGGTGGTGGTCAGAAAATGAAAATATGAAATCCTTAACTGATAAATATATTCCTGATGAAATGTCGGGCTGAATGGACTAATGGATGGAGCTAATGTGCATACTCATGGTGGTGGTCTGATGAAATGGAACTGATAAATATATTTCCTGATGAAATGGCATTGGACTAATGTACTGTCATTGATGGAGCTAATAATGTGGTGATACTCATGGTGGTGGTTTAAAAAAAAATATGAAATCCTTAACTGATACAACTATTTCTTGATAAATGTCGGGCTGCTGGACAATGGACTAATGTACTGTCTCTGATGGAGCTAATAATCTGGTGATACTCATGGTGGTGGTCAGAATATGAAATCCTTAACTGATAAATATATTTCCTGATGAAATGTTGGGCTGCTGGACAATGGACTAATGTACTGTCTCTGATGGAGCTAATAATGTGATACTCATGGTGGTGGATGGAGAATAATGTGGTGAATATGAAATGGTGATTAGAAAAAAATTTCCTGATGAAATGTTGGGCCATAACTGAGACAAATATTTTTTGATAAATATTGGATTGGGCAATGGACTAATGGACTGGCTTTGATAGAGCTAATAATGTGGTGATACTCATGGTGGTGGTTAAAAAAAATATGAAATCCATAACTGAGACAAATATTTCTTGACTAAATGTCGGGCTGTTGGACAATGGACTAATGTACTGGCTTTGATGGAGCTAATAATGTGGTGATACTCATGGTGGTGGTCAGATTGAAAATATGAAATCCTTAACTGATACATATATTTCCTGATGAAATGTTGGGCTGATGGACAATGGACTAATGCACATTTCCTGATTAAATGTTGTGTTATTGGACTATGGACTAATGGAGTGGCTTTGATGGAGCTAATAATATGGTGATACTCATGGTGGTGGTTTGAAATGAAATTATGTAATCCATAACTGAGGCAACTATTTCTTGACTAAATGTCGGGTTGCTCGACAATGGACTAATGTACTCTCTCTTTGATGAAGCGAATAATGTGGTGATATTCATGGTGGTCAGAATGAAAATATGAAATCCTTTACTGATAAATATTTCCTGATGAAATGTCGGGCTGATGGACAATGGACTAATGTGCATTTCCTGATTAAATGTTGTGTTATTGGACAATGGTCTAATGGAGTGGCATTGATGGAGCTAATAATATGGTGATACTCATGGTGGTGGTTTAAAAAAAAATATGAAATCCATAACTGAGACAACTATTTCTTGACTAAATGTCGGGCTGCTCGACAATGGACTAATGTACTCTCTGATGGAGCAAATAATGTGGTGATACTCATGGTGGTGGTCAGATTGAAAATATGAAATCCTTAACTGATACATATATTTCCTGATGAAATGTTGGGCTGATGGACAATGGACTAATGCACATTTCCTGATTAAATGTTGTGTTATTGGACTATGGACTAATGGAGTGGCTTTGATGGAGCTAATAATGTGGTGATACTCATGGTGGTGATTAGAAACAAAATTATAAAATCCATAACTGAGACAAATATTTTTTGAGTAAATATGGAGCTATTGGACAATGGACTGGCATTGATGGAGCTAATAATGTGGTGATACTCATTGTGGTGGTTTGAAATGAAATTATGAAATCCATAACTGAGACAACTATTTCTTGACTAAATGTCGGGCTGCTCGACAATGGACTAATGTACTCTCTGATGGAGCAAATAATGTGGTGATACTCGTGGTGGTCAGATTGAAAATATGAAATCCTTAACTGATACATATATTTCCTGATGAAATGTTGGGCTGATGGACAATGGACTAATGCACATTTCCTGATTAAATGTTGTGTTATTGGACTATGGACTAATGGAGTGGCTTTGATGGAGCTAATAATGTAGTGATACTCATGGTGGTGATTAGAAACAAAATTATAAAATCCATAACTGAGACAAATATTTTTTGAGTAAATATGTTGCTATTGGACAATGGGCTGGCATTGATGGAGCTAATAATGTGGTGATACTCATTGTGGTGGTTTGAAATGAAATTATGAAATCCATTACTGAGACAACTATTTCTTGACTAAATATCGGGCTATTGGACAATGGACTAATGGGCTGGCTTTGATAGAGCAAATAATGTGGTGATACTCATGGTGGTGACCAGAAACAAAATTATAAAATCAATAACTGATTCAAATATTTCTTTACTAAATATCGAGCTATTGGACAATGGACTGGCATTGATGGAGCTAATAATGTGGTGAGACTCATGGTGGTGGTTTGAAATGAAATTATGTAACCCATAACTGAAACAACTATTTCTTGACTAAATATCGGGCTATTGGACAATGGACTGGCATTGATGGTGCTAATAATATGGTGATACTCATGGTGGTGGTTTGAAATGAAATTATGTAATCCATAACTGAGACAACTATTTCTTGACTAAATGTCGGGCTGCTCGACAATGGACTAATGTACTCTCTCTTTGATGAAGCGAATAATGTGGTGATATTCATGATGGTCAGAATGAAAATATGAAATCCTTTACTGATAAATATTTCCTGATGAAATGTCGGGCTGATGGACAATGGACTAATGTGCATTTCCTGATTAAATGTTGTGTTATTGGACAATGGTCTAATGGAGTGGCATTGATGGAGCTAATAATGTGTTGATACTCATGGTGGTGGTTTAAAAAAATATGAAATCCATAACTGAGACAACTATTTCTTGACTAAATGTCGGGCTGCTCAACAATGGACTAATGTACTCTCTCTTTGATGGAGCAAATAATGTGGTGATACTCGTGGTGGTCAGATTGAAAATATGAAATGTTAACTGATACATATATTTCCTGATGAAATGTTGGGCTGATGGACAATGGACTAATGCACATTTCCTGATTAAATGTTGTGTTATTGGACTATGGACTAATGGAGTGGCTTTGATGGAGCTAATAATGTGGTGATACTCATTGTGGTGGTTTGAAATGAAATTATGAAATCCATAACTGAGACAACTATTTCTTGACTAAATATCGGGCTATTGGACAATGGACTAATGGGCTGACTTTGATAGAGCAAATAATGTGGTGATACTCATGGTGGTGATCAGAAACAAAATTATAAAATCCATAACTGATTCAAATATTTCTTTACTAAATATCGAGCTTTTGGACAATGGGCTGGCATTGATGGAGCTAATAATGTAGCGATACTCATGGTGATGGTCAGGAATAAATTATGAAATCCATAACTGAGACATATATTTTCGGACTAAATGTTGAGCTATTGGACTAGGGACCGGCTTTGATGGAGATAATAATAATATGTTGATATTCCTCTTGGTGGTCATAAACTTATAAAAGATCTTGAACCATTGTATATTTATTAATCTACTCATAATTTATATCCTGCAGTTAATGATGGAGCAAAACAGAAATGTAAACATTTTTGAAACAGTGCAATTTATATGTATAATTATTAGGGTGCATAGCATGGAAAGGTGGACTTACTGTAAATAAAGGTGGTGATGAACGTCTCCAAGATCCCGAAAGCTTCTGGTGTACGTATGGTGTGGTGTACTTGTGTATTGGACATTATCAACTGAGATCGCTATTCCATGTAATGAATGAAATTGTTTCCAATTTTAATATCTTCCAAACTTTAACTTAGCAAAAATTGAATAACAAACTGAAAAAGTCTGAAGTATTTTTCAGTATTTATATCAATATATTTGTCTCTTTTACCAATGAAATTCTCAATTGGTTAAGCCAGTATTTGTGATATATCAGAATTGTGTGACCCAATGTACTGGTACTGTGCGGTTCAAAAAGATGACAATGGAACGTTGGAAAGCAGTAGGATTCTCCAAACTGATTATAAAATCCATAACTGACACAAATATTTCGCAGAATATGTTTCATGGATAAGGCCATCATATAGCTAATAAAATGAAATTACGTATGGTGGTGGTTGCCAAATGTGGTGTATATCCATTACGCTGCACATAATTTAAATCTGGTTGTTAATGATGTAGCAAAACAGAAATGCAAACCTTGTAACAGTTTGTGATATTATATATACTATCGTATTTTATTCTTTTATTTATGTATTTTAAAATTCTACGTTTATTTATATTTTTCTTATTCTCATATTAATCATTGTTACGTTGAAATATTAAATGAAAAACTATATGTAAGCTTACTTTTAATACATCATCTTATAATCATATGATGAATTACATAAATCATTTTCATGTATGTTCTTAATACTATTTTGTATTGTATAGCTGTATATTTGTTAGTATTTGTATATATTGTATTCTTTTATTAATTTCAGCATTTATAATTTAATATCAAATTAATTTTTTTGCTTGTATAAATGTTAAAATTTCAAGATATAAATAACTGTTTGAATGAATTAATTTATTTCTTAATGCACTATATGTTGTTTTTTTATATACACATTATAATATTAAATATGAAATTTATTTATGAAAACCTTAAATTTCAAGCTTTTTTTAAATTTTATTATGAGCTTTTGAAACAGCTATGAATTTGATATCCCTCCCTTTTTTTTTTTTTAATAAACTTTGGTACCGATACTAATTATATGGCACTTACCTAATGGATTAAAAATATCCTGAAAATTTTTAAAATTAGTTAGTGTCAGAAATAAAAATATCATGTTTTGATTTTAATTGATTAAAAAAAATTAAAAATTAAAATAACATTTAATATTAATTAAATGTAATGTCTTATGAATAGAATTCTGTAATAAGACAGAACATAAATATTATTTTCAAAACCTAGAATTGGTCGAAAAATTATGAAATAAATTAATATTACTGCGTCGTTTGTGAAAGTGCATAAATTTTGTCAACGCGCATATAAATCTATTTAAAATAGTTAAGCTACTCATAAACATTAACAATCCATTAGAAATGCTTGCTTTTCTAATGGATGATAGGAAATATTATGTAGTTCCCATCATAAAAGCAATTTTGCAGATGGTATCAAGAACACAAAAGAATGACAGTCTTTTCAATTTTTTTTTGCGATTATAAAGGAGTCTTTAATAGGTTATCATTTAATTTTGAATGATACAGGAGGTACTTTCTTTCCCTTGGCCAAAAGAACTTTCGCCAAATCTTTGTATACTTGCTTCCCAGTTTGGCGACCTGGGTAGTTAGTCACCCAGGGAATCGTTGGAGATTGTCTGAAGTGACTTAAAAGATGACAACTTTTTGTTGAGTGTTGAGAACCAGCCGCTCTTTCATCGTAATCCCATTGCTTCATCTAACCCAGGAACCGGCAACCTTTTGAGGCGGTAGAGTCAAAAATTACAATTTACAAAATTTCAAAGTTTTTAAAGGGCCACAAAATTTTTTCTTGCCAACAATAAATAGTACTCGCATAAATAAAGTTTTTTGATAAAAAAAACAAACTAATCTATTTATTCATATTTAAGTAGTGTTTTTCACAACAAATTAGATTATATATATAGATATATATATATGGCATTATTAGATAATTACTTATTATTTAAGTAAAAATTTAAAACAATTAAACATTTACTTACAACACTAACTTGTACTTCAATAACAAACAATTGAGCAAACAAATTCAACGGGAGCGTTGACTTTGCAAGGTTTTAGAATGTTTGGATAAATTTGGCTCATAACTTGTTGTTTTAAGTTTCAAACACGACACTAAATTTTCATTTGCTATTGCCTTCTTACTTTACTTTTAATTATATTTATGCAAGAGAACGCTTGCTCGCACGAATATGGCGATCCGAAGATAGTCAGCATTCCAAATGCCAACTTCTTCACCTCACTGTAGCAATCTGGAAGACTATTCCATGCGTCGAATATAAGTGCCTGAACTGGCGGCATTTCTTTTAAAGCTGTCCACTTTTGTTGCGTTACGTACATACATTTCTGGACCTCCAACTCTTCCAACTTGCTTTTCAACACTATAAATTTTCCACTCCACAAAGCTTTATTTTTTAAATCGATCAATTGCATTTCTAGAGATCCAGTATCAATCCCAAATGGCTCAATGTTTATTTCGTTATTATTTTTGTTGAGAGGATGTACCATGAATGCTAGAGTGGTTTTGTTGGTTTTTAATTGCTCAAATCTGTCAGCAAATTCATCTTTAATTTTTTTAATAACTGTGTTGAAGTACCTCGTGTCAACAGTTGCACTGGTTTTATCGCGATATTGCTTTAGAAATTAAAAAAGAAGTAATTTACCGCTCTGAATATCTTCTGCAAAAAAGAATTAATTTTTCTTCAAAACAAACCAATTCTTCTACTAAAATATAAACTGGGTTTCACTTTCCTTGCAATTTTAGATTCAGCTCATTTAATTTCGCTGTGATATTCCCCATAAAGTAAAATTTTTGCAACCATTTGTCGTTCTCTAATTCAGGGTGGTTAATGCCTTTTTCATTTAGGATTAGGATTTCATTTCATTCAAGCACAAAGCAAAACGTTTCAACACCTTACCTTTGGAAATCCATTTTATTGTGAAGAAGGAGGTCGGAATACTGAGTCTCCATTTCGTTTAAGAATTCTTTAAACTGACGATGGTAGAGTGCTTTTGACAAGATGCTATTAACAATCTTGATTACCAAATTCATGACCTCAACTATTTCGGCCGGAAATGTTTGGGCACAAAGCGCTTCTTGGTGTATTATGTAGCGAAACGTAAGAATTTCGTGGTTTATTTTGCTCTGAAGAATCGTTGCCCCTTTATTTTTTCCTGTCATACTTCTGGCTCCATCAGTTGCTATTGAAATGATTTTATTTAAATCGATCTTATTGCCTTCAAGGCATTCTTGCACGGCATTCGCTATATCTCCCCCTTTAATTTGTCCCAAGAGCGGTAGCAATCCTAGAAGTTCTTCTTTTGGACCTTGGGAAGACATATTACCTGACAAAAAGGGCAACTTGTGCCGTGAAAAGCGAGTACAAGTGGCTGAGAGATAGAATCAGTGCCTAATCCTCGTTAATAGATTCAGGATGATTTTTCAATGTGGGACTAAAGAGTCGCAGCTTCACATCCAAAGAGCCGCAGGTTGCCGACTCCTGATCTAACCCATTGAAGTTTTAACACATCCAGTTAAATCAGTTTTCACGCGGTTCTTTTTTTGTACGGTATATAAAAAAAATTTCCATCAAATGCATATTAGAAATAAAATTTTAATTAAAAGGTAATTTAATTAAAAAAAAAAAACACATTGCTGTGAAAATAACATGCAAATTAAAAAATATCCAATAGATAATATATCGTCCCATTACTACGAATGTTATTAGGTGCGATGCAGTCCTACATATTGAGGTTTTGATTTTGTATATATTTCTTCTGTGGGATTTCTTTGTGTGTTGCCCCTATTTACAGCATAAAAAGTTTTCTTTTAAATGTGTGGCAAACAATATGTTTTATAGCTACTCATGAAGTTTTTTTTTTTATGCAATTTCTATTATGCATAAAAATAGGTTTGACTGTATTACTTTTCAAACTATTAAGGCAACCGTGATTTCTTATTTCGTGGAGGATCACAAAATGTTCAATTCTCATAACAGATAATGACTCCTTAAATAATGTTCTATGTGGACTCTAACGAAAGCCATGGGGTAGAAATATCGCTACTTTTTGACATTAGCAGAATGAAAAGGAATACTGCATGTTTGCCATATGACCCGGTCTGTGGAACATAGAGTGAAATATATCAAGTGCATGCTTTTATGTGCCATTAGTATACTGAATGGAGTAGGAGCCATTCATGCCCCAATACATACATTTGGAGCTGAGTACTATAAATAAGTCCTGCGCTACTGCCGATGGGAAGACAGAGTGGCCGAGAGGTCTAAGGCGCCAAGTTTTAGCTCTGGTTCCATAAATGGAGAGCAGGTTCGAACGCCGCTCCTGACATTGAAGTCTTATTACGCTTCTCAAATTACGAAATTAATATTTTTTAAAATCATATTAGAATTTCAAGAAATTGGCCATTCAAACTACACTGAAGTGACAAAAGTCATGGGATAGCAATATGCAAATTTTCAGATGGCAGTAGCATCGCGTAGAACAGGTATAAATGCGCAGTGCTTTCGCAGAGCTTTCATTTCTGCTCAAGTTATTCATGTGAAGAGGTTTTGACATGATGATGACCGCACGACTGGAATTAACAGACTTTGAACGCGGAATGTTAGTTGGAGCTAGACGCATGGGTCATGTCATTTCGGAAATCGTTAGGGAATTCAACATTCCCAGATCCACTGTGTCAAGAGTGTGCCGAGAGTATGAAATTTCAGGCATAACATCCCACCATGGACAGCGCAGTGGTCGACCGCCTGCACTTAACGACCGAGACCGGCGACGTCTGCAAAGAGTCGTAAATTCTAACAGACAAGCAACACTGCGTCAAATAACCACAGAAATCAATGTGGGACGTACAAGTGACTTGTCTGTTAGAACTGTGCGGAGAAATTTGGCTTTTTTGGGCTATTCCAGCAGAAGACCGACTCGAGTGCCTTTACTGACAGAACGACATCGCTTGCAGCGACTCTCGTGGGCACGTGAGCATATCGGTTGGTCCCTAGATGAATGGAAAACCGTGGCCTGGTCCGATGAGTCACGATTTCAGTTGGTAAGAGCTGATGGTAGGATTCGAGTGTGGCGCAGACCCCACGAAGCCATGGACCCAAACTGTCAGCAAGGCACTGTTCAAGCTGGTGGTGGCTCCGTAATGGTGTGGGCTGTTTTTTCATGGCATGGACTTGGTCCTCTGGTGCGACTGGACCGAACATTGACTGGAAATGCTTATGTTCAGCTACTTGGAGATCACTTGCAGCCATTCATGGACTTCATGTACCCAAACAACGATGGGATTTTTTTATGGATGACAATGCGCCATGTCACCGGGCCACAACTGTTCGCGATTGGTTTGAAGAACATTCTGGACAATTCCAACGAATGATCTGGCCACCTAGATCGCCCGACAGGAATCCCATCGAGCATTTATGGGACATCATCGAGAGGTCTGTTCGTGCCCAAAATCCTGCACCATCAACGCTTTCACAATTATGGACGTCTATCGAGACAGCATGGCTCAATATTCCTGCAGAAGACTTCCAACGACTTGTTGAGTCCATGCCACGTCGAGTTGCTGCACTTCGCCGGGCGAAAGGAGGGCCGACACGATATTAAGAGGTATCCCATGACTTTTGTCACTTCAGTGTATAACCAACAATTCCAACTTTCTTTTTCCTTCACAGTATTATTCAGCTATTGCTACTTTCAGATAATTTTTGATTGGAGCTCGATATTAAAATATTTTCAGTTCGGATATACTGAATGTCGTAGGAGCCATTCATTCCTCAATACATTAAATTCTTTTCACGAACATGAGACAGTTTAAAAAATCGGATTGTTGTCAATACAACGTGTTAGCTTTCAGATTGTCAATAGTGTAATACAAGTTATTTCATCCACATGCAGTTAAAGCAATTTTTAGGATCAATATGAAAGGGAACATTAAAATCATTTCACAGAGCAAAAAACATTTAATATAATGCCAGTTATGCCTCATCTCATTTGAGAAGACTGCCGCATTAGAAACTCACTTCGAAAATATTCGAGAAAAAAAAAAGATTGGCAGTACTGGAATGCAAGTATTTCATCCACATGCATTTAAAACATTTGTTAGATTCAATAAAAGTTGAAAACATGAAAGAACATTTCAGAGCAAAAAAATATTAATATAATACCAGTTAGACATCATCTCATCTCAAACAACCGGGGCCTGAATGGCCGAGTGGCTAGCGCTCTGTAGCTCGGTACCACAGGTTTCGGGTTCGAGTCCCGGCGGTGCCCTGGATGTTTTTAGTGGTTCGGAATCCACTTTGAACTGTAGGTTCCGGTCTGACTAAAGTGTGCACAAAATGACCGTAGAGCGACAAACCAAACCATCTCAAACAACTGCTACATTAGGCACTCACTTCGGAAACATGAAAAAAATGTGATTTCGTACATAATACATTATTTTGGAATTTGTCCTGCACAGATTATACGACTGAGTTAAATGACCCTCAATTCCACAACAAGTTTTGATCTTCGGAAATGAAATGCCCTGCTTTATTCCTTCCCTCCTAATCGGGTTAAAAATCACTTAAATGAAAAATTCATAATTAAATTAAAATAGACTATATGAATTCACTATAGATTTACAATAAACACAAAAGTGAATAAAATAAAATTTCACATTTCTTAAAAATTCGCACATAAATAAAAGTTCTATGATACGAATTTTTGGCAAGTTAATCTGAAATCAAGTGGGATTCACAAAAATTAATACATAAAATTTTTACTAAAAATTATTTTGCAAATACTGAAATATAGATGTAATATTTTATAAAAGAATTCATAGATTTTGAAGTATTATAATGATACGAATTACACTTTGGCCACCCATTTGAAATTAGGCCCATTAAGACAGAATTTTTTCGTATACAATAAAAACTGAGAAAAAAATACTAGATTACTGGAAACACAAAAAAAATTAATAGAAATAAAAGCTTTATTAAACAATTATACAATTTGATTTAACTCATCAATGATAACCCTATTTTTCTAAAATTACCCATTGTTGATGTGTTTTCATATTCTAATCCCCAAGAGTTCATATCGATAGAAGGCTTTGCTTCCCATAAAATATAGCAAATTAAAGAAACTTCGGTGGCCCTTTCCTCCATGAAATTTTGCAAACTAACAGATGGATTGAAAAGTTCGTAGGCTGACACATAAATGGCGCTAGTAGTATTAAATGCATATGATTTTTAGTTAGCCCAAACCTTCAAAAGACACGTGTATAAATTTGACAGCGGTTGCACTATTAGTATGCGAGTTATAGCATTTTTAATGAAGTTATAGCATTTTAGTGTTCATCACGTGCAGTCCACTCGGCTGACTGTCGATTGGACTCCGGTGTGAAATAAAGGAGCCATGTTTAATCCATTGTCACATATCGACGCAAAAATTCGGTTTTAATTATGATTGAACAGCTCCAAACACTGCTTAGAATCATCAATTCGTTGTTTTTTTTGGTCGATTGTGAGCTCTGCGCGGCACCCACATTGAGCAGAGCTTTCGCATATCCAAATATTCATTCACGATACGTCCAACACGTTCTTTTGATATCTTTAAGGTCTCAGCTATCTCAATCAACTTCACTTTACGGTTATCAGAAATTATTTTGTGGACTTTTTTGATGTTTTCGTCAGTAACAGGCTCTTTGGGGCGTGCATCGTCCTCGGTGAACATTTCGTCTCGTTTCAATTCAGCAAACCACTTCTCTACTGTTGATTTTCCTGGTGCAAAGTCCGAATAATGTTTATGAAGCCAAGCCTTGGCTTCAACAGTATTTTTGTTCGCCAAAAAACAATGCTTTAATTAACACACGAAATTCCTTTTTAACCATTCTTTCAAACTACCAAAAGTTGCTTCACTAAAAATGCTGTAACTCACATACTAATAGCGCAACAGCTGCCAAATTTATACACGTGTCTTTTGAAGGTTAGGGCTTACTAAAAATCATATGGATTTAATACTAGTAGCGCATCTATGTGTCAGCCTACGAACATGTCAGCTCAACTGTTATTTTAAGTGAGAATTCCGTGAAAATGCTTTGGGGCAAATAGGAGACTTGCAGAGTGGTTCTCGAGTATGAGTCCGCATGTGCTCATTTAATCCATTATTATGAGAAAATCTTTTTCCACACAAAGAGCATTGAAAAGGGCTCTCTCCCATATGGGTCCTCAGATGAACCTGCAGGTGGCTGTTCTGAGTAAACGCATTGCCACACTGAAACGGGCACTTGAAAGGCCGCTCTCCAGTGTGAGAAAAAAGATGGATTTTCACATGACTTTGTTTAGATGAGTGGTATTCACAAAAGGAACATTGATGTATCAACACATTGCCTTCGTATCTGTTAACAATCCCTGCTAAAGAAAATAAGAATTAGCCTGCATTTATTAATGAATATTAGAGTTTAAGTCAAAAAATATCACTCATATTTAAAATGTACATATATATAATTAAATTAAAATAGACTCTATAAATTGTAGATTTGCAATAAATAATTAATTGTAGATCAAAGAGTTATAACGAGAAAATCAACTTAACATAAAAATTATAAAGAGGAAAATAAAATTGAATTCTTGGAAATGCAACGTATTTTCTCTCAGATTGTCAATAATGTTTTACTCACATCAGTTAAAATCTTTCATCCCATATAACAAGTTTTCTAAGAAAAAATACTTTTACTAAGAACCTAATTATGTTCATCTCCCATGTGTGAAAACTGCATCATCATCCACTGATTTCCACAAGTATCTAAAAAAATTGATGTTTGCAATTTTTTAAATAAAAATTTCATTTTAATGTTAGCAAAATACAATTCTTAATATTTATGTTGATCTATTTATTTCGCTGGTTATATGGCTGGTTTGTCGCTCTACGGTCATCTTTTGCACAATTTAGGCTACCAAGGCCGGGCCCTACAGTTTAATGTGGATTTCGAGCCACCAACAAACATCCAAGCCACCTCCAGTATTCATATCTGAAACCTTCGGTACCAACGACAAGAGCACTAGCCAGTTGGCCATCAGGCCACTAAATTAATTTTAGGATCAAAATATTAACAGTACTTATTTTGTAAATATTCAAACATAAAAGTTTAGAAAATACATTTAAGGTATCTCTATTTTAATAAAACAAACGAATGAATGCCAAAATTGTGAAGAGCGTTATTTTTATAAATATGTATGCAAAATTCCAATAGAGTTGGGAGCATTTGTGATGAATATAATTACACATACATATTCGAGAGTATTATTAATTCCTCTTTTTCACATACATATATATTATCATTACAGCTAATTTTTATTGCATTAGTTTTATAAAAATAAAGTAATAGCACAAAAATTTTTCCAAACAACTACGATAAAAATGTAACGAACTAAAAGCAAAACTTATTCATAAAAAGCAAACAGAGGAATTAAAGCTAAAAGGTTCAAACAGTCTACTAGTCCGATATTCTAATATATAGTTGGCATCAAAAAGTATATCTTCTTATAACAGTTTTCTCTTCCAATTAAAATTTGTAACCCTTTCTGTTATGCACTTCTACATGTCATTTTAAGGCAGAAGACCGTGAAAATGCTTTTTGACAAACACGACACTTAAAAGGTGCTCTCCGGTGTGGGTTTAGACATGCCTTTTCACATTAGTAAGTATGGATGAGCGGTATTCGCAACATTGACACGAGAATATCTTCGAATTGCCTCCAAAACTTCAACCAACATCTGCAGAAAAAAATTAGAATGGATTTATTTATGGATAGAATTTCAATCACAAAAAAATAGAAATAATTTCATATAAAATTTAAATTTTCATATTGAATATTTTTACAGCACAAATATTTTTAATGTTTAAACCCAATGTAGCATAAATATAAATTAAATAAGAATGGATAGAATTATAAAGCATTATGTTAAAAAAATTAATTCTGGGTACAAAATTAATATTGAGCAAAAAAATAATTTTCTGCAATTTAAAAAAATTGAGGTAAATTACGTACATAATATAAAGATATATTATACAAGGTACATGATAAAAAAATATATACAATGTACATGATTAAAAAATTTGATATGAACGATTCTATGCTTTAAAAATATACACAAAGATAAAATTCATTTTACTAAAATAACACCCATTTTACTAAAAGATAATACACAAAATATAATTTTTTTATACTTCTTTTTATGAACACAAACCAAAAATAAGATTATTAATAATTATTAAATAAAAATTAAATTATTCAATATAAAAAAAATAATATAATTTTAATATAAAAAAAACTTTCAAGTGCGAATCCTTAAAATAAGTTCTCAAAATTAATTAATTTGGAAATAATTTCTACACTTAAAATAAATTAATTTTTTTATCAATCTAATATTGAAGTGCGCAGTCAGTTCGTTGCATCGTGCATTTTTAAATAAGCATCGATAAGTTAGAGGTCTGAAGGAAAAGTTGTGAACTCGCACGAAGTTTGAAAGGGCGTGTTTAAGAGAACGGGATCGTGTCGTTCGAGATCCCATAACTTGCGGAGGTTTGCAGAGTGGTTCTGAAGTATGAGTCCTGGTGTGCTCGTTTGATGCACCTTTACGCGAAAATCTTTTTTCACACAAGGAGCATTGAAGAGGGCGCTTTCGGGTATGGGTGACGATATAGGTTGGATGAGCGGTGTTCACAATAGGGACATTGATGCACCTTCACATTGTCTCCGTATCTGCTAACGACGTCTGTAAAACAAAATAAGAATTAGCCTGCATTTATTGATGGATTTGTGAAACTAACTCAAAAATTCAAACTCATTAAAATGAAAATGCATATAATATATACATATATATATTGATTTGAAGTAAATATAAAAATATTAAATTCAATATACCATTACATTCATAATGCGTTTTGCTGAATATTTGTAAAAATCTTTACACACCATAGATTGTATGAGTAACGAGAAAATCAAGGCAAAAAAAAAACACACACAATCTCAGATTTGGTTTGATTTGGGTTGTCGCTCTACGATCATCTTCTGTCTCACGAGGGATTAACAGATCAGGACCTACAGTTTAAAGTGGATTCCGAACCACTACACAAAGACCCTCAGGTACGTAAATGTATAAAAAAAAAAAAAAAAACTATATACATTTTAAATTACAAATAGCAACATCATATTAAATTACAAACAAAATTTAACATATAATATTTAATTACTATAATAACAACACTTAATTAATGGAATCTGCATAAAGTATGCATTCGTAAGGGAATAAATAATAAGTAAAAGAAAATAATTGCAACACTGCAATAAAAAAAATGACACTTGAAAGACATTCATGATAGAGCAATATTGAATGAAAATATTTCGTAAAACTAATAATATTCATATAATCTGTTAATATTAGTCCAGGAAATTTGTTGACAGGTAAACTTTCTTTATGTGTGGATATTTTGAATCTGGTAGTGAAGAAGCTGCTTTTGAAATACCCGATATCCTCTTCATTAAAATTTCCAACCACCCAGCCAATGTTTGAACAAGCACTACTTCAGAAATCCATTACCAATAGCGACACAGATAAACGGGTTCGCAAGGTAGATACATAAATTTTCAAAGCTTCACTCCCACGTTTGTTTCTGAAAGAGAGAATCGACTGTTGTAATAAACATGTAACAAGAAAGTTGTTCAGTAATTTGATTTTTCAGATTTTTTTATAATTTGTTATATAGAATAATTCACATATAACACGAAACTCGAGATGACATATACATGAAAATCACAGAAATTAAGGAAAGTAAAAGGATGGACGTGTTGGCTTAAGTGAGAATTCCATGAAAACGCTTTAGGGCAGTTATGACATTTATAGGGTCGTTTCCCAGTATATGTCTTCGTGTGATCTGTCAAGCTTCACTTTTCAGAAAAACTTTTCTAGCTCGAAGAACATTGAAAAGTGCGCACTCCTATGTGGATCCTCAGATGAACATTCAGGTCGTATTCCGCACCAAATGCTTCGCCACACTGAAACACACACTTAAATGGTCGCTCTCCAATATCAATTAAAACACGGGTTTTCACATTAGTCATTTTGTATGAGCAGTATTCAGGAAAGGGTAGTTGATGCATCTCGCACGCACGTCTTCTCACAATCTTTGCAAATAAATAAAAATTAGTCCTGATTTATGGATGGATATTAGAGTTTTAAGTTCAATAACATGTAAGAAATTTTATAAATTCAAAAGATAATGATTCTATAGATTCACTTATCTTTAGACGCAATAGATTTATAACTAATAAATCTTGGAGATATATTAAGAAATTCATAACAATAGAAAAATAATAAAGAAAGAAATAAGGTAAAAATTTTTTTATCAATATAAGGCGTTAGTGATCAGACTGTCAATACTGGAATACAAGTTATTTTATCCACATACAGTGGGCCACAAAATTGAGTATACACCTTAGAAACTTAGAGACTTTTTGCAATTGCAAATTAAATATTGCTTTAAGATGATTGAATTTTTTACCTTATATACTTTAGTCTATGCTTTACCGTACCTATACTTATAAAATTGTTACGTTTATTTATTTTTTACGAAAAAAATTAAAGATCTGAGACGAGAGGAAAAACACCACCACAAAAATAAGTATACACCTTCATTAATTTCCTTTTAACGTACAAATTAATATTTTGTTGCATAACCTTTTGCTTGTAATCTTCTGGACATAGATTCTACTAGTGTTTTAGTGGTTTCAACAGAAATTTTAGCCCATTTTTCTCTCAGAAACTTCTTGAGAACTTCCTTGCTCGTGATTTCGTGCTCATGTACAGCTTTCTCTAATTGCGACCACAAATTTTCGATGACGTTTAGGTCTGGAGTGTGTAATTGCTTCTTGCAATGGTACAGCAAGTATAACTGCACAATCTTCGCTGTAGGCTTGGGG
Source organism: Caerostris darwini (assembly GCA_021605075.1). NCBI lineage: Eukaryota > Metazoa > Arthropoda > Arachnida > Araneae > Araneidae > Caerostris > Caerostris darwini. The sequence goes on along the minus strand of BPLQ01000893.1, from coordinate 134,947 downwards.
TCGTTGTCCTGCTGGAATATGAAGCTTGACCCAAGCCCCAACTTACTGACACTTTTTTTCAAGTTATCATTTAAAATCCCCAAATATACATGTTTGTCCATAATACCATCAATAAAAGCAAGCTCTCCAGCTCCTCCAGCCGACATACAACCCCAAACGAGGACAGATCCACCTCCGAACTTGACTGTCTTAATGGTGTTTTTAGGTGCCAGTGCTTTTCCAGCTTCTCTCCATATTTTAAAACATCCATCGCTTCCGTAAAGATTAAACTTACTTCCATCAGAAAATATTACAGTGTTCCAGAAAGAAATAGGCTTTAAACGATGTTCTTTGGCGAAAATCACTCTCTTTTGTCTATTCACATACTTGATGAGTGGCTTTCGTACTGGTGTACGGCCATACCCATATTGGTGAAGGGTACGTCGAATTGTTTCAACTGAGATCTTTTTCCCGATTGTAGAGGACATCGATAAAGCTAGTTTAGAGGCCCTCACCCTCGGATCTTTCTTTACTGAGTGAATGATCTTCCTCTTCGCTGTAGTATTCAGTATTTCTTTACGTCCTCTTCCAAGAATATTACCCACAGATCCAGTTTTTTTTTCTGTAGTATTTTTTGGACACAACCATGAGTTACACCAATTAACGAAGCGATTTCTCGAAGAGATTTGCCCTCTTTTGACCATTTTACAACCAATAAACGCTCAGATTCAGTAGTTTCTCTACGAGAGCTCATTTTACGATTTTTAATGAGAAAAAATACTATTTAAAAGCGTTGAAGTGCAATAACACGTGAATATGGTAAGTAGAGGTTAAAGTATGATAAAGCAGAGGTTAAAGTATCTAGGATAAAAAAATTTATCTATTTAAATCAATATTTAATTTGTAATTGGAAGAAGTCTAACAGTTTTAGAGGTGTATACTCAATTTTGTGGCTCACTGTACATATAAAACCGTTGTTAGGTTCATTATAACTTGGAAACAAACATTTCACAGAGCACATAAATAAATAAAAAATCTGATTGGAATTATTGATAGATATTAGAGTTTTAGGATCAATAACATGTAAAAAATTTAATGAATTCAATAGAATAATGATTTAATTTTAGATTCAAAATATTTAAAACCAATAAATGTTAGATAATTATTAAGAAATTAGTTTCATTATAGTTATCTATTGTAAAGTGTTCGCAATAAATTATCATGATGAACTATGTTTCTCAACATAAATGCTGATTCCTCCTCTTACACGTCTGTTGAGCGTATTAACGATGAAATTTTTGTAAAGGGAGAAATTTGGAATTCTGGGCTCTTGTCCTGTCTGTAAGAAAGTTACCTGGTTCATAAAAATGTCAGATTGGTAGTCGCAAATGAATGCTTCGATTTCTTCACGTTGTTTGGTGGGCGTGGCAAGAGTTGCAGCAGCTACATTGAAGATAGTTCAGATTGAGAATTTGCATTGTGATTATTGATCTTAAATGCGGTCGAAATGATGCTCTAGGTTTGCTTTGGCTTGTACGTCTATGATCATTTTTGTGCAAAATTGGGGCTGAGTAGACATGGACCTACAGTTTACCGTAGATTCCGAACCACTAATTCATGCCACCGCTAGGATTCAAACCTGAAGCTTGTGGTACCAAAGGTCAGAGTGCAAACCGATTGGCCAACAGGCCGTAATAATTCTCTAGGATGTGACATATGTTGTCAATGCAGTCTTTGGAAAGGAAGTGAAGTGCTTACTTCCCTTTTATATTCACTTACTTTACTTATTTAACGCAAGTACCGTTTTTAATGAGAGAGAAAATTACTGGTTCTATTTCAAACTTAAGTGCTAACTGAATATAATTTTTTTTCTATAGTTCTGACAATTCATAGTCATTGTCAACCAAGGACATAAACAGTGTTTTGAATGACAGCCCTTCAACCTGTAAACCTTTGAATCCGGGAAGATTAATGGATAGTAACTTTTTGCAATTGCTAGAATATGGGCTATATTTAATATTTGAAATATTATTTGGATTGAGAAATTTTTGAAAGCTTGCCTTATGTGCTGAAGGTAATCTGCAATTTATCTAGATTTCTTCAAAATTTGGTCGGTGCACAGTAACTTTCATTGTGTAGATCTTCTGGCGCATAACGAGAAAATGTAGTATGACAGAAATCTACAGACACGTCATCACCTGGTTAAACCGTCTCGGTGTTCACCATATTAGCGCACTTGTATCCTTTCTTGCAATCGAACACATTTCTTTGAGAGAGATGCAGTTTGCCCTTGTTCAGATTTTCTCTAACAGTTGAATTCTTACTTCCACACGCCGTTGATCCATCTAAAGCTTCAATTCGTAAATTAAATTCAAAGACTGCATTTGCAAGACTTTACAGCACTTTAATTCTTGAAGTATACTTTAGTATCGTAAGTATCGTTTTTAATGAAAGAAGAACCGTCGACACTCTCGTTGTGTAAGAAAGAGAGGATTACTTTTATAAGATGGAAGATTTTGTAGTGAAGCTAACAGGAATATGGGTCGCGGTGTTTAAATTTTGAGGCTCTTGTTGTTTTGTCGAAGTAGGCTTCTTCACGTTTGGAGCAGGTGTTTGGCGAGACTTGGCCGGCGTAAGTAATTTGAAGTTTAGCACTTCGTTAACAAAATGGCCGAGTTGGTTTGTTTAGGTTTGGCGCTTTACTTTCTTCGAGATTTTGCTCACACTTTAGGTTAAACAGACCGGGACCCACAGTTCAACGCGGATTCCGAACCACTAAGAAATATAGGTACTTACGTATTAACGCCACCGCAGCTACAGATTTGGCGGTTTTTAAGTGGCGCCAATCTGCACTTAAAATTTTTGTGACAAATCATAAAATATATAAAACACTTTATTTAAAATCAAAATACTTTATTTAAAAACCAAGTAGTCAATCTGATTTCGGTGCAAAATGGGTCGATCTAGAGTTTAACATAGATTCAAAACATTCTATATTTTGGCACATTGGCAGCTCTTTATTGGCACATTAGCGTAACTTCTGCTGCGGTCTCGTTAATACGTAAGTACCGAAATATACATGCCACCGCCAAGCTTCTAGCGTGTGGCATTTAGTAACACAGAGCAGAGCACTAGACAATTAGCCAACAGGCCGCTAATTATGTTAGGCTTTACTAGCCTGGACGATAACATTAACGCTATTTTTTGAAGATGTTAGACGACGTAGACTGAAAGTCACTTGGGCGGGCACCTCACAACTAGGGCAGGTTATGTCGAAACGTATTAGAATATCCTTATACGATGTGCATTTATGTGTCAAAATAAAAACTGCCAATCTTAGTCTCACCGCTCTTAAATGCCGGATATCGTTTTCGATAAGCGTGATGTCCTGACACTTCGGGATCAGATTCGAAAGTAAAGAGATTCATCTGCTTTCTTCGAGATTTGTTTAGACATTATCTGGCTTAAAATCTGAAAGATACCGTTAAACTAATTAAAAATAAAATGCTTTCACTTTCCCAAAATATTCATATCTAACCTGAATAAGAATATACATTCAAGAATGGGCGTCGCAATGCAATTTCTAGATGGCAGCGTGATTTAATTTAAGGATTAAACGTTGATTTAAATGGCGGAATAATTTGAAACACTTTCATTCGGAAAAACTACAACGGCATACGTATCGACAAACATAAAATCCACTTTCCTTCCTTGCTGCTCTGCCAGATTAGCAGACAAAAGTATAAAGCAAAACTGTGCCGCCTATCGACGGAAAGAGAAACGAATTCTTAACGATAGGATTCTCAAATCTTTAATTATAAATTATTTTAAAAAAAAGCATCGAAATCTAAATGAAATTTTTTACAGTAATTGTTACTTATACAACAGTACAATCAGTAAGAAATACACACATGAATACAACACAAAATATAATACACCACACCATAGAAAGAAGAAGGTTTTTGTTTGTATTAAAGAAATACAAGCACGAGGCATAGTTTTGTTTCTCTTTTAGGGTCATTTGATATTTGAGATCGCATCAGATTATAGTTCTGTGCCACTTGTTGAAGCATTTACCAATTTTTAGAGCCTGCTTTTACATTTTAAAGTAAAGTTTACTGCCCTGGTTCTTGAATTAATGTGAACTTATCTTACAATCCACCTCTCTTCACTACCATTAAATGTCCTTGGACGCCCTTACCTTTGCTGATTTTCAAGGCTATTTTTTTAAAATAATAATAATAATAAAAACAGATTAGCTGACCTTTAAGATTTGTCGTGAAAAAAAAAACTGATTTTCTATTTCTCGAATAACTTATTAGCAGATTTCGCACATAAACCAAAATATCTTTCTAGCCATTGCTCCATACGCAACACTTTCAGCTGATAATTTATGTCTAAATTTACAAGCTGAAAAAAAATGTTAATAAATTACATTTTATTGATGAGCTTTATATTTCTTAAATTTCTCACTTCAAAATCGTCTTAATTTTTTTTGACAACTGGTTGCGGTAAAATTATATTTAAAAGGTTTCATCCTTCCGTAATTATAAAATAGTAAAAAAAAAAAAAAAAAATTATGTATTTTATACCAAATGTTAAACCATTTCTTGTTTATTTTTGTTTTAATGTGATTATTATGTCGATTAATAGGTTTACATGTTACCACGTGAATTTACATGTTACGCCACGTCTCAAAATACTTTTTTGAGTGACTATTTTAAAATCTAATCTGCTTTAGAAATGATAAATTGCTTACATTTGAAAATGGGTTGTGAATGGATACATTCTAACATACAATTATTTTTTCCTTTTTTTTTTCCTATTAGCATTTTGAATTTCGGAGTTAGTTGCCCTTTAAATTCATTTCTTGTCGGAATTCTGCTCACGATTTCTAGAGCTCAGCATCAATTGTTTAAAATCTCCCTAAATTTTCCCAACTCAATATCAATTCGTTGGTGAATTTCTACTAATTAATAGAGAGTTTTTGCATACCGTACGTTAGTTACCGTAGGACGTCCGTTAGCTTTTTCTCCCTAGCGCGCATGCTCAGTTTCCTATGAGCATGCGCGCTAGGGAGAAAAAGCTAACGGACGTCCTACGGTAACTAACGTACGGTATGCAAAAACTCTCTAATATTAGAGATTTCGCATAGAGGGTTTGTACCTAATTCCAACTGATTTGATTATCGTAAAATATTTTCGATTAAATTATAAATTATCTTATTATCGTCTTAAATTACCTTAATTAAATTCGCATTTAATTTTGAGACATTTAAAGGTACTTACGTATTAACGCTACCTTGGCTACAGTTGCGCCAATAAAGAGCAATCTTGTTGTTCGCATGCGCACACAGTTATCTTTACCAGCAGTTTCGCAGTTATCTACGCCAACCGCAGCTAATGGAATTCTGCTTCCCTCATACCAGTTGTCTTTTCTAAGTCCCACATGATAAGCACACTGACTGAAATTGCATTTCCAAAACTTACGTTTACCAAAATAAAGTTTCATGTCATGAGAATTGGGACATTTTCGTTTTTTTGGTAAAATATTTCGCTCCTGAAAAAATAAAATTGCATCTTGTTTTGTTACTGGCAAATCCCAAATACGCATTTTCGTAGCACTAAAAAATGGCGTCAAAAATCAGCAAATCTGTAGCTGTTAGATTGGTGCCACTTAAAAACCGCCAAATCTGTAGCCAACGTAGCGTTAATACGTAAGTACCCATTTAAATATTTCATTAATACGATTCCTAATAAGAAATCAAAACATATTTTCAAAGCCTTAATTTCACTTTCGTACGTATTATTTACGAAATTAGTGAATTTGCTTCAAACTTAAGTACTGACTGAAGATAAAAAAATTTCTGTTGTTCTGACAACTCATCGTTCATCGTTATAATTAGTCAAGGACATAAACAGTGTTTTGAAGGACAACTATTCAACATATAAACCTGTGAATACGGGAAGATTAATGGATAGCAATCTTTTCCAATTGCCAAAGTATTGACTATTTTTAATATTTGAGATAATATTTGGATTGAGAAGCTTTTGAAATCTTACCTAGTACGTATCGAGGGCAATCTGTAAGGTTTCAAGATTTCTTCATAATCCAGCGAGTGCACAGTAACATCCATTGCTGGATCTTCTAATTTATAAAGTAATTTTCCGAGGAAAGGCAACTTTCGAAGAATGACAGCAACATCTACAGACACGTTATCATCTTGTAAAACTTTCTCGGTATTCATCAAGTTCGCAATTATATCCGTTCTTGCAATTAAACACATTTATTCGATAGAGTGTGCCGGTAGCCACTTTACTCTTGTTTATATTTTCGCCAACAATTCAGATTTTACTTCAACCCGTCGTTGATTCATTTCAAACGCTCAATTCGTTGATCAAATTCAAGGACTGCGGTCACAAGACTGTACAGCACGTTAACTCACAAAGCATTAAATAACTAATGCTTATCCAGAAACAAAGAATCAGAATGACTGCGTTGGTGCACAGACACTTCTTCACTAGATTCACAGAGAACAGTAGCAACAGTATTTTCACCTGGTAAAACTGTCTCGATATTCAGCATTTTCGCACTTATATCCTTTCATGCTATTAAACATTCGAATGAGTGCACCTGCAGCCAGTTTTAATCTTGTTTAGATTTCCTTCAACAGTTACTTGTTTTTATTTTCACACGTCGGTGATCCGTTTAAAGCGTTCAATTTGTAGACAAAATTCAAGGACTGCATTCGCAACATTTTCAAACACATTAATTCCCAAAATATTAAATAATATATACTTATCGAGAAACAAAGTCTCAGGCTGTCTGCGTTGGTGCACAGACACTTCTTCACCAGGTTCACAGAGAAGAGTAGCAAAAGAAAACAGCGCCACCTATCGTCTGGAAATTCAACCATAAGAACCGAACCTGTCACAAAAACATTCGAACTACTCAGTGCTTTAATTGTAACAGGTTTCACCACGGGAACAATAATCAAGGCACAAAACCTAGATGTTTCAACCTAGCGCAGGTCCCATCTTTATCAGAAAATGTCATATTACTGGTCTAATTGAATCCCCCACCTACATGAACTGTGGCAAGCAAGGTCACCCCTCCTTAAGTAGAGGTGATCTTGATGGCCAAGTGGCTACCGCTCTGGCCTTTGGGGAATAGGCTTCAGGTTCGAATCCTGTCGGTAGAATGGTTGTTTTAGTGGTTAGGAATCCACGTTAAGCTCTAGATCCGGTCTAATTAGCCTAAAGTGTGCACCTCTCTTCCTTTGGCTCCTTCATTGTTAAATGTTGAAACATAGCGCCTTTTGAGTTAATAAGCAGAATAGATAATCAAATGCCCTTTTTTTAAAAGAGAATTATTTATTTCATAAATTTATAAAATGAAAAATATCAAAAATGTAGATGTTGATGAAATCAGTTGCATGTAATCTGCGTGAGACGAGCATTTAACCATTCTGCCCCTACTGATAGATCTATAGCCACGAGAGTCCTCCGACTCAGCACCCACGATTTGCTACTCCATCGCGCATCATGGAGCATCCACACTCCAAATATTTATATGCAAAATACATACTACACAAATATTTCAGAACTTCAGATTGGAAAGTTGTCATCACTTTTATAAATAGCGGAAAGCAAACATGAAAAAAGTAGATTCAAATTCAACACACTAAGAAATTTTATTTTATGTGTTGATTACCTTCAATAAAGAATGATTGATTTCTATTCCTTTGCGAGATCAATCCCAAATTCATGGAAAATTAATCTATAGAACCGATAGTATGCGATGAGGAGGAGTTTTAGTAGCTTTTGATTCAATCACTCCCTGCCACACTCTCGGTCTTATTAATCTCTCCATTAGAAAACGAAACATACAGGATATTACAGTTCATCTTGCACAAAAAATCCTTCACTGTAGTCAACCTTTATTCTCCCAAGGGCCATTTCACCATTACTTGGTTGGATGAAATGCACCCTCAGCTTCCTTCTACTTGCATCTTTCTCGCGGATTTTAATTCACATCCTCCCATTCTCCATTGTTATCCTTCAAATTATAGTTTCTAAAACTTTGATCAATTGGATCTTATCAATAATAGTTTAACCATTCCCTATAAAAGGTCACCAACGCATATCACTTCATCTTCTTCGTTTCTTAATTGATCTCTCCATTGTCAGTGCAGATATATTACACCTGAATTTCACTTACTTCGTTCACTCGGATCCTTTCAACAACAACCATTTACCGATCCGATTATTTTTTTCAACTCAATAATACTCTTAAAAAGGCCTGATGGCCGAGTGACTAACACACAGTTTCCAGGTTCGAGTTTGGCGAATGATTGCAGTCGTTCGGAATCCACTTTAAAACGTAGGTCTTTGTCTAATATGACTGTAGAGCATTGGGCTTAGGGCTGCAAAAACAGAAACCATCTCCTGTCTCGAAATCTGCAAGAGGCAGATGGACTTGGGCCACCATGCTGCTGTTGCGTCTATGAGGAAGAAGACTATTTATAAAGCGTGCAGACACGTTATTATATGATTTAAAGTTCTTATTTGTTTGCTGGAGCAACAAAATGTATGAATTCAATTCATACTCTGATTTGAAATATTTCTTATCCAACACTTTAAACAATAATAGGAAGTGTTTCAGAATCTCTCATCAGCCGACGCTTCCTTGGAGGAACATTCAGTGGTATACTACTACGACTACACCACACCACACCACATCACTGTGCCTAGAGCTGAGTTGCCCCTTTACATTTGGGCATGATGTGGGTGAGAAGTCTGATTGGGCTCTGTGACGCTCTACAGTCATATGAGACTGGGATCATCGGCTTAAAGTAGATTCCGAACCACTATCAAAATCCATGGCACCGAAGGGTCTCGAACACGAAATGTGTGATACAGAGCGCCAGAGTTATATTCAAACGGCCGTCAAGCCCCTTATGTGACAGACATATCTCCAAATTGTCCTCAAAACTGTTATTAACATCTGCAAGACAAAAACTGGTGTTGATTAATTTTTCATTCACATTATTTAAACCAGTCTCTCAGAGATATCATATTCAAAACATGTTCAACCACAGAAATAAAGAACACTGAAAGAAAAAAAAGTGAAAAATGTTTGTGTGGGATGAAATATATCAGTTCTGGTGCTGTTAACAGTGCGATAAATGTCAATTCATTCACTGCAATTTTATATGCTTAATTTCACCATAGTTACGACTTCAGAATCATAAAACACATCTTTGGAGAAAATAGATTATGTTACGATACCCCCACTGTCATGATGATGAATGAAGTGGTATATAGGGATGTGAAGCAACAAGGACTATAATCCCCTAATCACTATATATATGAACAGTTAGTTTTTCCTTATTTTCAATATGTCACTCTCCACAACGCTCTACGATCGTGTTAGACCGGGATCTACGGGTTAAAGTGGATTCCGAACCACTACAAACATCCATGGCACCACCGGGACTCGAACCCGAAACCTGTGCTACCGAGCGCCAGAGCGCTAGCCACTCGGCCATTCAGGCATCAGGATTCCGAGTTCAGCGGGTGTTTTTAATACATAAAAACTTTCATTTTTCTTTAAAATATATGTGAATGAAATTTTTGAAATCTTATTTTTTTAAATATATTTTTAACAAATTGACCTGAACCCAAGTAGGATCGACGGAACTAAAACAAACTGACTTGATCCATTAAAATCTAAACATAAAACATAATGTCGTGATAAATTTTCAATAAAAATGTTGATCCTTAAAAGGCAAAGATCAAAATTTTTACAGGATATTTATATTGAAATATTTATTTTGATTGAAATAAATAAATTCAGAAATAATATTAAATGTAAGAGTTCGATGGAATTTCAATATTTTCCCTGATATTTTTAATTATGTTAATTGTTTACGCAATTTCATTAGCAATTAAACATAACTACGACACTTTCGCAACTACAAGGAAAAAAAAAAACTGCATGTCTTCTTCCAAGAGTGCGTTAAAATTACGCACGTCACGCCAAAAAATAAATAAAAATAAAAATAAAAAATAAATAAATGACGAATAAAATAAAAATGTATGCAAACAATTCAATAAAATACTCTACTAGTTGTAGAGTGCGTGATTAGAAGTTATTCTTTATACCTTTCTGGTCAAACATTTGTGATTACCCAATTCTGGAAACCTATGCGTAATTAAGTTACGATAAAAATTTTATGTTGTTGTTTCTTATCCCACTTGGCTGGCCAAGCCCACGAGCCCGTACGTACTGATGATTGAAGGGGAAGGAAGCAGCTTCTGTTGTGATGGAGCACCCGAAGGTAGAAGTCTGACTTTGGCTCCGTGACGCTCTTACAGTCATAGGAGACCGGGACCTACGGCTTAAAGTGGATTCCGAACCACAACAAACATCGATGGCACCGCCGGGATTCGAACCCGAAATCTGTGGCCCCGAGCTTCAGAGCGCTAGACACTCGGCCATTCAGGTCCCAAATTTGTGAATGCCAACGGCACGCGTCCCAGGTGGTCACCCTCACAAGTACTGACCGCGCCCGATGATGCTTGACTTCGGTGATCGAACGAGAACCGGTATATTCAGCATGGTATGGCCGTTGACTAAAAATTTTTTTAAATAATTTAATAATAAAATAATTAAATTTAATAAAAATTTTATTCATATTCAATTACACTAAAAATTTAAAAACAACTAGGCAGTAAAACAAGATTACTAAAAACAAAAGTTTTTTTTAAGTCAATACTAAATTCAATTGACTCATCGTCAGAATCTTTTCTGCAAAGATTTACATGTCGTTAATCTATCTTAAAATGGCCCCTCAAAAGTTCATATCGAGAGAAGGTTTTGCCTGAAATAAAATATGGCAAAGGAAAGAAACCTCGGTGTCCTTTTCCACCATGAAATTTTTGCATGCTATTTTAAGTGAGGAATCCGTGAATATGCATTGGGACAAATGGGAGACATGCAGAGTGGTTCTCAATTATGAGACTTCATGTGCCTATTCAAATTACACTTAATAGTAAATCTTTGTCCACACAATGAGCATTCAAAAGGACGCTCTCCGGTGTGAGGGAACTGCTTTGAGTAAACCACACTCTGCAGGGAACTGCTTTGCCACACTGCAACGGACACTTGAAAGGTCGTTCTCCAGTGTGAGTTACAACATGCCTTTTCACATAACTAAGCTTAGATGAGTGGTATTCACAATAGGGACATTGATGTATCTTTACATTGCCTTCATATCTGCTAACAATCCCTGCAAGAGAAAATAAGAATTAGGATGCATTTATTGATAGACATTAGAGTTTAATTATAAAAAATGAAAAATCGTTATTTATATATTATATATAAATTATATATTTACATAAAAAAAATTCCACGGTAACTATTAATTATTTTTTCTTTTCAATATTACTTTGTGTCGCGAATATCTGGCAAACACGTGAGAGTTTCGTGCATCTTTTAGCCGGTTGTTTCTCTTTCCATACAATTGGTGGGCGATGTGACAAGTGGGCTGAAATATTCGTAGACGGCGCTACTAGTATTAAATACATATGATTTTTAGTTAGCCCTAACCTTCAAAAGACACGTGTACAAATTTGACAGCTGTTACACTATTAGTATGTGAGTTATGGCATTTTTAGTGAAGCAACTTTTATTAGTTTGAAAAAATGGATAAAAAGGAATTTCGTGTGTTAATAAAGCATTGCTTTTTGGCGAAAAAAAATACTATTGAAACCAAGGCTTTGCTTGATAAACATTATCCGGATTTTGTACCAGGAAAATTAACCGTAGAGAAGTGGTTTGCTAAATTTAAACGAGGCGAAATGAGCACCGAGGACGATGCACGCCCCAAAGAGGCTGTTACCGACAAAAACATCAAAAACTCCCAAAATAATTTCTGATAACCGTAAAGTGAAGTTGATTGAGATAGTTGAGACCCTAAAGATATCAAAGGAACGTGTTGGACATATCGTGAATGAATATTTGGATATGCGAAAGCTCTGTTCAGAGTGGGTGCCGCGCGAGCTCACAATCGACCCAAAACAACAACGAATTGATGATTCTAAGCAGTGTTTGGAGCTGTTCAATCGTAATAAACCCGAATTTTTGCGTCGATATGCGACAATGGTTGAAACATGGCTCCATCAGTTCACACCGGAACACAATGACAGTCAGCCGAGTGCACTGCACGTGATGAACACTAAAAAAGCTGTAACTCAGATACTAATAGTGCAACAGCTGTCAAATTTATACACGTGTCTTTTGAAGGTTAGGGCTAACTAAAACCATATGGATTTATTACTAGTAGTGCCATCTATGTGTCAGACTACGAACCTTTCAGCAAACCTGTTATGTCTTAAAAATTTTAATTCTTGCATTTCTTTTATTTTTACTTATATTTCGGATAAAAGAGTTATTAGTAGTTTGCGTATCTCATAGAAATAAGATATATTTTAATAAATTTGAAAATTTATTTTCCTTTATGAAAAGTTATGTTACAATTATTCATTTGACAACTGCAGAACTTCACAGAACAATAATTTTGCTAATTATCATAAAAATGTACAATCATTTCAAGAGCATTGTCTGAATCATGTCAGGATTAGTTTTCATTTATATATATTTGGCCTTTAAGAATTGCAATAAAAAATGTGTTGTTTTTCTCTAAAAAGCAGAATATAAATTAAAAACTTCAGATTATAAACATCAGATTATATTAAATTACAAATAACCACATCATAATAAAATGTACCCAATCAAATTACTGTTATAAAAACGTTTAATTTAATTAGTGGAATAACGTACTAAAGTACTTATTCATAAGTTTATAATAAGTAAAAGAAACTACAAAATAATTATTTGGACATCCAAATAATTGCGATAACCCATATGGAACGACATAGATGAGCGTGCAATACTTAATATTTGATTAATATTTTCGAGATTTTCGATATAAACTGTTAACCTGTTCACAGCAATTATGCGAGATGCTGGAGGGTCCATTTTTTAAGTGGATATATTTAACCTTGTAAGAGAATCAAGGAATTTGAATTTTGATTCAATGGATTTTGACGCATTTTAATTATGCGAATTAGGCTTTGGCCACTTATTTGTAATTAGTTACTTTGCAATAGAATTTATTGAATTACATTAAAAATTTAAAAAAATTAAGATTACTAGATACACAACCATGTGTACTAGAAAAAAAAAAAAAAGCCTTATCAAACTAATATTAAAATGAACTGAACTCAGAGAGATCAATGAGAATTCCACTTTTGCTAAGATCACATGCTGTTGATTTGCTTTCATATGCCCCCCCCTCCCCCCAAGAATTCATATCGATAAAAAAATTTGCGGCCCATAAAATATTACAAAAGACTTAAACATCGTTGACCCTTTTCCCCATGAACTATTGCATGCTATTTTATTGGTACAAAAAGGAGACTTGCAAAGTTCTCAAATACGAGTCCTCATGTGCTCATAGTACATTTTTAAGAGAAAATTTTATTTTAACACGAAGAGCATTGAAAAGGACGCTCTCCGGTATGGGTCTTCACATGAGGCTGTAGGGCGCCGTTCTGAATAAAGGCTCGTTCCCACAGAGGCGTGAGGCGTTTAAGCGTGAAGCGCTGACCAATCACTAGCCTCACCACCATGTTCGCCCGAAACCGGTTTGAAATCCATCGCTTCGAGTTGGCCGACTTTCAACCGAGTCTGAACTTTCAAAGCGTTAAACGCTTTGCCACACTGAAATGGACACTTAAAAGGACGCTCTCCACGCTGTAAGCCATCAGATTAAACATGCTTTTAACATCACCAAGATTGGACGAGTGGTATTCGCAAAAGGGACACTGATGCATCTTCACATGGATTTCAAGTCTGCCAATAATCTCTGCAAAAGAAAATAAGAATTAGCCTGCATTTATTGATGGATATCAGTAATTAACTCAAACAATTCAAATTCATTAAAAATGCACATGTGCAAATATATATATATATATATATATATATAATGTTAAATTCAATAAACCATTATATTTATAAATTGTATTGTTAAATATTTGTGAAATTTTTTATACACAATAGATTACATGAGTAACAAGAATATCAAGATATCAAAAAAGAAATATATAAATAAGAACGCAGGTATATAAATTTATAAAAGAAAAAAAAATCAATAACTGTATACATCATATTTTAAATTACAAATAGACACATCATAGTAAATTGCACACATATAAGGTTTAATTCCTATAATAGTAACATTTAATTAATGAAATAACATATTCTGCTTAAAGTATGTATTCATACGGGAATAATTAATAAATTAAAATAATTATTTCAACATTACAATAATATGAATGAAACTTGAAAGACATTCATTAGAGAGCAATAATGAATGAAAATATTTCGTTAAACTAAAAATGTTCATATAATTATGTTAAAACAGTCCATGTGATCTGCTGGCGGGTCAACTATCTTTAAGTGTGGATATTTTTAATCTGGTAGTGAAGTAGCTGATTTCGAGCTGAAATACCCGATATCCTCTTACATCATTAAAATTTCCAACCACCCAGCCATTTTTTCAACAAGTATTACTTCAGGCATCCATTACCAATAGCAACACAGGTAAATGGGTTCGCAAGGTAGATACAGACATTTTCAATACGTCACTCCCACGTTCCTTTCTGAAAGAGAGATAATAAACGTGTAACAAGAAAGTTATTCATTAATTTGATTTTTCAGATTTTTTTTATAATTTGTTATGTAGAATAATTCACATATAATACGAAACTCGTAATGACATATACATAAAAATCACAGAAATTAAAGACAATAAAGGGATGCACATGTTGTTTCAAGTGAGAATTCCATCAAAAAGATTTAGGGCAGTTCTGACATTTATAGTGTCGTCTCAGAGTACGTGTCCTCCTGTGATCAGTCAAGCGTCACTTTTCAGAAAAACCTTTGTCGCACCAGGAACACTGAAAAGGGCGCTCTCCTATGTGGATCCTCAGATGAACCTTCTGGTTCGTATGCCGCACCAAATGCTTCGCCGCACTGAATCACACACTTAAATGGTCGCTCTCCGATATGAATTGAAGCGTGGGTTTTCTCATTAGCTCATTTATATGAGCGGTATTCTCGAAAAGGGACTTGATACATCTTGCACGCACGTCTTCTCACAATCTCTGCAAATAAAAAAAATAATAATTAGTCCGGATTTATTGAGAAATATTAGAATTTTAAGTACTATTACATGTCAATAATTTAACAAATTCAATAGAATTACCATTTAACTTTAGATGCAAAAGGTTTAAAATCAATAAATCTTGCAGATTTATTATTATTTACAAAAACGATGAACACGGAAATAAAGTAAGAAGAAAAGGGTTGTTATCAATATAACGTGTTAGTTATCAAATTGCCAACACTGGGATACAATTTCATCCACATCCATTTAATAGCCTTGTTAGGTTCATTAAAACTTGGAATCATAAAATGCATTTCAGAGAGTAAAAACATTGCAATATGATGCCAGTTATACCTCATCCCTTTGACAAAATAAAAATTGCAACATTGGAGAATAATTTCAAAAAAATTGATTTGGTAATGGTTTTATTATTTGAAATTTGCCCACAAATTGAAACATTCCAGTAGGTTAAATTACAGTTTTTTAATTCGACAACAAGATGAGATCCTTTCAGATGCAATACCCTCCTTGATTACTTTCCTCCATGGCTTTTTATACGCATATTTAGTGAAATCCCGCGAAAACAAGCTTTGGAATTGATAGAAACCCATTATGTACGTTCTCCATTTGATTATTCGAAGTATTACCTTTAGTGGAAAATCTTTACTTACAAATAGCACATTGAATGTACTCGCTCTCCAGTGGGTGTACCTTTAGTTGAACCTTCCACTGAATCTTCTTAGTAAATGTTTTGCTACATATAAAAGACGAAGATGTCCAATGTGAGGATCCAGAATTGGAAATGAAATTAGATGAGAATCCGATAGGTCTCCAATATGAGTTAAAACATTCTTTTAAACATGACTACGTTTTGATGAGTGCTGTTCGTAAACTGTAGACTCGAACTATTTCCTCAGGTAAAGAAAAAAGATTCAGTCCAAATCTTAATTCCGAAGACTGATATTCAGACAAAGATTCAGATTGAAAATTGAGTCTGAATCTTCCTGAAAGATTGCTGTATTCAATTTTTGGCTGAGAAAACACATTTAAAACCCGACGAATATTAATTATGCATTTATAATGCAATAATTCTCTACTGGATGATTCATGGGAATCTATTCTGACATTATGAGCTGAAGAAATCGGTGAAATATAACACAGATACCCCTACAATATTCTGTTTCGACACATTTCATCAATGATCTACCTGCATCGTTTAATTCTTTTGCAGAGAGATCATCCTGAATTCGAGAATGAATGGATTTTGCATTGGAGCTTCTTCGACCATCAGATGGGAGATGGGCAGCACTCAAGTGGGCCAGGAATTTGATTCCATTCATTGACACTGCCCAGAGATCTTGACTCGAATTCCGTTCATTACGAAAATTGAAAATTATTATTCTTAATCCAACTGCTAACTTGTCAAAGAGAATGAGACACTCAGCAGTGTGTGCGGAGTATCAGAACATAAAATGGGGGGCTGATGTCCCTAATGGGATATTAGGCGTATCGCATATGACATCCGGCATTCTAGAAGGGCGAGACTAAAATTGGCAGTTTTTGTTTCGACATATAAATACACATAAAATCAGGAGATTTCTTTGAATAAATAATATGTTTCGATATAACCTGCCATAGTTGAGAAGTTACCGTCCAAGTGACAATCAGTCTACATCTTCTAAGAGAAAGCGTTAATGTTATCGTCTAGGCTAGAAACTCCCCTAATATAATCAGAGGCCTGATGGCCAATTGTCTAACGCTCTAGCCTTTGGTACCACAGGCTTCAAGTTCGAATTCTAGCTGTGACATGGTTGTCTGTGAGTGGTTCAGAATCCACGCTATATTGTAAGTCCCGGTCTAATTAGCTCAACGTGTGCATAAAATGACAGTAGAGCGACAAACCAACCGAAAACTGCGCCACCTAACGACGGAAAGAGAAACGAATTCTTAAAACTCCCCACTGATAGGATTTCTCAAACCCATAATTATAAGTTATTTTTAAAAAATGCAATGTATAAATCTAAATGAAATTATTTTCAGTAATAGTTTCACATACAACAGTAATATCAGTAACAAATATACATACGAACACGAAGAACATTGAAAAGGGCGCTGTACTATGTGGATTCTGAAATGAACCTTCAGATGGTATTCCGCACCAAATGCTTCGCCACACTGAATCACGCACTTAAAAGGTCGCTCAAATGTATGAATTAAAACACGGGTTTTCACATTAGTCAATTTGCATGAGCGGTATTCACGAAAGGGGCGTTCATGTATCTTGAACGCACGTCTTCTCACAATCTCTGCAAATAAATAAATAAAAATTAGTCCGGATTCATGGGTGGATGTTAGAGTTTTAAGTGCAATAGCATGTAACTAATTCAAAAATTAAATAGCATTATCACATAACATTAGATGCAAAATATTTAAAACCAATAAATCAGATTTAATAGTAAATTTGTAACAATACAAATTAGTGATCACAGAAATAAAGTGAAAAAATGGGTGTTATCAATATAACGTATTAGTTAAATTTTCAATACCGGGATACAAGTTATTTCATACACATGCATTTAAAATATTTGTTAGCATCGGTATAACTTTGAACATAAAATGAATATCAGAAAGCAAAATATTTCAATATGATGCCAGTTATACATCAACTCATGTCAAAACAAAAATGGTAACGTTGGATAATAACTTCATAAATTTGATTTCGTACTTGTTTTATTATTTGGAGTTAGCCCACAAAAAATATTCGAATCGAAATATTAAAAAAATTCGAATAGTTCATTAACTCCGCTACAAGGTTGGATCCTCCGAAATCCAATGCCCCCCTTGATTACTTTCCTCCATGTCTGCGACCTGATGGCAATTGGAAAACTCTTTGCCCTTTGATATCACAGGCTTCTGGTTCGAATCCTGGCTGTGACGTGGATGTTTGTTAAAGGTTCGAATCCATGTTAAACTGCAAAACTCGGTCCAATTAGCCTGAAGTGTGCAAAAAATGGCCTTAGAGCGACAAATGAAATCATCCACGTCTTTTTATATGCATATTTAGAAAAGGTTTATGAGAAAAGGCTTTGAAATTAATAGAAAGCAATTGTGGACATTCTCCAGGTATGAGTCTCCACTTGCTTATTCAAAGCATTATCTTTAGAGGAACATCTTTTCTTACAAGCAGCATATTAAATACACTCGCTGTTCAGTAGAGTGAGTCTTCGATTGAACCTTCAACTGAATCTTCTGAGTAAATGCTCTGCTAGACATAAAAGGACAAAGATCTCCAATGTGAGGATCCAGAATTGGACATCTACCTGGACGAGAATCCAGAAAGGTCTCCAATGTGAGTTAAAGCATTCTTTTAAATATGACTACGTTTCGATGAGTAGGCTCGAACTTAGTAAATTATAGGCTCGAACTAGTTCTTCAGGTAAAGAAGGACGCTTCAGTCTGAATCTTCACTCCGAAAACTGATATTCAGTCTATCTGATTTAAAATTCAGTCTGAATATTCCTGAAAGATTTGCTGTATTTGATTTTCTGCTTAGAAAACGAATTTAAAACCCGTGAAATAAGTAATCCTACATCTTATACTATAATAATTCTGTAGCGGATGATTCATGGGAATCTATTCTCTAGTGGATGATTCATTGGAATGAGCTGAAGTAATCCCTGAAATTTAAACCAAATACCTCTAAAAGATTCTTTTTACCGCTGGATGTTTGTTGGTGATTCGGAATCCACTTTAAACTGTAGTTCCCAGTCTAATTAGCCCAAAGTGTGCAAAAAATGACCGTCGAGCGACAAACCAAGCCCGAGTAGCACACATAAGTACAAAACAAAACTGCGCCGCCTATCGACGGAAAGAGAAACGAATTCTTAACACTCACCATAAATAGGAATCTCAATCCTATAATAAATTATTTTCCAAAAAGTAAGTACTATGTTTAAAGGAATGAAAGTTATCACAGTAATATCAGTATCAAATATACACATAATTGAATTAAATAATATTTCTAATAAACACAAAATATAACATACCGCCTCAAAAGGAAGAATGCTTTTGTTTTATTGAAGGAACACAGACAGAAAGCGTTTTCTTTTAGGCAAATCTCATATACGAGATTCTTCCAGTTCTGCTTCGTATCTTCCTGTCCTTTCGTGAACTCCGATTCATCACATTAATTCGCGTTTTTTGCTTGTGCATTTCGAAGGCGAAAGATGAGTTCGCTGCAAGTAACATCGCACTGCGATTTACGTTACAAATTTTGCATTTTAAGTGAATTGTCTTGCACTTCGACCCTGAATGGTATTCGTGACAATCAAATTTCCTGACATATTTTAAACTCTCATCTGCTTAAAAATCGGTAAATTTCTTACACCTCAAAATGGGTTGTGAATGGATGTGTTCTAACATACAATTATTTTTCTCATTTCTTTCCAATGATGAATGAATTTCGGAGTTAGTGGTATTTTAAGTTCATTTCTTGTAGGAAGTCGCTTAAGTTTTCTACGGCTTAACACCATTTGCTGGAAAAACCTCTTAAAATATTTCCAACTCAATATCAATTCGTTGGTGAATTTATACGAATTAATATTTGGGATTTCACATAGAGGATTGTGTATCTAATTCCAACTGTTTTAATGATCGTAAATTATTTCGCTTTTATGAAGCATCGGCATTAAATTAGATGAAGATCCGCATTTAATTTGCAAACATTTAAATATTTCATCAATAGGATTCACAATAAGAAATCAAAACGTTTTTTCAAATCCTTAATTACACTTATTGCCTGTATTATTATTATTAATCTTAAGTACTGACAAAGATAAAATTTTTCTTTTGTCCTGGCTAGGGATCTTCATTATAAATCAAGGACATAAACAGTGTTTTGAATGACAGCCATTCAACTAAGAATAAGATAAGAATTCTAAATTTCTAGTAAATACTGAAAAAACGGTATTTAAATTTGTCTATACCGGTATTACAAAATTGTACAAATGGCTCAAAATACCGGTATTGCAATCCCTATACAGTATACTGCTCTGATTAAACGCTTTGCCACGCTGAATTTGTCACTTGAAAGGTTGCTCTCCGGTGTGTGTTAAAAGATGACTTTTCACATGACTTAGCATAGATGAGTGGCATTCACAATAGGGACATTGATGTATCTTCACATTGCCTTCATATCTGCTCACAATCCCTGCAAAATAAAATAAGAATTAGCTTGCTTTTATTGATTGATATCGGAAATTAACACAAAAATCCAAAATAATTAAAAATGTAGATGCATATATTATATATATATATATATATATATATGGTGTTTTAATGTACATAAGAAAAATATTAAATTCAATAAACCATTATATTCATAACGTGTATTGCTCAATTTTCATGAAAGTTTTACGCACAACAAAATCTTATTTAATTTAAATATTCATATAGAATAAATTTATGACATAAATATTTTTAATTAAAAGATTTAGAACCAAATGTACCATAAATATAAAGCAAATAAGAAATACAATTCTAAACCACTGTTTTAATTATGGATGCAAATTTTTAAATATATTTTTTTTATATATATTTTTAGCAAACTAATCTGAAATCAAGTGTGATCCACAGACCAAATACATAACGACTTGATAAGTTAATATCTAAACTGCAAAAATAATGTCGCAATAAATCTTCAGTAATTATTTTAATCTTTGAAAAACATTTCTTTAAAATTAAAAAAAAATATTTATTTGATAAAAAAAGATTGAAATACAGTAATAATACATATTAAAGAATTCTATTGATTTTGACGCATTTTAAAGATACTAATTACATTTTGGCCGTCTCTTTGTAATTAGCTACACTCCGATAGAATTTATTCAACTGCATTAATCATTGAAAACAATTAAAATTACTGGGTTCCCAACCATGTTTAATAAAAACAAGAGATTTATTAAACAAATATTAAAATCGATTGAACCCATTGTCTAGAAGAATCCTCTTTTGCTAAAATTACTCATTGTTGACTTGCCCCCCTCCAAGAGTTCATACCGAGATGAGGCTTTGCTGCCCATAAAAAAATATCAAAGGTAAGAAACCTCCTTGAGCCATTCCACCATTAAATTTTACACTCTATTTCAAGTGGGAATTCCGCGAAAATGGTTTGGGGCAAATAGAGATTCGCAGAGTGGTTCTCAGGTATGAGTGTTGATGTGTTCATTGAATCCATCTTCACGAGAAAATCTTTTTTCACACAAAAAGCATTGAAAAGGGCGGTTGAAAGTATGGTATGGGTCTCCGGCATAGGTCTTCAGATGAATCTGCAGGTATATGTTTCCTAGTATATGTTTTGCCACTCTGAAACGGGCACTTGAATGGTCGCTCTCCGGTGTGAGTCCTGAGATGAACCTTCAGGTTACCTTCTGTATGAAATGCTTTGCCACACTGAAACGGGCACTTAAAAGGGCGCTCTCCGGTGTGTTTTAAAACATGCGTTTTCACATTATAAAGATGGTATGAGTGGTATTCACAATAGGGACATTGATGTATCTTCACATTGCCTTCATATCTGCTAACAATCCCTGCAAAAGAAAAAAATAAGCATTAGCCTGCATTTACTGATGGATATTAGAGTCAGACACACACAAAAAAATTGAATTCACTTAAAATGCATGTATATATATATATATATATATATATATATATTATAAATAAACTGAGCAATACATGAACATGAATAAGCTTTAATTCAATAAATCATTATATTATGAATATAATGAATTATTGAATTTAATATTTTTATTAAAAATAATAATAATTAAAAACATTAAATTCAATAAACCATTATAATTATTATAATTATTAATTAATTTTAATAATTATAATAGTTTAGTAATTTTTTAGTAATTTTAATAATGTTTAAGAAATATTTATATTGTTAATCAAACGATAACTTATGAATGGGCAAATCACTCCTCCCATTATATTTACTTCTCAAACCCTGAAAAGAGGAGCCATTGCACAAAAGATGATGTGCTGAATCTTCTGTTTCACAGCAAGAAAAAAAAGCCATTTCCAAAAATTCTTTGATTAGTAAATGACGTAGTAGCCATGGTCTGCCATTACTTGGCCAATTGAAAATCAACGAGGAATCTTTTTGTAGAAATCTTCACGATTAATTCATAAGAATTTATTACCAGTTTTGAAAAGTCACGTTCTTTATCTGATTTGCAGAAAACAGAAACTGTACCACCCTACAGTTTGGTCTCCTCGTCTGCAAGTTCGTTTCCAGGAATCCCCACGCGATCCTGTGTTTGCTTCATTTTAGATACCATTAAGATCTCTGAATATTTGATTTCAATATGGGAACAGAGAATATCGTTAGTTTTCAGTTTCTCGTTCGTTTATATCATTTGTAAGACGGAAAACAGGTCTTACCATGCAGATAAAATGACAGCATTATTCACAAACGCCGATGTGTCTTCAAATTATATTCAACTAACATTTCCAAAAAAAAAAACAAGTTACATTGGATTTATTGATTCAAATTAGAGTTTTACAGACAATAAAATGGAAAAAGAATTTATAAAATTTAAGAACATTTTCATTCGATACTTCTCTAAAATAACCTATTCATATAAAGGATTAAAACAGATAAACCATTCATATACAAGAGGCACCAAACCACCTCATAGATAAAGTACTGCATAAAAAAATTAAAATTTAAAAGTGTAGGCAATGAAATGCATTTGATGTGATGCCAATAGTAGCGATACATATCTTTTAATTCATTGCAATTTGAGATGATTACCTTCCTCATCGTGACGACTTGATAACCATAAAATACATCTTTGAAAAAAATAAATTTGATTATGATACCGAATCTCATATCACACCTGTGCCTGAATTCAAAACGCATTTTAAATTTAAAAAAATGTGAAAAATGTTGTTAAACTTAAATGACTAAACGTTCTTTAAAATATATTTTTAGCGAATTAATGTGAAATAAATTGTGCTCAGAACAAATACTTCTTAACTTAGTCCGAATACCGACTTGATACATTAATATCTAAACTACAAATATAAGTTCGCAATATATCTTCAATAAATATTTTAATCTTTGAAATACATTTTTTTAAATTTGTAATTAAAATTTATTTCGCAAATATTGAACTACAGAAATAATATTTAATAAAAGAATTCTATAGATTTTGAAGTATTTTAATGACAGTAATTCCCCTTTGTCCACCTACTTTTAATCGGGTACATTACGACAGAATTTATTCAACTACATTAATAATTGCAAAAAATTAAAATTACTGGGTACACAACCATGTTTACTAGAAAGAAAAGCTTTATTAAACAAATATTGAAGTAGATTGAACTCATCATGGAGAATCCTCTTTTTCTGAGATCAGAAATTGTTGCATTGCTTTTTTTTATCCCCAAGAGCTGTTGTCGAGAGAGGGCTTTGCCGCCCATAAAATGTGACAAACGAAAGAAACCTCGGTGTCCTTTTCCTCCAAGAAATTTTGGATACTGTATGTTAAGTGAGAATTCGATGAAAATGATTTGGTACAAATAGGAGACCTGCAGAGTGGATCTCAAGTATGAGTTCTCATGTGCTCATTTAATGCATCTTTACAAGAAAATCTCTTTTCACATAAAGGACATTGAAAAGGGCGCTCTCCGGTGTGAGTCCTCATATGAATCTTCAGGTAGCAATTCTGAGTAAACGCTTTGCCACACTGAAAAGGACACTTGAAAGGTCACTCTCCGGTGTGACTACGAACATGCCTTTTCACATTAGTGGTATATACTGAACGGAACTCACAAAAGGGACAGTGATGTATCTTCCCATTGTGCTCAAAACTACTAAAAACATCTGCAAAAGAAAATAAGAATTAGATTGTTTTTATTGATGGACATTAGAGTTTAAATCAAAAAATTCAAAATCCTTATACGTATATCTATAAACAATATTGCTTTAATGTTACTTTGCGCCGCGAATGTCTGGCAAACACGTGTGAGATTCGCGCATCTTTCAGCCGGTTGTTTCCCTTTCCATGCAATCGGTGGGCGAAGGGATTCTTAAAAATTTCAATTCTTGCATTTCTTTTATTTTTACTTACATTTCGGCCGAAAACATTATTATTAGCAGTTTGAGCCTCGCCTAGGAATAAGATGTCTTTTAAGAAATTTGAAAAAAAATTCTTTTAAGTTATGAAAGTTGCATTACAATTACTATTTTGACAATTGCAAACTACACAGAACAATAATTCCCTAAATTATCATCCAAATTTACAATAATTTTGAGAGCATTATATAAACCATATCATGATTAGTTTTCATTTACATACAGTTGGCCTTTCAACATTGCAATACAAAACGTGCTTGTTTTTCTATAAAAGCTAGAACATATATCCAAATAAGAAAAATGAAATACAAAATTATAAACATCACATTATTTTAAATTACAAAGAGCCCGTCACAGTAAATTGTACACAATCAAATATAATTACTATAATAATAGCATTTAATTAAATTAATAGAATTACGTATTCTTTTTAAGTACGTATTCATAAGGCACCTATTTGTAATTAGTTACTTTGCGGTAGAATTTATGGAATTACACTAGTAACTGAAAAATAATTAAGATTACTAGATACACAAAAAGATTTAATAGACTCACAATCTTTTATTAAACAAATATCAAAATCGCTTGAACTCATCAAGGACAATCCTCTTTTGCTAAAATCACACATTGTTGATTTGTTTTCGAATGGCACTTCAAAAGTTCATATCGAGAGAAGGCTTTGCTGCCCTTAAAATATGGCAAAGGAAAGAAATCTCGGTGACCCTTTCCTCCATGAAATTTTGCATGCCATTTTAAGTTAGAAATCCGTGAAAATGCTTTGGGACAAAAAGGAGACTTGCAGAGTGGTTCTCAAATAAGAGTTCACATGTGCTCATAGCACATCTTTACGAGAAAATATTTTTTTAACACTAAAAGCATAGAAAAGGAATCTCTCCGGTATGGGTCTTCAGATTAAACATGCTTTTCCACGTCACCAAGATTTGATGAGTGGTATTCGCAAAAGGGACATTGATATATCTTCACACTGCCTTCATATCTGCCAATAATCTCTGCAAAAGAAAATAAGAATTAGCCTGCATTTATTGATGTATATTAGAAATTAACTCAAACAATTCAAATTCATTAAAAATGCCCCCCTCCCCCACACATATATATGTGTGCTTAATTCAATAAACCGTTTTGCTCATAAATTGTATTGCTAAATATTAGTGAAATTTTTATATACAATAGATTATATGAGTAACAAGAAAATCAAGATATCACAAAAGAAATATATAAATAACGCAGGTATATAAATTCATAAAAGAGAAAACAATCAAAAACTGTATACATCACATTATTTTAAATTACAAATAGACACATCAGAGTAAATTGTACACATATACAATTTAATTTCTATAATAATAACATTTAATTAATGGAATAACGCATTCTACGTAATGTATGTATTCATAAGGAATTATTAAGTAAAAGAAAATAATTTAAACACTACAATAATAAAAATAACACTTGAAAGACATTCATGATAGAGCAATATTGAATGAAAATAATTCGTCAAATTAATTATATTCATATAATCTGTTAAAACGGTCCAGGTGATCTGATGACGGGTCAATTTTTTTTATGTGTGGATATTTCGAATCTTTTAGTGAAGAAGTTGATTTCGAGTTGCACTTGAAATACCCGATATCCTCTTACATCACTAAAATTTCCAAACACCCAGCCATTTTTTCAATAAGTATTCTTTCCGAAATCCATTACCGGGAGTAACACAGGTGAACTGGTTCGCAAGGTAGATAACAGATATTTTCGATACTTCACTCCAACGTTTGTTTCTGAAAGAGAGAATCGACTGTTTTAATAAACGTGTAACAAGAAAGTTGTTCATTTTTCAGTTTTCTGATATAATCTGTTATATACAGTAATTCGTAGAAACAGAATATAAAACTCGAGATGACATATACATATTAAAAGCTGAAATAAAAGAAAATAGCAAAAGGATGCACAAGAATTGTTTGAAGTGAGAATTCTATGAAAAGGACAGTTGTGACATTTATAGGGTCGTTTCCCAATATGAGTCCTCGTGTGATATGTGTCAGGCTTCGCTTTTTAGAAAAACTTTTCTCGCACGAAGAACATTGAAAAGTGCGCTCTCCTGTGTGGATCCTCAGATGAACTTTCATGTGGTATTCCCTACCAAATGCTTCGCCACACTGAGTCACACACTTAAATGGTTGCTCTCCAATATGAATTGAAATATGCGTTTTCGCATTAGTCAATTTATATGAGCAGTATTCACGAAATTGGCGTTGATGCATCTTGCACGCACGTCTTCTCCCAATTTCTACAAATAAATAAAAATTAATCCGGATTTATTGATGGATATTAGAGTTTTAAGTACAATAACATGTAAATAATTTAATAAATTCAATAGAATTATCAAATATTTAATAGCTTTAGCTCTTGATTAGTTTTAGATGCAAAATATTTAAAACCAATAAATTTTTTGGATTTTTTAAGAAATTCGTAACAATACAAAATAAATGAACACAGAAATAAAGTGAAAAAAAAATGGTTTTTATAAATATTACATGTTAGTTATCAGATTGTCAATATTGCAATACAAGTTATTTCATCCACATGCATTTAAAACAGTTGTTAGGTTCATTATAACTTGGAAGTATGAATAACATTTAAAAAAAAAATTTCAGTATGACGCCAGTTAAACCTCCTTTTATGTCAAAACCAATATGGCAAAACTATTTATAACTATTTCAAAAATTTGATTTCTAACTTGCTCTATTACTTTAAGTTCACCCACAAAAAAAAAAAAAAAAAAAAAAAAAAAAAAAAAAGATTTGAGTCAGTTAAATTACAGTTCAATAATTCCACAAGTTGAGATCATTCGAAATGCAATATTCTGCTTGATTACTTTCCACCACGTCTTTTTATATGCATATTTAATGAAAGACCGTGAAAAAAAACATTTTAATTAATAGAAAACAATTACGGACATTCTCCAGTACGAGTCTCCATTTCCAGTTAAATATTATCTTAAGGAGAAAATCTTTTCTTACAAATAACACATTGAATAACTCGCACTCCACTGATCCATTGAATCATATTCCACTGAATCTTTTGAGTAAATGTTTTGCCACACATACAAAGACAAAGATCTCCAATGTGAGGATCCGGAATTGGAGACCTATATGGATGAAAATCCGAGAAGGTCTCCAATGTGAGTTAAAACATTCTTTTAAGCAGTACTGCGTTTGGATGAGTGCTTTTCGTAAATTGTAGACTCGAACTATTTCTTCGGGTAAAGAAGACTTCAGTCTGAAAATTGATATTCAGGCTAGATTCAGATTAAAAATTCTGTCTAAACCTTCCTGGAAGATTGCTGCATCGCATTTTCTGCTTAGAAAACACATTTACAACCCGTAGAATATTAATCCTACTTCTTATCTTACAATAATTTTCTAGTAGATGATCCATGGGAATCTTTTTTGACACTATGAGCTGAAGTAATCGGCGAAATTTAACACAAATACCTCTACAAAATTCTTCTCTTTCGACACATTTCAATCAATGATCTTCCAGCACCGTTTAATTCTTTTGCAGAGAGATCACCCCGAATTCGAGAATGAATGGACTTTGCATTGATGCCTCTCCCACCATCGTCTTCCAGATGGGAGATGGGCAGCACTCAAGTGGGCCAGGACCACGATTTCATTCATTGGCACTGCCCAGAGACCTTGACTCGAATTCCGTTCATGACGAAAATTGAAAATTATTCTTAATCCAATTGCTAGCTTGTCATAGGTTACAGAGAATGAGACACTCGGCAATGTGTCCGAAGTATCGTAACTTTCTATAATAGATTCCATTAAGGATTTTACTTATCTTCGGGATATATTTCCTTATCCACATTCGTATTTTGAACTATCCCAAATAATCCTAACTATTGTGATATTTCAGTACTGAATTCAGCTTTCTTCTGCAGTTTGATTCAATTCTTTGAAATAACCGTATTCAACTTACTGCTGCGACAACCTTGTTGCATCTTAATTAAATAGTTCTAATTAAGCTTTTTATAAAATTCATTTCATAATCCTATTATTACCCAACTTCACTATATTTACTATTATACTACTTTTTATTGTACTACTTTTTATTATACTACTACCTGATTTCACTATATTTAATAAAATTAATTTCATAATCCTACTATTACCCAAGTTCACTATATTTACTATTATACTACTTTTTATTATACTACTACCTGATTTCACTATTTTTAATAAAAATCCTTTCATAATTCTGCTATTACCCAACTTCACTATATTTACTATTATACTACTACCTGATTTCACTATTTTTAATAAAATTCATTTCATAATTCTACTATTACCCAACTTCACTATATTTACTATTATACTACTACCTGATTTCACTATTTTTAATAAAATTCATTTCATAATTCTACTATTACCCAACTTCACTATATTTACTATTATACTACTTTTTATTATACCTGATTTCACTATTTTTAATAAAATTCCTTTCATAATCCTACTATTACCCAACTTCACTATATTTACTATTATACTACTTTTTATTATTCTACTACCTGATTTCACTATTTTTTATAAAATTCATTTCTCGTCCTAAACTTCCAAACTTATTTATTGAACTCTTGTACTATTCTTAAATAAAGTTTTTTTTCCCAAGACAGAATAAAAGAGATTATTATGTATCGAAACAACAAAGCGTTGCAGCTGCTATATCAAGTCTAGTCAGAATAAATTATCCTTGTTGTTAATTAAAGGATAGTTATTAGCTGACCTTGTTTTTAATTAAAAAGAGAAAAATAATCCTGAACTGTACAAGCACTTAAAGATGCGTTTTCCGAGTATGGAGAAAATAGGACAGAAACTCAATTTAAGAAGCTTAACTTTTAAGAAATAATTTTTTTTTATGGTTCGGTTTAAGGAAAAAATTTAAAAACAAGACTATTCTATGCGAAATAACTAAACTTTTAACATTTACCATTTAAATAAATTATCCACGCTCATGTGTAAAATTTATTTGAAAATGTACAATGAAGCACACATAGTAACAAAAAAAAAGTATTTAAGAAATCTTATTAGTAATTCTCAAACTTGAAAATAAATGTTTGTATCCAAAAAACCAAATCTGAATAATTCGAGATTAAAATTAGATTTCGATTCTCAAACTAGAAAGAAAAAATTATTTGAATATCAACTTCATGAAAAATGAAAGGTTATGGCAACGCAATTTTTAATATTGGCTGCGATCAGAATGACAGTTGGATAAGGTAATGTCTTTAAAAAATATTTGGGATTTGGAATTTTAAATGTAATTGAAATGAACAATGTGAAAAGATATAAAAAACAGAAAGGTACAAATGCATAGCAAAAGTCAGTTCATGATCTTTTCATTACATTATGTTGCAAGTTGTTTAGGAAATTGATTATATTAGAGTTTGGGTTTGGTTTCTCGCTCTATGGCATTTTTTGCACTCTTTGACCTAATTAGACCGGGACCTACAGTTTAACGTGGATTCCGAACCACCCACAAACATCCATCCAGGATTCGAGCCTAAAGCTTGTGGTACCAAAGGCTAGAGCTCTAGCCAATTAGGCAACATGCCCCTGATTATAACAGGAGATACTAGCCTGGACGATAAATTTAACGCTTTCTCTTAGAAGATGTTAGATTACGCAGACTTGGTCACTTGGCCGGGCACTTCATAACTACGACAGGTTATGGCGAAACGTGTAGATATTCAAAGAAATTTCCTCATTTTATGTATATATATGCGTCGAAATAAAAATTGCCAACTGTAGTCTCACCATTTCTTATATGCAGGATATCATTTCCGATAAGCCTGACACTTCGGGATCCGATTCGGAAATAAAGAAACAGGAAAAGATTCATCAACTTTCTTCGAGATTTGCTTAGACTTTATTGGGCTTAAAATCTAAAAGACACCGTTAAACTAATTTAAAGTACAATGCATTTACTTTCCCAATACACCCACACATAATCTAAATACACAATAAGAATTATACATTCATGAGTGAGCGTTGCAATGCAATTTCTAGATGGCAGCGTGATTTAATTTAAGGATTAAACGTCGATTTAAATTATAGACTAAATTTGAAACACTCTGATTCTCAAATATTACAATGGCATACGTATCGACAAACATAAAATCAACTTTCCTTCGTTGCTGTTCAGCCAGATTAGCAGACAGAAGTACAAAACAAAACTGCGCCACCTATCGACGGAAAGAGAAACGAATTCTTAACACTCCCCCGACAGGATTCTCAAACCCATAATTATAAATTATTTTCAAAAAAAGCAAAGCGAAATCTAAATAAAAGTTTTACAGTAATATTTACTTATACAACTGTAGCAAATTATTTTCGGTTTTACGAAGCGTCTGCCTCAAATTAGATGCAAATACATGTAAATATTGCATTAATATGATTCATAATAAGAAATCAAAACGTTTGTTCAAAATCTTGATTTTCGTAGTTAGTCTTTTTATTTCAAACTAACTTGCTGCTTTTCTGACAACTGAAATTTATAAATTATTTATAAAAAAAAAAGCAATGCATAAATCTAAATGAAAGTTTTACAGTAATAGTTACATATACAACCGTAGCAAATTATTTTCGGTTTTACGAAGCTATGATGACAATTGATAGTTATTTCAGTCAAGGACACTAACAGGGTGTTTTGTATGACATCCATTCAGGATAAACTGTGAATCCGGGAAAATTAATGGATAGCAATTTTTTGCAATTGCCGGAATATTTACTATTTTTAATATTTGGATTGATAATATTTCTAAAGCTTACCTAGTATGTGTCGAAGGCAATCTGCAATTTAACAAGATTTCTTCAAAATCTGGCGAATGCACAGTAACATTCATTGTGTAAATCTTCTGTTGTATAAATAATTTTTCGAGGAAATTCAATTTTCGATGAATGGCGGCAACATCTACAGACACGTTATCATCTTGTAAAATTGTTTCGATATTCACCATATAGGTGCACTCCTTTCTTGCAATTAAATGCATTTATTCGAGAGACTAAGCTCGCAGTCAGTTTACTCTTGTTTAGATTTTCTTCAACAGTTGAATTTTCACTTCCACCTATTACTGATCAATTAAAGCGTTCAATTCTTTGATCAAATTCAAGGACTGCAT
Organism: Caerostris darwini; assembly: GCA_021605075.1. NCBI lineage: Eukaryota > Metazoa > Arthropoda > Arachnida > Araneae > Araneidae > Caerostris > Caerostris darwini. Next base: position 103,390 of record BPLQ01000893.1, on the reverse strand, counting down.
TCACAAGATTTTACAAAACTTTAATTCCCGAAACATTAGATAGAATGTGCTTCCATAGGCAATAAAATCGACCATTTCGAGTTTTAGATTATAATTTTCATCTTTGTTCAATTCAGACAGAGTCATGTGCACACAGAGAACAGTAGCAAAACAAATACATGCCGCCACCTATCGTCAGCAAATTCAACCATAAGAACCGACATTGTCACAAAGACATTCGAACTGATAAGCCAATCTCCACGACACCCCCCCCTACTCACCACCCCCTTAATTTTAACTCCATCGCGCAAAAGGGGGCCTCCATCCTTCACATAAATATTTCAAAATTCCAGACTGGAAAATTGTCAAAAAAATTGCAAAACTTCAGACTGGACTATTTTTTTCTTTCTAATGCAGCTGGCAAACACAGACAGCTTGGTCTTGGATGCCTTGAGGCAAGTGCTGCACAGACGTACTCACTTTGCATTACCCAGGGGGCGCGTGTAACTTGAAGATAAGCCACGGACGCGGAGAAACGATGCCCCCGCAACGCTATACGATCATATTAGACCGGGACCTACTTTTTAAAGTGGATTCCGAATCACTACAAACAACCATGGCACCTCCGGGACTCGAACCAGAAACCTGTGGTACCGAGCGCCAGAGCGCTAGCCACTCGGCCAGTCAGGCCCCCAGACTGGACTATAAATATTGGAAAACTAGCATGGAACCGAAAAGAAATTTAAATCCTAAAAAGTCTTCAGTCCTTATTTTATTTTATGCGTTGATTTCCTTCAATAAGGAAAGAATGATTTCTATTCATTTTCGAGACCAATCCTAAATTCATAGAAAGTTGTTGTATAGAACAGATCCATCCGATAACACGCAATGAGGAGGATTTTCAATAGCTTTATATTCAATTACTCCCTGCCACAGTCTCCTCAATCTTTCTGCGGCCTATTGGCTTCCGCACTAGCCTTTGGTACCACAGGATTCAGGTTCGAATCCTGACTGGGGGAAGGTTCGGAAGTGGTTTGTAAGTAGTTCGGAATCTATGTTAGACTGTAGGTCCCTGTCTAATTAGCCTGAAGTGTCCCCAATATGACCGTAGACCTATAAACTAAATCTCAATATTTCCGTCAGAAAATGAAATATACGAGCCATTACTATTAATTATTATACCATTACCATTAATTATCTTTTCAACCCTATAATATTCATTAAGGGGCAGAATAATCGAGTATCTAAAGCTCGGTGTTTCATGTTCGAGTCCCGGTCGTGCAATGGATGTTTGTAATGGTTCAAGAGCCAAAACATTATGACCACTTGTCAATAACGAGTTGGCCCACCTTTGGCGCGCAACACAACTTCAACCCGCCTTGGCATGGATGCCATAAGTCCTTGGTAGATGGCCTGAAACAGATTGTACCATATGTTTAAGCAACGGTCACGCAAATCCGAGATATTGCGAATTGGTGGTCTTTGAACTCTGAGCTGCTGTCCCAGGACATCCCAAATGTGTTCTATCGGATTGATATCCGGTGAGTTAGGCGGCCAGGACATTAATTGGAATTCAGCATCATGTTCCTGGAACCACTCCAACGCAATTGTGACAAGGGGCGTTGTCCTGTTGGAACATTCCATTTCCAGCTGGAAAAACAGAGGCCATGTACGGGTGCAACTGGTCCGCAATGATGTTCAGATACCCTGTAGCATTCATGGTCTGCTCTACACCAACCACGGGTTCCAGAGACGCCCAAGAGAACGTCCCCCAAAGCATAATACCGCCACCAACGGCCTGTGTATGACCTACTGTACATTGAGGGAGCAACTGTTCGCCTGGAAGACGGCGTATCCTGACACGGCCATCGGCGTGATGAATGACAAACCGTGATTCATCTGACCAGGCAACTCTCTTCCACTGATCCATGGATCAGTCACGATGTTCTCGGGCCCAGCGCAGGCGCAGTTGGCGATGACGCTTGTTCAGCAAAGGCACACGAGTGGGACGTTTGCTACGTAGCCCCATATCCAACAGTGTCCGCTGAACAGTGTGCTCCGTTACTATTCTACTTGGCCCTGCATTGGGCTGTCAGCTGAGCCACTGTCTGGCTCCGGTTTTGCTTCACCATGCGATACAGTCTCCGACGACCTTTTTCTTTGATAGCGTGTGGACGTCCAACACCATGTCGTCTACTGCTGGTTTCACCGTCATTCATCCACTTTGCATAAGTACTAACAACTGTAGATCGCGAACAACCCATGAGTCGTACAGTTTCAGAAATACTTGTTCCGAGCCTTCGAGCCATGCCAATCTGCCTCTATCAAAGTCGCTTAGATCCACAGCCTTTCCCATCACACACAGAAGTAAGTGAAAGAATGATTCTTCAGACTCTCCAGCATCAGTTAAATACCACTTCCACCTGATCACGTGCCTTCACGTCATCCAGGCGAGTTCAATGCAAAATGTAGGGGTGGTCATAATGTTTTGGCTCTTGAGTGTAGATCCACTTTAAATAGTAGGTCTCGGTCTAATGTGCCAGTAGAGCGTCACGAAGCAAGAAAATAGCAATGAAAACGCCTCCTGTCTCGAAATCTGCCAGTAGGCAGGCAGCCCAACTTGGCCCGGCATCAGGCTAGTGCGCCAATCAGGAAGAAGATTACTCTTAAGATGTGCAGACAGACAATTATATGGCCTAAAGTTCTCATTTGTTTGCTGGAGCAACAAAATGTCGTGTGGATTCAACTCATACTCAGATTTAAAGTGTTTCTTATCCAACACTTTAAATAATAATAAGAAATATCAAAGAATCTTTTATGAGTCAAGGCTTCCTTAGTGGAATACTACTACTACTACTTTTACTACACAAAAGTTCCTAGAGGTGAGTTGCCCCTTTACAGTTTGGGAATGATGTGGGTGGGAAGTCTGATTGGGCTCTGTGACGCTCTACAGTCATACGAAACCGGCTTAAAGTGGATTCCGAACTACTACAAACATCCATGGCACCGCAAGGAATCAAACATGAAACCTATAGCACAGAGAGCAAGAGCGTTAGATACTCGGCCATTTAGGCCTCCTAGAATGGAATAGACTATCACAACCGAAAAGACATTTTTTATTTATGCATGCACTCCACTTTCCCGTAACGTTTGAATTGCACACAAAAAACATTTATGCCATATTCCGACACTTAATTTCCCAACCACGGAAATACTGAGATTCCGTTTGTCCTACCACTTGATATAACGACAGAATTTATAAAATTATCACAACTATTCAAAACAGAAATAATCATTCTTATCGGCAACAAAATCATTCGTATTGTCACTCATTTGATGATCGCGGATTTCTTTTCAATAAGCACATCTTCTGGCATCCCATTTCAACAAACCTTCCTACCTGAGTTTCATTCCCTGGTTGATGGTTTGGTTTGCCGCTCTACGGTCATCTTGTGCACACTTTGGGCTAAACAGATCGGGACCTACAGTTTAAAGTGGATTGCGAACCAGTCACAAACATTCGTGACACCGCCAGGACTCGAACCCGAAACTAGTGGCTCAGAATTCCAGAGCGACAGTCACTCGGCTATCAGGCCCCATATATGATAGACATGTCTCTCCATTATCTTTAAACTCAATTATCTTCAACATCTACAAGACAAAAACTGGGATTGATTTATTTTTCATTTTCGGGATTTAAATCATTAAGTCAGAAATATATTCAAAACATATTCGACAACAGACAAAAAACACTGAAATAAGTAAAAGTTACGCAAAAAAAAAAAAAAAAAAAAAATATTAATTAAGTTGCGTAATTAAGTAAGTTACGATAAAAATTTTATTCATATTCAATTACACTAAAAATTTAAAAACTACTAGGTACTCAAAAAAGATTACAAAAAACAAAAGTTTCATTAAGCCAATACTAAAGTCAATTGACTCATCGTTCAGAATTTTTTCTGCAAATATTACACGTCGCTTATCTATCTTAAAAATGCCCCAAGAGTTCATATCAAGAGAAGACTTGGCTGCCCATAATATATGGCAATGGAAAGAAACCTCGGTGTCATTTTCCTCCGTGAAATTTTGCATGCTGTTTTAAGTGGGAATTCCGTGAAAATGCTTTGGGACAAATAGGGGACTTGCAGAGTGGTTCTCAAGTAGTTTCTCAAGTGGAAAACCTTCTCCAGTATGAATCCTCAGATGAACCTTCAGATCGTATTCCGCACCAAATGCTTCCCCACACTGAATCACACACTTAAATGGTAGCTCTCCTGTATGAATTAAAGCACGAGGTTTCACATTAATCCATTTGTATGAGCGGTATTCACGAAAGGGGCGTTGATGCATCTTGCACGCACGTCTTCTCACAGCCTCTGCAAATAAATAAAAATTAGTCAGGATTTACTGTTGGATTTTAGAGTTCTTAGTGCAACAGCATGTAAACAATTTAATTAATTCATTAGAATTATCTGTTAACTTTAGACTCAGAAGATTTAACACCAATAGATCTTACAGAATTATTAAGAAATTGAAAACAATAGAAAAATAATGAACATAGAAATAATTTAAAAAACAACTGTTTGCTATAAATACAAGGTGTTAGTTATAAGATTGTCAATACTAGAATACAAGTTATTTCATCCACATCAATAAAAAAAACGTTTGTTAGATTCAATAAAAGTTGAAAACATGAAAAAACATTTCAGAGAGCAAAAAAAATATTAATATAACTCCAGTTAGACATCATCTCAAACAACTGCCATGTTAAGCACTCACTTCAAAAACATATGAAAAAAATGGGATTTCGTACATAATTCATTATTTGGAATTTGCCCTCCAAAAATTATACGACTAAGTTAAATGACAGTTCCTCAATTTCACAACAAGATTTAATCCTCCAAAATGAGCTGCCTTACTTTACTAATTTTCTTCCTAATCAGGTTAAAAACCAAGAAAAAAAAATCGATAAAGAAATTAAAATAGTCTCTATGAACATATTATAGATTTCCATTGAACACAATAATGAAGGAAATAAATATTCACACATGAACAAAAATCCCATAAAATATGACGAAAGAAACCTCCTTGATTATTTTCTCCATGAAATTTTGTACGTTATTTTAAGTGAGAATTCAGTGAAAATGCTTTGGGACAAATAGAAGAGTTGCAGAGTGGTTCTCAAGTATGAGTGCTCATGTGCGCATTTAATTCATCTTTACGAGAAAATCTTTGTCCACAGAAAGAGCATTGAAAAGAGCGCTCTCCGGTATGGGTCCTCAGATGAACCTGCAGGTGGCTGTTCTGAGTAAACGCATTGCCACACTGAAACGGGCACTTGAAAGGCCGCTCTCCAGTGTGAGAAAAAAGATGGATTTTCACATGACTTTGTTTAGATGAGTGGTATTCACAAAAGGAACATTGATGTATCAACACATTGCCTTCGTATCTGTTAACAATCCCTGCTAAAGAAAATAAGAATTAGCCTGCATTTATTAATGAATATTAGAGTTTAAGTCAAAAAATATCACCCACATTTAAAATGCACATATATATAATTAAATTAAAATAGACTCTATAAATTAATTGTAGATTTGCAATAAATAATTAATTATAACGTGAAAATCAACTTAACATAAAAATTTTAAAGAGGAAAATAAATTCAATTCTTGGAAATGCAACGTATTTTCTCTCAGATTGTCAATAATGTTCTACTCACATCAGTTAAAATCTTTCATCACATACAACAAGTTTTCTAAGAAAAATTACTTTTACTAAGAAGCTAATTATGTTCATCTCCCATGTGTGAAAACTGCATCGTCATCCACTGATTTCGACAAGTATCTAAAAAAATTGATGTTTGCAATTTTTTAAATAAATTTCCTGTATGTGTCTTTAGATTACGCAGCAAGGCACTGTTCTGAGTAAACGCATTGCCACACTGCAAAGGACACTTGAAAGGTCGCTCTCCGGTGTGGGTTAAGATTTGCCTTTTCATATGAGTATGCATGAGTGAGCGGTATTCGCAGTAGAGACGCAAGAATATCTTTGAATTGCCTTCAAAAATTCAACTAACATCTGCAGAAAAAAATACCAAAAGTTAGGATTAGGATTTATTTGTGGATATTCGATATTCAATCACAAAAAAATAATTTCGTATTAAATTTAAACTTTATTGGATATTTTTATAGCACAATTAATTTTAAAGTATTATAAACGTAAAGGAAATAAGAATGGATAAAATTTTCAAGCATTATGTTAAACAAATGAAATTATGAATACAAAATTAATATTGAGAAGAAAATAATTAATTTTCCGCATTTAAAAAATTTGAATTGAAATTAAGTACATGATTAAAAAATTTGATATGAACGACTCCATAGTTATAAAAATATACAAAAAAGATAATACGCATTTTACAAAAAGATAATACATTTACACATTTACATTTTTATACATATTTTTCTGAGCACCAACCAAAAATAAAATTGTTCATAATTATTTATTAAAAAGTAAATTAGTCAACATAAAAAGATTGGTTTTTTATATTAAAATAAAAAACCAATCTTTCAAATGCAAAACATTAAAATAAATTCGCAAAATCAAATAATTTTTTAATAGTTTCCGAACAAAAATGAACGAAGGGTTTTTTTTTCCTCCTGTAAAACAACTGTACGGATCTAATATTGAAGTGCGCAGTTGGGTATCGCCTCGGTTGCATTTGCTTTCTTCCACTACGTTGATCCGTTCCATCGTGCATTTTTACATGCATCTATGAGTTAGTTGTTAGACTTCTGAAGGAAAAGATGTGAACTCGCATGAAGTTTTAAGAGATCGGGATCATATCATTCGAGATCCCATAACTTGCTGAGGTTTGCAGAGTGGCTCTCAGGTATGAGTCCTCATGTGCTTATTTAATCCATCTTCACGAGAAAATCTTTTTTCACACAAAGAGCACTGGAACGGACGTTCTCCGGTATGGGTCCTCAGATGACGCTGCAGGGCGCTGCTCAGACTAAATGCTTTGCCACACTTGAAAGGGCGCTCTCCGGTGTGAGTCCTCAGATGAGACTTCAGGTTACCTTGTGTACCAAATGCTTTGCCACACTCAAACGGACACTTAAATGGACGCTCTCCGGTGTGTGTTGAAACATGCGTTTTCACGTTATAAAGATGGTGTGAGTGATATTCGCAAAAGGGACATTGATGTATCTTCACATTGCCTTCATATCTGCTAACAATCCCTGCAAAAGAAAAGAATTAGCTTGCTTTTATTGATGGACATTATGGTTCAACTCAAAATTGCAAAATCGTTATGTATATGTTATGTATATATACAATTTGAAAAAAAAGTTCTTCCCTTCAATATTTCTTCGCGTCGCGAGTGTCTGGCAAACACTCGAGAGATCCGTGCATCTTTTATCCGGTTGTTTCCCTTTCCAACAATAGGTGAGCGAAGTATGTCTTAATTTTAATTGTTGCATTTCTTTTATTTTTACTTATAATTCGGATAAAAAAAATAATTAGCAATTTGTGTTTCTCATAGCAATAACGAGTCTTAATAAATTTGAAACAAATCTTTTCATTTAAGAGAAAGTTATATTTCAATTACTAATCTAACACCTGCAGAAATTCACAGAACAATAATTTAGTAAATCCTCCTCCATATGAGGATTTACGAAATTGCTCGATGATTTTGGGAGCATGATCCAAACCAGTTAGTTTTCATTTATATATATTTGGCTATTCATCATTACAATAATAAACGCGCTGGTTTTTCTGCAAAAACCTGAAGATAAATTCAGTTAAGAAAAAACAATCAAAAACAGTAAACATCACAGTATATTAAATTACAAAGACCCACATCATAGTAAATTGTACACAATAAAAATAATTGCTCTAATAATATTTAACTTAATTAATGGAATGACGTATTTTGTATAAAGTACGTATTCATAAGTTATTAGTAAGTAAAAGAAAATATAAAATCTTTTAAACATTGCAATAATAACGATAACACATGTTGAAAGGCATCGATGAGCTTGCAATATTTTATGCAAATATTTGATTGAAATTTCCGAGGTTTTCATATAAGCTGTTAAAACTGTTCACAGCAATTACGCGAGATGCTGGAGGGTCAATTTTCTAAGTGGATATTTTGAACCTTGCAAGAGTACTAAGGATTTTGGATTTGGATTTCATGGTTTTTGACGCATTTTAATTATGCGAATTAAGCTTTGGCCAACCAATTGTAATTAGTTGCATTACTACAGTATTTATTCAACTACACTAATAATAGAAAAAAATTAAAATTACTGGGTACACAACCACGTTTGCTAGCAACAAAGGCTTTGATAAACAAATATTAATATCGACTGAACTCATCAAGGAGAATCCTCTTTTACTAAGATCACATGTTATTGATTTGCTTTCATATGCCCCCCCAAGAATTCATATCGATAAAAAATTTTGCGGCCCATAAAATATTATAAAAGAAGGAAACATCGTTGACCCTTTCCCCCATGAACTATTGCATGCTATTTTATTGGGACAAAAAGGAGACTTGCAAAGTTCTCAAATACGAGTCCTCATGAGCTAATAGTATATTTTTATGAGAAAATATTATTTTAACACGGAGAGCATAGAAAAGGACGCTCTCCGGTATGGGTCTTCACATGTGGCTGTAGGGCGCCGTTCTGAATAAAGGCTCGTTCCCACAGAGGCGTGAGGCGTTTAAGCGTGAAGTGCTGACCAATCAATAGCCTCACCACCATGTTCGCCCGAAACTGGTTCGAAATCCATCGCTTCGAGTTGACCAACTTTCAACCGAGTTGGACCGTTTGAAACGAGTTATCACATGTTTTTGATTTGTTTTCAAATGGTCCCACCACAACAGCTCATATGGAGACTAGGCTTTGCTGGTCATGAAATATGGCAAAGGAAAGCAATCTCGGTGACCCTTTCCTAAAAGAAATTCTGCATGCCATTTTAGGTGAGCATTCCGTGAAACTGATTTGGGACAAAAAGGAGACATGCAGAGTGGTTCTCAAGAATGAGTCCTCATGTGCTCATATTGCATCTTTACGAGAAAATCTTTTTTTTGACACGAAGATCGTTGAAAATGATCCGGTATGGGGCCTCAGATTGCGCTGTAGTCCACTGTTTTCCCTAAACGCTTTGTCACACTGAAATGGACACTTGAAAGGTCGCTCTCCGCCGTGATTCAGCAGATTAAACATGCTTTTTCACGTCACCAAGATTGGATGAGTGGTATTCGCACAAGGGACATTGATATATCTTCACACTGCCTTCATATCTGCTAACAACATCTGAAAAAGAAAATTAGAATTAACTCGCATTTATTGATGGATATTAGAAGTTATGTCAAAAATTCAAACACACTAAAAATGCAATTGCATATATTGTATATAAATATATATAGAAATTTAATAAACATAAAAATATTAAATTCAATAAACCATTATGTTTATAATGTGTATTGCTCATTTTTTGCGGAAGTTTTTATACACAATAAATTATATGAGTAACGTGAAAATCAAGACATCAAAAAAAAAAAAAAAAACACAGGTACATAAATTCATAGATAAAAAATCAAAAACTGTATACATCACATTATTTTAAATTATAAATAGTCGCATCATAGTAAATTGTACACATACAACATTAAGTTACTATAATATTAACATTTAATTAATGGAATAACATATTCTGCGTAAAGTATGCACTCATAAGTAAATGAAAATAATTTCAACACTACAATAATAAAAATGACACTTGAAAGACATTCATGATAGAGCAATATTGAATGAAAAAATTTCGTAAAATTAATTATATTCATATAATATATTAAAATAGTCCTAGTGATCTGCTTCTTTATGTGTAGATATTTTGAATCTGGTAATAAAGAAGCTGATTTCGAGCTGCATTTCAAATACTCGATGTCCTCTTGCTTCATTAAAATTTCTATTTCAACAAGTATTACTTTAAAAATCCATTACCAATAGTAGTAACACAGGTAAACGGGTTCGCAAAGTAGATACAGATATTTTGGATACTTCACTCCCACGTTTGTTTCTGCAAAAGAGAATTGGCTTTTAATAATCGCGTAATTGACTTTTAATAAAGGTGTTCATTAATTTGATTTCTTATATTAGCTTTCTTATATAATCTGTTACATACGTTAATTCATAGAAATAGAACATAAAACGGCAGCTGACATTTACATAATAAATGCAGAAATGAAAAATAAAATGATGCCCATGTTGTTTAAAGTGAAAATTCCATGAAAACACTTCAGGACAATTATGACATTTATAGGGCCGTTTCCTAATATGATTCGTGTGATCAATCAAGATTCGCTTTTTAGAAGAACTTTTCTCGCACGAAGAACACTGAAAAGGGCGCTCTCCTATGTGGATCCTCAGATGAACTTTCAGGTCGTATTCCGCACCAAATGCTTCGCCACACTGAATCACGCACTTAAAAGGTCGCTCTCCGATATGAATTAAAACACTTGCTTGCACATTAGACGATTTGTTTCAGCGGCATTCACGGTATTACAATCACGTCTTCTCACAATCTCTGCAAATAAACAAATAAAAATTAGTCTGGATTTATGGATGGATATTAGAATTTTAAGTGCTATAACATGTAAATAGTTGAAAAATTCAATAAAGTTATGACTTAACTTTACGTGCAAAAGATTTAATACCAATAAATCTTAGAGATTTGGTAAGAATTTAAAAACAATAGAAAAATATTGAAGCCAGACATAAAGTTTAAAAAAATGGTTGTTATCAATTTAACGTGTCAATACTCGAATACAAGTTATTTCATCCACATGCATTTAAAACGTTTGTTAGGTTCAATATAACTTGTAAACATAAAACAGACTTCAGAGAGCAATATATTTAAATATGATGCCAGTTATACTTCTTCTTATGTCAAAACAAAAATGGCAACGTTCGATAATAGCGCTCTCCTATGTGGATCCTCGGATGAACCTTCAGGTCGTATTTCGCACCAAATGCTTCGCCACACTGAAACACACATTTAAATGGCCGCTGTCCGATATGAATAACATGCGTTTTCGCATTAGTGAATTTGTATGAGCGATATCCACGAAAGGGGCGTTGATGCATCTTGCACGTACTTCTTCTTACAATCTCTGCAAATAAATAAACAAAAATTAGTCTGGATTTATTGAAGGATGTTAGAGTTTTAAATCCAATAACTTGGAAGCAATTTAATAAATTCAATAGAATAATGGCTTAATTTTAGATGCAAAAGATTTAAAACCAATAAATCTTAGATAATTATTAAGAAATTAGTTTCATTCCTATTTTTCCCTCTTACGTAAAGTGTTCACAATAAATTAACATGATGAACCAGTGCTTCTTAACCTAAATGCTGATATTCCCTCTTTGACGTCTGTTGCGCGTATAGACGAGGAAATTTTGTAAAGGACGAAATTCGGAATTCTAGACTCTTGTCCTGCTTGTAAGTTACCTGATCATAAAAATGTCAGATTGGTAGTCGTCTTGATTTCTTCAAGTTGTTTGGTGGGCGCGGCTGGAGTTGCAGCAGCTAAATTGGGGAGAATTCAGATTGATGATTTTCAACGTGATTGTTGATCTTAAATGAGGGCGAAATAATGCTCTAGGTTTGATTTGGCTTGGTCTGGCTTGTAAATATAATTTGGCTTGACGCAGGGTTTTGGCGAGACAGGCTATGTCAGTTATTTCAAGTTTAACATTTCGTCAGCAAAATGGCTGAGTCCTGGTTTCGGTTTGTCGCTCTACTGTCATCTTATACAATCTAGTGTCCTCTTAAGATTGGCGACCAGTCCGCTGATTATATTAGGAGTTATTAGCCTGGACGATAATATTAGCGCTATGACTTAGAAGATGTTAGACGATGCAGACTGAAAGTCAATTGGACGGTCACTTCACAACTAGGGCAGGTTATGTCGAATCGTGTTAGATATTCAATAAATATCCTTATGTGATGTGTATTTATATGCAAAGTAATATAAATACTATATATATATAAATACAAAGTAAAGTAATGTGTATTTATATGCAACTGCCAATTTTAGTCTCATCTTTTTTTGAATGCGGATATCATTTTCGATAAGCCTGATGTTATCACACTTCGGGATCCGATTCGAAAGAAAACATACTACAGGAAAAGATTAATCAATTTTCTTCGAGATTTGGGCTTAAAAGCTAAAGGACACAGTTAAACTAGTTTAAAATGCAATGCGTTTACTTTCCCAAAACATTCTTATCTAACCTGAATAAGAATATACACTGTGTGGAAGAAAGTGTCGGGACACGACACTATAACTACATAAACCCATATTTATTAAAATTAATAGAAGGTAGGGCCTCCTTTGGCTGCGATCACAGCTGCAACCCTTCTGGGCATGCTTTCCACTAAATTAGCCATAGGGGCAAGAGGAATTTCCTTCCAAATGTTTAACAGGAAGTTCCATAGTTCAGGCTTGCTTTTAGGGAGTGGGGTGCAGGCCCTCAACCGACGGTCCAATTTGTCCCAGAGATGTTCAATTGGGTTAAGATCAGGGCTCTGCGTCGGCCACTCCATGCGTTTAACGTTGTTGTTCACATACCAATCAAGAGTCCTCCTTGCAACATGGCATGTTGCGTTGTCGTCTTGATACCAGATATCATCCATACCGTACGTTACCCACAAGGTAGGAAGGACATGATTGTCGAGAATATCACAGTATCTATCGGCATTCATCGCACCATCAACCTTCACCAGTGGGCCAGCCCCACACCAGGAGAAACAGGCCCATACCATCAATCCTCCTCCACCAAACTTTACAGTTGGGACGACACACTCGGGCAAAAGGCGTTCTCCTGGTAAACGCCATACCGAAACACGTCCATCGGAACGGAAAAGGGTAAATCGTGACTCGTCACTTCAAAGGACGTGTTTCCAGTCATCCAGAGTCCAAGTACGGTGGTCTTTGGCCCATCGAAGGCGCGCTTTCTTGTTGGTTTTCGTAATCAAAGGCTTATGGGCCGCTGAACGTCCAGTGTAACTAACTTACGAAGAGTCTTGGCCTCGATACGAAGAGTCTTCGTCGAAACGGCCACACCTGTGGCTTGTCTAAACTCATTAGCGATGTTATCCATGGATGTTTGATGATTACTTCGAATCTCTCTGCCGAGCACCCGCCGGTCCCTGCTGGTCAGAACTGTAGGTCGTCCATTTCGGGTTTGTTCTGTCAGTGTCCCTCAGTCTTGTAGCGACACACAACACGTGCTACAGTTGATTTTGAGCAGTTACGGAGACGGGATATCTCCCTAATTGACACCTTGGCAAGATGCAATCCAACCAACACATCTTTCTCGAACTCAGACAACTCTTCCCGTGGCGGCATCTTGACAAAAAACAACTCTAGTTAACTCCACAGAGTATTTATAGGATATGGCTGACACGTGATACCTATTATTGCGCATGTGTCAGCGGTATTGTCGACTTTTCTGCTTTTCGAGGGGTGTCCCGTCACCTTCTTCCAGATAGTGTACATTCATGAGTGGGCGAAATAAATGACGGAATAATTTTAAACACTTTAATTCGTAAAAACTACGATGGCATACGTATCGACAAATATAAAATCAACTTTCCTTCGTTGCTACTTTGCCAGATTAGCGGGCAGAAGTATAAAGCAAAACTGCGCCATCTATTGACGGAAAGAGAAACAAATTCTTAACGATAGGATTCTCAAACTTATAATTGTGAATTATTGAAAAAACAAAAAATAATGCATTTAAATCTAAATGAAAATTTTTACAGTAATAGTTACGTATACAACAGAAATATCACTAAGAAATACACATATAAATATAACACAAAATATAAATAATGCACCACATCATAGAAGGTTTTTTTGTTTGTATAGTATTAAAGGAATACAAGCAGGAAGCATTGTTTTGTTTCACCTTTAGGGCATCTGATATTTGAGATCTAGTGTAGTGGAGATTCTAGTTCTGTGCCACTTGATGCATTTACCAATTTTAGAGCCTACTTTTACATTTCAAAGTAAAATTTACTGTCCTCGTTCTTAAATTAATGTGAACTTATCTCCCAATCCACCTCTCTTCAATACCATTAAATGGGCCTCCATTCAAACCATTATTGGGCTTATTTTCTGCGCTATTTTTCTAACCGGTTAATAATATTAAAAACAGACTCACTGATCTTTAAGATTTGCCGTAAAAAAAGAACTGATTTTCTATTTCTCGAATAACTTATTAGCAGATTTCGCCCATCAACCAAAATATCTTTCTAGCCATTGCTCCATACGCAACACTTTCAGCTGATAATTTATGTCTAAAATTATGAGCTAAAAAAAGGTATTAATAAATTACATTTTAATGATCAGCTATATATTTCTGAAATTCCTCATTCATTTTTTTGACAACTGGTTGCCTTTAAATTACACTTAAAAGGTTGCATCAATCCGTAATTCAAAAATATGAAAAAAAAAATTTCCTTATATATACCAAGTGTTAAATCATTTGTTAATTAAATTTGCGTGCCATGTTATGCATGCGAAGTGTCCCTATAAATAGTTTGACATGCCAACTGCATTAGAATCGGTAAATTTTTACACCTGAAAATGGATTGTGAATGGATGTGTTCTAACATGCAATTATTTTTTCCCTATTAACATTTTGTATTTCGGAGTCGGTTGCCCTTCGAAATTCATTTCTTGTCAGAACTCTGTTTACGTTCTCTAGAGCTCGGCATCATCTGTTTAAAAACTCCTTGAACTTTTTCCAACTCAATATCGATTCTTTGTGAATTTATACGAATTAATAAAATTAGAGATTTCGCATAGAGGATTTGAATATAATTCAAACTGATTTGTGGATCTTAACTTATTTTCGGTTTTATGAAGCTTCCGCCTTAAATTAGATGCAGATTCGCATTTAATTTGGAAACATTTAAATGTTCCATAAATATGATTCACAATAAGAAATCGCATTTAATTTGGTCAAACGTTTTTTCAAAGCCTAAAATACATTATTATATGTATTATTTAAGTAATTGTTGGTTTTGTTTCAAACTTACCTACTGACTGAAGATAAAATTTTTCTGTTGTTCTGAGAACTGATTGTTATTATCAATAAAGAACATAAACAGTGTTTTCAATGAGATCCATTCAACATATAAACCTGTGAATCCGGGAAGATTAAGAGATAGTCATTGTTTTGCTCTTGCCATAGTATTACTATTTTTAATATTTGAAATAATATTTGGATTGAGAAGTTTTTGAAAGCTTACCTTGTATGTGTCGAGGCCAATCTGCAGTTTGTCAAGATTTCTTCAAAATCTGGCGGGTGCACAGTAACACTTATTGCTGGATCTTCTGATGCATAACTTTCGAAGAATAACATCCATATCTACAGACACCTTGTAAAACTGTCTCTACATTCACCATATTAGCGCACTTATATCCTTTTTTGCTATTTAAGATATTTATTCCAGAGAGTGCGTCGTCAGTCGGTTTGCTCTTGTTTAGATTAAATCTAACAGGTCAGTTTTCACTTCCAAGCGTCGTTGATCATTTTAAAGCGTTCAATTCGTAAATTAAATTCAAGGACTGCATTCACAAGATTTTACAAAACTTCAATTCCCAAACATTAGAAGACATTTTTTTCATGGGCATTAAAATCAACGATTTTGAGTTTTAGATTATAATTTTCACCTTCGTTCAATTCTTTTATCTCTAATACTTCGACAACATTTGGATAAATTAAGATAAAACAGCCTCAACGACCAAAAATATCAAAGTTACAATACAATGCAAGACATTGAGAAACATAAAATCAGGCTTGACTTGAGTTTGAGATGCATGCTCGCTGACGTTGCTTTATCTCAATTTATCCAAATGTTTTTTTAAAATACAATAGATAAAACAATTTGACAAAAATGCAAATGAAACCGTTATAAAGAAAGTATTCGAAAAATCGAAATTCATGGAATCATTGCCTATGACGGCTTACCAACACCTTTTAAAATAAAAGAAAGTTCGCACATACTTTATAGAAACCAAAAGAATTTAAATAAGAAGAGTAAATTTGAATTGGAAAGAAAATGAAACTACAGATAAAAAAGATCACAACATTTTAATAGCTAAACGATGCTTAGAATATATGAAGTACAGCTACTACTTGATATAAAAAGAAATAATAACCCTAGACAGAAAACATGGGGCACCCATTAAAACCAGGCTCTCTGCCATGGTGCACACACACTTCTTCACCAGATTCATGGAGAACAGTAGCAAAACACAAATGCGCCCTCTATCGACGGGAAATTCAACCCTAAGAACCGATCCTATAGCAAAGTTATTGGAACATCCCAGTGTTTTAATTGTAACAAGGTTTTCCATGGTAGTAATAATTGTCGCTCAAACCCTAGGTGTCTCAAGTGCAGAGGCCTCCACTTCATCAAAAAATGCCGTTTTATTGGTCTATTTGAATCCCCCACCTACATCAACTGTGGCAGGCAAGGTCATCTCGCCTCACTGAGAGGCTGCTCCATGTTTCCCAAGACTTCACGAAAGGATTCTACTGCTACTGTTTTACCACCTAAAAGACCCTTCAATGGCGATCCTATATATCCTATAGATATATAGAGAGTATCACTTTTGCTAAGAGATAACAAAACGACATCTACGATATTTAGTACGGAGCCCATACAAAGAAACAGAACAGAAAGAAGAGACGTTAAGGAATGCTAGAAATTTCAATGGAAGTCGATTGCACGTCCTGCAATGTAGTCGACAATAAGCGAGCTTATTTGCAAAATCGGATGTAGTCCTGTCCCCCATTTCCGCTCCTTCAAACAAACCGTCAACAGCATCTGTTCCTTCCCATGCCAGAGAACGCAACCCAGAAGATAACGTACTTTCCTTGGATTGCGTGGTTATTCCACCGCATACTCTCTGAAAATATAATTTAAAAAAACATAACATTTTTGTCTCCTTCCTCCATTATCCACGTTTGTTTGTTTTTCTCATTGTTCGTGAACCAGCTGAGGCCTTCATACTGGCATACATCCCTTTCTATCAACAATGCCAATTGTTTTATGACTATACTCCCGACAGCATTCCCACTTTCAAATCCCCCAATACACACACACTTTTTCCTTTGCAATTCCCATAGTTCCACCGCCGTCCACAGGCTTTGTTAATTAAAAAAATAATAATTTCCAGTTCTGGTTTTATCATTCAAATTGGCTCGTTCTAAATTTGCAATAACTTTTAATTGATATTTTAATTTATGATTCGCAACTCGAGTGGATATGCTCTAGTAAGCAAATGAACATTCCCCTTATTGAATCTCGTCAGCATTCTCTCTACCCTGATACGCCAGCCGCTCCTGTGACGTCATTACTTCAAACGAATAGGTGAAAAGACAAGCCCACGATTAGCTCTTTCGCGTTTGTCTAAACCTGGGAACCGATCCGAACTATCTTATTTGGATCACGGTTCGATATTAAAAGGGTAATACTTAGATCTTCAGACCGAGTTATTGAATTTTAGGCCATTTCAGATTATATATATATATATATATATATACACTCAAGAGCCAAAACATTATGACCACCTGTCAATAACGAATTGGCTCACCTTTGGCGCGCAACACAGCTTCAACCCGCCTTGGCATGGATTAATACCACCACTTAATACCAATTAAATACCACTTCCACCTGATCACGTGCCTTCCACGTCATCCAGGCGAGTTCATTGTAAAATGTAGGGGTGGTCATAATGTTTTGGCTCTTGAGTGTATGTTGAATATATTATATATATATATATATATGAAATGCTGAATATGAATATATATATATATGAAATGCTGGATATGTATATATATATATGGGTCTGAATGGCCGAGTGGCTAGCGCTCTGGCGCTCGGTACCACAGGTTTCGGGTTCGATTCCCGGCGGTGCCATGGTTGTTTGTAGTGGTTCGGAATCCCTTTAAAAGTAGGTCCCGATCTAATAGGATCGTAGAGCGTTGCGGGGGCATTGTTATTGCGCGTCCGTGGCTTATCTTCAAGTTACACGCGCCCCCTGGGTAATGCAAAGTGAGTACGTCTGTGCAGCACTTGCCTTAAGGCATCCAAGACCAAGCTGTCTGTGTTTACCAGCTGCATTAGAAAGAAAAAAATATATATAGATCAAATTTGAACTGAAGATTCTTGGAGAAGGACGAAACGATACGGCATGAAAAAAAAAAGTTCCAAAATGTATGAATAGATGGCGCCGTAAGCGGGATAAAGAAAGTGAATTCGGCTGCTTGTGATAGTTTGAATCGAAATGACAATGTATTGGGCATGAGTTACACATTAAACTCACTGTAGTATTAAAATGTGCTGGATTATTTCGGTTTTTTAACGAAAAAAATTATTCAACAGTTGTGACACTGTGAGTCGATAGCCCATACAACAAGGAAAAATTGAAAAAAACCTTTTTACGATGACTTGAGGCCATGACATTTTCCTCTTCTTCAAGTACCTTCAGTTCAAATTTGAACTCATTGTGACGAGTGGTTCTTTTTTTACAGCATTTTAAAAGTGGAACTACAATTATAATCATTCTGTATATAATTAATGGTAATAATAATTTTAATGCCAAAGATTATATTTATTTGGTTATCGGAGGAAAATAGCGTGCTGTTAGAAGTTTCGTATTTCAAAAAAAAAATTTGGTTGCAAAATTTACTAAATAAAACACTTTTGCCAGATTGCATATGACATGAATAAAAGGAGCCTTAATAAATTTCATATTAGTAAAATTTAATGAGCAGATAGTGTGAAGTATATTTAAAAAGTTCAAAAGTAGAACATTTAAAAAATACTCGATTTATATAAAGCCATATTTACTAGCATAAAATTTTAACAATATGTAATCGAACAATTACCTTAAAAACCGTAAACTAAAGTCATAAAATCTTTCACGAAAAATTTCTTAAAAATCAAGGAATTTGAAAAGTGAAATTTAATCAAATAGATGGATTAAAGTATATACAGACACATTATGTAAAATTCAAATTTTATAACGTAAAGTTAACATAGGATTTATTATCTTTGTGAACAGAATCAATTTCTCTTAGGATAAAACTTTTTGATCCTTTTTTGCATGAATTTTGATGTGCTTTTGTAAGTTAGGATTCTGAGAAAATCGATTGCCACAAATAGGACATTTAAAAGGTCGCTCTCCAGTATGAGTCCTCAGATGAGCCTTCAGGTTTGCTTTCTGGCAAAACGCTTTGCCGCACCGAAACGGGCACTTGAATGGTCGCTCTCCAGTGTGAATTAAGATGTGCCTTTTTACATTACAAATTTGAGGTGAGCTGTATTCACAAAAGGGACATTGATGCATTTGGACATTGCTTTCGTATCTGCTAACAGTCCCTGCGAAAGAAAATAAGAATTAACTCGCATTTACTGATGGATATTAGAGTTTCATTCAAAAAATTCAACCATACTTAAAATGCTTATATATATTATATAATTATATTGACGTATAACTAAATTAAAATAGATTAATTAATTAATAAATTATAATACATTAATAATATAAATTAGGGCCTGAATGGCCGAGTGGCTAGCGCTCTGGCGCTCGGTACTACAGGTTTCTGGTTCGAGTCACGGCGGTGCCATGATTGTTTGTAGTGGTTCGGAATCCACTTTAAAAAGTAGGTCCCGGACAAATAGGATCGTACAGCGTTGCGGAGGCATTGTTACTCCGCGTCCGTGGCTTATCTTCAAGTTACACGCGCCCCCTGGGTAATGCAAAGTGAGTACGTCTCTGCAGCACTTGCCTTAAGGCATCCAAAGACCAAGCTGTCTGTGTTTGCCAGCTGCATTAGAAAGAAAAAAAAAAAATATAAATTAATTGTAGATTTCCAATAAGCAATTAATTGTATATCATACAGATCTAACAAGAGAATCGAAGTAGGATAAAAATTATGAATGTAATAAAAAAAGAAAATAAATTACATTTTTTGAACTGCAATGAATTTTCTCTCAGATTGTCAATAATGGTTTATTCACATCAATTAAAATCTTTCATCACATAAAAAAAAATATTTCTAAGAAAACTACTTTTACTAAGAAGCCAATTATGTTTATCTCTCCTGTGTGAACACTGCACCATCATTCATTAATTTTGACAAGTATCTTAAAAACTTGATGCCAACATTTAAAAAAAAAATTTTCATTTTAATGTTAGAAAAATACAATTCCTAATCTTTATGTAACTGATAGGAATAAAATTATTTGCTAAGTTACAAGACGCTTTTAAAATTTAAGTTTATTTTTACGAATTCTGCAATTCACTTATCTTCTTTGACAAATAATATTCTGCTTTAATAAATTAAAATACGAAGATAAAAAAGGAAAAAATTAACTTATTTTTATGACCACAAATATAATAGTGCCTATTTTTATGAGTATTACAACGCAAAAATTTAGAAAACCTATTTAAAATATAATATTTAAAATTACACTGGATTTCTACAATGAAGTGTCTTTAAATTATCTTCACAATTTCTACAATGAAGTGTCTTTAAATTATCTTCACAATTTCTACAATGAAGTGTCTTTAAATTATCTTCACAATTTCTACAAACATTTATAAAACAAAAATTACACTGGATTTATTGATTCAAATTTCAGTTTTTTACACTTTTTATTTTTCAGTTATCTGCTAACAATACCTGAAAAATAAAATAAAAATTAGACTGGACTTATTGATGGACATTAGAGTTTAACTCAAAAATAAATATAATTTCAATAAAGCTATTTCAATTCAAAGCTTGCTTTCCTCTAAAAACCCAGAGTATGAATGAAAAACTGTAAACATCAGATTATATTAAATTACAAATAGCCACATCATAATAAATAGTACCCAATCAAGTCACTGTAATAATAACGTCTAATTTAATTAATGGACACAGTACTCTGTATAAAACTCGTATTAATAAGTTTATAGTAAGTAAAAGAAACTACAAAATAATTATTTGAGCATTGCAATAATAACGATAACCCATATTAAAAGGCATAGATGAGCGTGCAGTATTTAATGCAAATATTTGGCTAATATTTCGAGAATTTCAATATTAGCTGTTAAAAACTGTTCACAGCAAATATACGAGATGCTGGAGGGTCAATTTTCTAAGTGCATATTTTGAACCTGGTAAGAGTGTCAAGGATTTTGGATTTCGATTCCATAGATTTTGACGCATTTTAATTATGCTAATTAAGCTTTGGCCACTTATTTGTTATTAAGTACATTCCGTAAGATTTTATTCAACTATATTAATAATATGAAAAAAATTAAGATTACAAGGTACAGCAAAAAATTTACTAGAAACAAAAGCTTTTATTAAACAAATATTAAAATCGATTGAATTCATCAAGGAGAATTCTCTTTTACTAAGATCACAAGTTGTTGAATTGTTTTCAAATGACCCCCAAAAGTTTATATCGAGAGACGGCTTTGCCCCATAAAATATGGCAAAGAAAAGAAACTTCAGGGACCTTTTTCTCCATGAAATTTTTAATACTTTTTCAAGTGAGAATTCCCTGAAAACGCTTTGGGACAAAAAGGAGACTTGCAGAGCGGTCCTCATGTGCTCATTTAACACATATTTACGACAAAATCGTTTTTCACAGAAAGAGCATATAAAAGGCCGTTCCCCGGTATGGGCCCTCAGATGACGCTGTAGGGCACCATTATGGTTAAACGCTTTGCCACACTGAAATGGACACTTAAAATGTCGTTCTGTGCTGTGAGTCATCAGATTAAACATGCTTTTTCACATCACCAAGATTTGATGGGTGGTATTCGCAAAAGAGACACTGATGCATCTTCACATTGCCTTCATATCTGCTAACAACACCTGCGAAAGAAAATAAGAATTAACTTGTATTTATTGACGGGTATTAGAGTTTAACTGAAACAATTCAAACTGTTTAAATATGCAGACGTATATATGGTGATTTAATGTACATATAAAAATTTTTAGTTCAGTAAACCATTATATTCAGATATTGTATTGCTAATTTTTTGTAAAATTTTTTATAAAATAAAAAATAATAATAAATAATTAAAATAATAAATTAATAAATAAAATAAAATAATAAATTCTTTGTAATATTTCTTTTTTGTAAAATTCTTTACACTCAATAGATTATATGAGTAACGAGAATATCAAGATATCAAAAAAGAAATATATAAATAAGGATAAAAATCAAAAACTGTATACATCACATTATTTTAAATTACAAATAGCCACATCATAGTAAACTACAAACAAATTTTAACAAACAATATTAAGTATTATAATAATAACATTTAATTAATGAAATAACTTCTGGAAAAGTATGTGCTCAGAAGGTTTCCATTAAGTAAAAAAACTAATTATTTCAACACTACGATGACACACTTAACAACAACACTTGAAAGACATTCATTAGAGAGCAATAATGAATGAAAATATTTAGTAAAACTAGTAATGTTCTTATAGTATGTTAAACAGTCCAGGTGATCTGTTGACGGGTCTATTTTCTTTAAGTGTGGATATTTTTAATCTGGTAGTGAAGTAGCTGATTTCGAGCTGAAATACCCGATATCCTCTTACATCATTAAAATTTCTAACCACTCTGACATTTTTTCAATAAGCATTACTTTAGAGATCCATTACCAATAACAACGCAGGTAAACGGGTTCGCAAGGTAGATACAGAAATTTTCGATTCTTCACTCCCAAGTTTTTTTCTGAAAGAGAGAATATATTATTGTAATAAACGTGTAACAAGAAAGTTGTTCATTAATTTGATTTTTCATCTTTCTGATATAATCTGTTAAATACAATAATTCATAGAAATAGAACAAAAAATTCGAGATGGCACATATTTAATAAATGCAGAACGAAAAGAAAATAATCAACGGATGCACATGTTGTTGGAAGTGAGAATTCCATGAAAATGCTTTAAGGACAATTTTGACATATATAGAGTCGTTCCCCAATATGAGTCCTCGTGTGATCAGTCAAGCTTCACTTTAAAAAAAAACTTTAGTCATTCTGTAGTATGAATTTTCAGATGAATCTTCACGTCGTATTCCGCACCAAATTCTTCGCCACATTGAACCACACACTTAAATAATCGCTCTCCTGTATGAATTAAATCACGGGATTTCACATTAATCCATTTGCATGACCATTATTCACGAAAGGGGCTTGGATGTACCTTGCACGCATGCCTTCTCACAATCTCTGCAAATAAATAAATAAAAATTAGTGCGGATTTATTGATCCAAGAATTAAATTCATTGGCATTTTAATTATATTTCAAGAACATAAAATACACTTTCTGAGAATAAAAATTTTAATGTAATACCATTTATTTCTCTATTCATTACTGAAGCAAGCCGAATTTTGCATTCGTTTCAGCAAGGATTGTTACAATTTTATTTCATACATATTTTATTTCAATTTGAAATCTTGCCACCTTAAAAATTGTCCGTATTTTGTATAGCTTATAGAAATTAAATTTTTCCTTGAGAATTTAGAAATTTTTGTTTTTTGTTTTAGCAAATTGTATTGCAATTTATTCACTTCACAACGAGGTTGCAATGTCTAAAATATAATATCAGCCTTCTCATATGAATAATTAAAAAATGTCCCCGGCCTTGTTACTACTACGACTCAAATAGGGGAGCTTCAGAGAGTGAATCCTCATGTTAAAATCCTAACTAAATTTACGAGAAAATTTCTTCTCACACGGAGATTGAAAAGGGTTTGTATAAAAATGATTCCAGACTCCCAGATTGTAAAAAAATGTGATACAACTTTTGCCATCCACATCAATTCAAAATATTTACCATTTTCATTAAATTTCAAGAACATAAAAAGCATTTACTGAAAATAACATTTTTATTATAATGTCAATGATGCCTTTCTTCTAATCTGAAACCTGCGAAGTCAAACATACATCTGCGCAAATATTTTGAATCATTTTTTTCATGTGTGTTTTATTTTCAACTGGAATTTTGCCTCAACAGAATTATGAATAGTTTGTATACCTAAAATAAAATTTAGAGTTGAAAAAAAAAGTGATGACTGTATGAACAAAATTCATACAAAGAATAAGGGATTCACCTTCAAAACTGCTGACATTATAGTTTTCATCGTAACTGGCTCGACTGCCCGTTGTGGACTTCTTTAAAAGATCCAGCCAGGCTGTTCTTCTCTTGGCCGTGGACCTCCAGTTTTTGATCTTAATAACATTAACAAATAGGCTAAACAGAGTCTAAACAGTCGACCCATCTCTTTTTCGGTCTTCCCCCTGGTCGTTGTCCAAAAGGGTTGCATTGAAAACCTTCAATTCTGTTCAACCCATCTGATTCTGTTCAGTTTAACAAATTTTAGGATGTCAATTTCTCTAAAAAGTTTGTAAAGTTCAAAATTGTATCTTTTTCGCCAATTTCCATTGTCATTGATACCACCAAAAATAGTTCGTAGCACTTTTCTAAGCAAAAACGATAAAAAAAAAAAAAAAAAAAATGCATCACAGAAAAAAAATTTATTTTATTCTATTTATTGTGGATTTCTTACAAAATCAGAGCTGAATTATATCGTTTCTTACCAGAATCACAAAAACTAGTGGCTTATAATTCATCCATTCAGCGTTACTTTATGATAAAAAAAAAAACCAAGAATATTGCCATTTTAAGTATGCTACAATGCATGTCTTAAAAATTTTATAATATACATATTAAATATGTTATAGGTATAATAAACATACTAAATTGGTAAAATATACATGCAAGTTTTTCTATAAAAGACTTATTGTAAATTTAAAAAAATCGAAAAATATATAAAACTTTAGTTTCAATTTAAAAAAAAAAAAAAAAAAAACATTAAATCGAATATAAATCCTCATATGGGATTCCAGGTTTCCTTTCCCACTAAATTATTAACTAATACTATTATTGTAGTAAGCTGTTACTATTGCTAATTGCACTGATTATGCTAAATATTGCAAGTATGCTACAATGCATATCATAAAAATACAATAAACATGCTAAATTGTTGAAATATACTATTAAAGGCTTATTGTAAATTTTAAAAAATCGAAAGCTTTATACAAAACCACAGTCTGAATTAAAAAAAAATGCATACATTCCAGTATGAATCCACATATGGACGTTAAGGTTCAGTTCCAGACTAAATGCTTCGCCGCATTAGAAAGGACAGTTAAAAGGTCGTTCTAAAAGGCTTTAAAACATGCATTTTTGCGTCACTACGGTTGTATGAAAGAAAATCATAAAAGGAATGAGGGGCTTACCTTCAAAACTGCTGCTATTACAGTTTTACACATAATATGTAAACAATTCATGAAATTCAATACAATTTTGTAATGCACTTCCATCTGTTGTACACGCTTATTCCAAAACAGACTACTTTCAGATTTTTGTAGGTTATACATGCTTTTATTTACCATAATTGCTGATTGACTTAATTAAATTTCGATGCTAATTCATGCCAACTACAAGTTACATCCTCTTAACTTTTCACAAAATCACTCAATAGAACCTACGAGTCAATTAATTTTTGTTAGATCACTGAACACAACTTCCATCTCTCTGTCGGTCAAATAGTGTATCTACATCAACAAAATAACAAACAAAACAAAAATTGCTTCCCAATTCTTTTTGGGACAACTTATTCTCCTTTGAATTCGTTCTATATTCTTTTCGAATTCTTCTTTGAATTCGTTTTATATTCTTTTTGAATTCTTCTGTGAATTGTTCTATATTCTTTTTGAATTCTTCTTCTAATTCTCTTTGAATTCTAATTCTTATTCTTTTAATTCATAATAGATTATTTCAAATCAATGAAAACCTTTTATACATCGAGATTTTTAGAAACGTGACATACACTACATCGCCCTTCAAGATTGAAGCATTATACAACTCTTAATCTGAAAAATCAAGTACGCCACTTTTCTAATATACACAAGTTAGAAAATAAAACAACAATTTAAAATCAAACACTAGTTATACGTAAAATACTAATACATTAATTAATCTTATAAAAGTAATATTCGTACGCAACAAAATATTAATATAACTAATTAATTACAAAAAATATTAATCTTTACATAATATTACATGTCAAATAAACTAAAATTAATTTCAAAAAATCATATAAAAAGTCTTTTTAAATAATGAGTTACATGAACTTACATATAAACATCATAAACAAAATCAGTAGAAACAAGAAAAAATTACTAATAAACACAAGTATGCGTAAAAAAATAATTACACTGAACCCATATTTACAATAAAATGATTTCTCTTTTAATCATCAGCAGTTCACACTATGTTTGTCTTTTTAATCGGCACAGTCCATTTTTTTTCTATCTTTTAGAAAATGGTTTTATTAATGTACGATGTTTACTTTTCTGGGCCACTTACTCCTTCCTCATTAAATGGCGCTCGGTACCACAGATTTCGGGTTCGAGTCCCGGCGGTGTCATGGATGTTTGTAGTGGTTCGGAATCCTCTTTAAACTGTAGGTCTCGGTATGCTTATTTTTCGTGTGTACCAAGATGACAGAGCGACAAACCAAACCTTCCTCATGAAAAGTCCTTTTTCCTTTTCAAACCTGATTCCATGTGTTAGGCATTGGTGACAATATCCTCACGCCCGCATGGCTTGTACTCCAATCTGGCACCTTGACCCTATAGGAATGATGTGGATGATGCCGCAGAGCTTCATCCGGGCTAGTCCATCGCACATTCATGTCAGGCATCAACAAAATGACTTCGATACTACAAACCGGTTATTTTTCTTTAATATAAAATGGACCACACAGCCCAAGCAAACATTAGGAAATTCAAAATTAGGATTAACCTTTTCTTTAGGTAATCTATTTATGTATTTATTTTTTGACAATCACCAACACCTTTCTCTTTACAAAATTGCATGCATCTATCAACTATTTTTCTACAGAGATTTCTACCATCTAAAGGCCTACAAGGGAAAAATTCTCGGTCTGACAATGAAAGACTGCGACTTTCAGTTAAAAAAAGATTTTATTTTCCTACATAATCTCCCTTGACTTCAACACACTTGGTCCAACGTTTCTCCAACTTCAGTATTCCTTCCCGGAAGTGAGAGTCTTTAAAATTGTGAAAATATTCATCTACGGCCCCCTGAACTTCTTCATCGGAAGCAAAGCGCTTCCCAGAAACAAATTTCTTTAAGTTTGGGAACAGATGGGAAGTCTGAGGGTGTCAAATCAGGAGAATAGTGGGGATGGTCGAGAAAATTGCTGGCAAAATCAGTGACATCTATGCCCAAATCCCGCAGTTTTCCCATCGCCAATGCACCTTTGTGCACAGGTGCGTTGTCCTAGTGAAAGATGACTTTTTTCTTCTTCAATCCAGGCCTCTTCTCACGATTTTTGGCATCCAGCTGATCAAGAAGGTTGGAGTAATATTCGCCTGTAATTGTTTTGCCTTTTGCAAGGTAATCAATTAACATGATTCCTTTCGCTGGTCATGACTTGTCTGGCAGATGCGATCGACATCGCTTTCTTTGGCGCTGAACCACCAGCTTCTACACACTGCTTGGACTGCTGCTGTTAATTCTTCGTGTAAGATGTTTCGCACCCTTTCTTCCCATATTCCCACAGCTTCATCTATCTCACTCGCCGATTGTCCAACAAGATATCATGCACTTTTTCTATGGTTTCCGGTGTGGTTGCGGTTTTTGACCGTCCTTGACGTGGATCACCTGCGAGGGATGTGCGACCACGTTTAAATTCAGCTGCCCACTTTCTAGCGGTTGACATGAAAGGACCAGAGTCCCCGTAAACTTTACACAATTTCGGATGGATTTCCTTAGGGGTTAATCCATCCAAAATGAAGAGTTTTATGACAGCACGATATTCAAGTTTATCCATTTTAACGAAAAACCCGTAAGACGTGTAATGCAGAAATTCGTGTAAACACACTAATTGAGAGAGCAAGTTGAGATTTGTCATACGAACTAATGACAAGTGCATCCAGGCAGGAAACATAAATTTTTGCGGATTTTAGCGACATCTCTGTGTCAGGCCGAGCAAACTTTTCACCTTACCCTCGTATATTGTTGTAGTTCCTGATACGTCAAAGTGTAAGTACTTTTTATGGAAATACTCAAGAATCATTTGATTTAATTAAAGCTTTGTTGGCATTAGAAAAGGAAATTTTGTTTTTAATTTTAATTTTTCCTTTTTTTAATCTATCACCTGCCCTTTATAAATATATATCATCTATGAATGAGGAACCACGGAAGGATTTTACTTTTTTAGTACATTTTTTTCCACGATTTTTTTTGTGTACATATTTCCTGAGACAAAGCTTCCTTTTGGATTTCCTTTAAAAAAAATTCACCATCAAATTTCTTTTTAACTTTACTCCGATTTTGTCAGTCAGTTTTTACTCCGATTTTGCAATTATTAGTAAAATTGAAAATATATCTAACAATACAAACAATTTTAAAATAATAATTACTGCATTCCAACCACCTTTTTATAATAGATGAATCTGATTCATCCAAGTTTGAAATAAAAGGAGTTTCAGTAAGACAGTCAATTTTTATAATGCATTTACAAATCTAAAACTCACAGTTGTCATAAGAATTTTTATTCTCTTCAGTGATTTCTTTAGAATGTAGATTTGTTGGACCATTCCACCAGAGAGTGTTGTTTGAAACAACACTTGCACCTCTAATTAAAAATTTAGCTGGACAAACAATCAAGATCCGTTGGAATTTCTTTTTCATTTATTCCATTTCTTGGAAGATCCTCCCTCTCTTCGCAGACCTTTTGATCCGATTTAAAAGTGTTTCATCCAAAAATATCTCTTCGCACATTTCTTCTTGTATCTTGAAATCTCCATAAAATCTGCAAAAGAAAATAAGAATTGACCTGCATTTATTGATGGACATTAGAGTTTAATTCAAAAAAAAAAAAATCAAAGTTAATTTAAAATGCATATATATAGTGATCCCACATTACATTATTTTAAATTACAAATAGCCACATTATAATAAATTGTACACATAAAAAATTTAATTTTTATAATATTTAATTAATGGAATAACGTATTCTGCGTAAAGTATGCATACATAACGGAATAATAAGTAAAAGAAAATAATTATTTTAAAACTAAAATAATAAAAATAAGAAACGAAAGACATTCATTAAAGAGCATTACTCAATGAAAATATTTCGTAATCTGTTAAAACAGTCCAGGTGATCTGCTGCACTGTCAGCAAGCTTTAAGTGAGGGTATTTTGAATCTGGTAGTGAAGTAGCTGATTTGGAGCTGCATTTGAAATACCCGATATCCTCTTACATCAGTGAATTTTCCAACCTCCTAGCCATATTTTCAACAATCATTACTTTAGAAATCCAATAACACAGGTAAACGGGTTCGCAAGGTAGATGCAGAAATGTTCAATGCTTCACTCCCACGTTTTTTTCTGAAAGAGAGAATTAGCTGTTGTTAATAAATGTGTAACAAGAAAGTTGTTCATTAATTTGATTTCTCAGTTTTCTTATATAATTTGCTATATACAATAAATAATAGGAATAGAACATAAAATTCGAGATGACATATACATAAACGCAGAGAAATGGAAACTAAAGGAAAATAAGAAAAGGATGCATATGTTTGTTGAGAATTCCATGAAAATGCTTTAGGAGAGTTTCCCAGTATCTGCTCTCGTGTTTATCAATCAAGCTTCGCTTTTTAGAAAAGCTTTGGTTATTCTCCAGTATGAAACTTCAGTTGAACCTTCAGGTCGTATTCCGCATCAAATGGTTCGCCGTACTGAATCACACACTTAAAAGGTCGCTCTCCAATAGGTATTAAAACACGGGTTTTCACATTATTCAATTTGTATTAGCGGTATTCATGAAAGGGGCGTTGATGCATCTTGCACGCACGTCTTCTCACAATCTCTGCAAATAAATAAATAAAATTGTTTTTTTTTTTTTTTTTTTTTATGCAATAAGATGTAAATAGCTCATAAATTCAATAGAGATATGATTTAATTTTATATGTAAAAGAATAGAAACCAATAAATCTAACTAATGTAATAAATTCGTAACAATATAAAATTAGTGAACATAGAAATAAAGTCAAAAACAAATGGTTGCTATAAATATAAGGTGTTAGTTATCAGATTGTCAATACTGGAAAAGAAGTTATTTCATTCACATTCATTTAAAACCTTTGTTAGGTTCAGCATAACTTGGAAAAATAAAGGAAAACATTTCACAGTGCAAAAACATTGTAATATGATGCCAGTTTTACCTCATCTCAGAAGACTTCCAGGTTAGGCACTCATTTCGGAAACGAATGAAAAAAAAAGGGATTTTGTACATAATTCATTATTTAGAACTTACCCTCCAATAATTATTCGATTAAGTTAAATTAAAGTTCATTAATTCTACAACAAGATTTGATCCTCCGAAATAAAATGCTCTGTCTTCTTTCCATTCCTCCTAATCAGGTTAAAAAACAAGAAAAAAAATTGAAAATTAATTTAAAATAGTCTCTATAAATAAACTATAGATTTTCAATTAACACAATAATGAATGAAACAAAAATTCACACATGAACAAAAATTCTTTCAAATGCGGAATTTAGCAAGTTAATCTAATATCAAGTGGTTTTGACAGAATTGATACCTACACTTTTAAACATGCAATGCATACAAATTTAAACTAGTACAAAAATTTTTTATTAAAATTTATTTTGCAAATATTAAAATAGAGCAATAATATTTTATAAAAGAATTTCATAAATTCTGAAGTATTATAATGATACTTATTACATTTTGGGCACCTATTCTTAATTAGGTACAATGCAACATAATTTATTCGTATACAATAAAAACTGAGAAAAAAATTAGATTACTGGAAACCCAAAAAATTTAATAGAAATAAAAGCTTTAATAAACAAATATTAAATTCGTTGGAACACATCATCAAAGAGAATCCTCTTTTGCTAAAACAACCCATTGTTAATTTGCTTTCAAATGGCCCCTTTAAGAGTTCACACCGAGAGAATGCTTTGCCGCCCATAAAATATGGCAAAGGAAAGAAACCTCAGTGACCCTTTCCTCCACTAAATTTTGCATGCTATTTTAAGTGAGAATTCCGTGAAAATGCTTTGGGACAAATAGGAGGTTTGCAGAGTGGTTCTCAAGTATGAGTGCTCATGTGCTCATTTAATGCCTCTTTACGAGAAAAACTTTTTTCACAAGAAGAGCACTGGAAAGGACGCTCCCCGGTATGAGTCCTCAGATGAATGATCAGGTAATATAAAAAACCAGAACCTGTCGACTGTTGTAAATCTGTAAAAAGAAAGTTTTCAGCTTGTTGAAAAACCAAATTAACTAATTGAAATGTGATTTTTCAACTTTCAGTTTTTCATTCATTTGATAACTTTATAAATAAAATTAAAATAGTCTCTATAAATAAACTACAGAATTCCAATGAATCCAGTAATGAATGATATAAAAATCCCACATGAACAACAATTCTTTGAAATGTACTTTTAGCAAGTTAATCTGAAATCAAGCAGGATCCACAGGTACATTCCGATAGAATCTATTCAACTGCTTTAATCATTGAAAAAAATTTAAATTACTGCGTACACAACTATGTTCACAAGAAAAAAACGTTATTAAACAAATATTAAAATCGATAGAACTCATAAAAGAGAATACTCTCTTTCTAAGTTCACACGTTGTTGATTTGTTATCAAATGCCCCCCAAGAGTTCATATCGAGAGAAGGCTTTGCTACTCATGAAATATGGCAAAAGAAATAAACCTCAGTGTCCTTTTCCACCATGAAATTTTGCATGCTATTTCAGGTGAGAATTCCGTGAAAATGCTTTGGGACAAATAGGAGGTTTGCAGAGTGGTTCTCAAGTATGAGTGCTCATGTGCTCATTTAATGCCTCTTTACGAGAAAAACTTTTTTCACAAGAAGAGCACTGGAAAGGACGCTCCCCGGTATGAGTCCTCAGATGAATGATCAGGTAATATAAAAAACCAGAACCTGTCGACTGTTGTAAATCTGTAAAAAGAAAGTTTTCAGCTTGTTGAAAAACCAAATTAATTAATTAAAATGTGATTTTTCAACTTTCAGTTTTTCATTCATTTGATAACTTTATAAATAAAATTAAAATAGTCTCTATAAATAAACTACAGAATTCCAATGAATCCAGTAATGAATGATATAAAAATCCCACATGAACAACAATTCTTTGAAATGTACTTTTAGCAAGTTAATCTGAAATCAAGCAGGATCCACAGGTACATTCCGATAGAATCTATTCAACTGCTTTAATCATTGAAAAAAATTTAAATTACTGCGTACACAACTATGTTCACAAGAAAAAAACGTTATTAAACAAATATTAAAATCGATAGAACTCATAAAAGAGAATACTCTCTTTCTAAGTTCACACGTTGTTGATTTGTTATCAAATGGCCCCCCCAAGAGTTCATATCGAGAGAAGGCTTTGCTACTCATGAAATATGGCAAAAGAAATAAACCTCAGTGTCCTTTTCCACCATGAAATTTTGCATGCTATTTCAGGTGAGAATTCCGTGAAAATGCTTTGGGACAAATAGGAGGTTTGCAGAGTGGTTCTCAAGTATGAGTGCTCATGTGCTCATTTAATGCATCTTTACGAGAAAATCTTTTTTTCACACAAAGGGCATTGGAAAGAAATTAAAAATTAAATGTACGGAAGGAAATTCATTTGATGTGGTGTCAATAGTAGTGATAAATATCCCTTAATTCTCTGCAATTTGATACGGTTCCTTTCCTCATCGTTACGACTTGAGAACCATAAAACACGTCTTCGGAAAAAATGCATTCTACTACGACGCTGAATCTCTTATCATACATCAGGACCTCTAAAATAGCACCCCCCATATTTTGGAGGTCAAAAGAAAATTCCAGGACTTTAGATACCCCATAAATTTTATGTGGACTAAAGCACATGTTGGCACAGCTGGAAATGAAGCAGCTGATGCATATGCCAAAATGAGTACCGAAAAGGACTGCTTGGACTGGAAATATAAAATATCTAAAAACTTCATTAGACATCTGGTGGTACAGGAAACCATGAATTCGTGGCAAGCCAGCTGGAATAGTTCCATTAAAGGAAGACCTGTTCATGAGCTGTGTCCAGTGGTTAGCCTAAAAAGAATTCATGGAAACTTTTTCCTAAATCAGATAATCACAGGGCATGGTGCTCTGGCAGTCTACCAGGCAAAATTTTTTTAACAAGGAAGAGATCTGCCCATGTAGGAAAGCCAGGGAAGATAGAACTCTCCTCATCTTCCATTGTGTAAAGTGGCAGGACATTCGTACCAGATTCTTCCCCTCAAACTTCCTTTCCCTGAACCTTCTGCAACTTTTGGAGAAAAAATCTGCAAGGCCAGGAATGGAAGTCACTATGAAAAAGAAATTGGAGGTGATTCTCCAAGAACTTCAACAAAGTTTCCTGTGTTTTCATTTAGGATTAGTGTACCATTTGTGTTGTTCTTATGTTTTTACCTATGCATTATATTTGTTTATCTTGGCATTATCTTGAGTGTTATCGTTTGATGTAACTGTTTGTATATTGTTTTTTAACCATATGTATTTTGCGTTTTTGTCTATTGTATGTACTACATTCTTTACTTGGTCTTCTTATATAATAGTATCGACTTTGTTTTTATTAATACGCTTTTATTAGCTTCACCTGTATGTTTGTATGTTTGTAACTGACTTTTTCCCCTGGAGATCTGTTTCTCCTCATATACACTATTTCAGCTGCAAAGAAACATTTACAGGCATCTTTCAGGAAGAAAACAGTTGATTCTTTTTAATACGTTTTAGTTTCACCTGAATGTTTGTTTGTTTGTTAAACTAAAAAGTAAAAAATAAATTAATAGTTTGAAAAAACTAAAAAACACGCTTTTAGAGTTAATCAAACTAAAAAGTAAAAAATAAATGAATAGTTTAAAAAAACCTAAAAAACACGCTTTTAGAGCTAATCAAACTAAAAAATAAAGAAATAATTGTTAACACAAGAATAAAATGACTGACGAGAAAATGAATGTCCCTGTTCTAAAAGCGTGGGGTGCTTTGTATGACATTTTAAAACTAACTCTGCATTTCGGAATGAAACTAATAAAAAATTATAACGATTGATATCGAGCACCTCACGCTTTTAGAACAGTGACATTCATTTTCTCGTCAGTTATTTTATTCTTATGTTAACAATTATTTTTTTACTTTTTAGTTTGATTAGCTTTAAAAGCGTGTTTTTTAGTTTTTTAAACTATTAATTTATTTGTTTTGTAATATCATGTTAATGCATCTTGTAACTTGCCGTGGTTTTTAAATAAATTGCTTTTGGTTTGTCCCGCGGAGTGAGTGCAGCATTACGTTGCTCGGTTCGGCATAGGTACGGGCCGTTGGGACCGGGTTCTTCGAGATCTCAAGGTTGGGGCCCTTTGCGAGAGCCCTCGGGCAGGTCGCTTAAACTGTTTTGGTTACCATACATCAGGATCTGAGTTCAACAGAATTAAATTAATAAAATTCTCACAATTTTTTTTTTTTTTAATTTATGAGAATGAAATTTTTAAATATAGTTTTTTTAATATATATTTTTAGCAAACTAATCTGAAATCCCGTGCGATAAACAAAACAAATATGTATAAAGACTTGGAAAAATTATTATCTAAACTATAAATATAATGTCGCAAAAAATCTTCAATCTAATCTTTGAAAAACATTTCTTTATAATTAAAAAAAAAAACTATTTATTTGGGAAAGATTGAAATACAGTAATAATACATGTTAAAGAATTCTATAGATTTTGACAAATTTTAAAGATACTAATTACACTTTGGCCGTCTCTTTGTCATTAGGTACACTCCGATAGAATTTATTCAACTGCATTAATCACATTAATCATTGAAAACAATTAAAATTACTGGGTCCCCAGCCATGTTTAATAGAAACGATTGAATTCATCGTCAAGAAGAATTCTCTTTTGCTAAAATAACTCATTGTTGACTTGACCCCTCAAATGGCCTCAACAAGAGTTCAGAAGAGAGAGAGAGGGCTTTGCTGCCTACAAAAAATATCAACGGTAAGAAACCTCCTTGAGCCTTTCCACCATTCAGTTTTACATGTTATGGGCAATGACCGAGTGGCTAGTGCTCTGGCGCTCGGTACCATAGGTTTCGGGTTCGAATCCCGGTGGTGCCATGGGTGTATGTTGTGGTTCGGAATCCACTTTAAACCGTAGGTCCCGGTCCTAATAGGATCGTAGAGCGTTGCGGGGGCATTGTTACTCCACGTCCGTGGCTTATCTTCAAGTTCCACGCGCCGCCTGGGTAATGCAAAATGAGTAACGTCTGTGCAGCGCTTGCCTTGAGGCATCCAAGACCAAGTTGTCTAAGTGTTTGCCAGCTGCATTAGAACAAAAAAAAATTACATGTTATTTTAAGTGGGAGTTCCGCGAAAATAGTTTGGGGCAAATAGAGATTCGCAGAGTGGTTCTCAAGTATGAGTCCTCATGTGCTCATTTAATTTATCTGTAAGAGAAAAATCTTTTTTCACACAAAAAGCATTGAAAAGGGCGCTCTCCGTTATGGGTCAGGCCTCAATGGCCGAGCGGCTAGCGCTCTGGCGTTCGGTACCCCTAGTTTCGGGTTCGAGTCCCGGAGGTGCCATGGATATTTGTAGTGGTTCTGAATCCACTTTAAACTGCAGGTCCCGGCCTGTTTAGCCCTCGTGTGCACAAGATGACCGTAGAGCGAGAAACCAAACCAAACCGGTATGGTTCCTCACATGACGCTGTAAGGAATCGTTCTGAATAAATGCTTTGCCACACTTATACGGACACTTGAAAGGTCGCTCTCCGTTATGAATCTTCATATGACGCTGCAGGGCAAATTTCAGAGTAAACGCTTTGCCACACTGAAATGGGCACTTGAAAGGTCGCTCTCCGTTATGAATCTTCAGATGACGCTGCAGGGCAAATTTCAGAGTTAAACGCTTTGCCACACTGAAATGGACACTTGAAATGTCGCTCTCCGTTACGAATCTTCAGATGACGCTGCAGGGCAAATTTCAGAGTAAACGCTTTGCCACACTGAAATGGACACTTGAAATGTCGCTCTCCGTTACGAATCTTCAGATGATGCTGCAGGGCAAATTTCAGAGTAAACGCTTTGCCACACTGAAATGGACACTTGAAAGGTCGCTCTCCGTTACGAATCTTCAGATGACGCTGCAGGGCAAATTTCAGAGTAAACGCTTTGCCACACTTGAAAGGTCGCTCTCCGTTATGAATCTTCAAATGACGCTGCAGGGCAAATTTCAGAGTAAACGCTTTGCCACACTGAAATGGACGCTTGAAAGGTCGCTCTCCGTTATGAATCTTCAAATGACGCTGCAGGGCAAATTTCAGAGTAAACGCTTTGCCACACTGAAATGGACACTTGAAATGTCGCTCTCCGTTATGAATCGTCAGATGACGCAGCAGGGCAAATTTCAGAGTAAACGCTTTGCCACACTGAAATGGACACTTGAAATGTCGCTCTCCGTTATGAATCTTCAGATGACGCTGCAGGGCAAATTTCAGAGTAAACGCTTTGCCACACTGAAATGGACACTTGAAAGGTCGCTCTCCGTTATGAATCTTCAAATGACGCTGCAGGGCAAATTTCAGAGTAAACGCTTTGCCACACTGAAATGTCGCTCTCCGTTATGAATCGTCAGATGACGCTGCAGGGCAAATTTCATGAAACGCTTTGCACACTGAAATGGATACTTGAAAAGTCGCTCTCCGTTACGAATCTTCAGATGACGCTGCAGGGCAAATTTCAGAGCAAACGCTTTGCCACACTGAAATGGACACTTGAAAAGTCGCTCTCCGTTACGAATCTTCAGATGACGCTGCAGGGCAAATTTCAGAGCAAACGCTTTGCCACACTGAAATGGATACTTGAAAAGTCGCTCTCCGTTACGAATCTTCAGATGACGCTGCAGGGCAAATTTCAGAGCAAACGCTTTGCCACACTGAAATGGACACTTGAAAAGTCGCTCTCCGTTACGAATCTTCAGATGACGCTGCAGGGCAAATTTCAGAGCAAACGCTTTGCCACACTGAAATGGACACTTGAAATGTCGCTCTCCGTTACGAATCTTCAGATGACGCTGCAGGGCAAATTTCAGAGTAAACGCTTTGCCACACACTGAAATGGACACTTGAAATGTCGCTCTCCGTTATGAATCTTCAGATGACGCTGCAGGGCAAATTTCAGAGTAAACGCTTTGCCACACTGAAATGGATACTTGAAAAGTCGCTCTCCGTTACGAATCTTCAGATGACGCTGCAGGGCAAATTTCAGAGCAAACGCTTTGCCACACTGAAATGGACACTTGAAAAGTCGCTCTCCGTTACGAATCTTCAGATGACGCTGCAGGGCAAATTTCAGAGTAAACGCTTTGCCACACTGAAATGGACACTTGAAATGTCGCTCTCCGTTATGAATCTTCAGATGACGCTGCAGGGCAAATTTCAGAGTAAACGCTTTGCCACACTGAAATGGACACTTGAAATGTCGCTCTCCGTTACGAATCTTCAGATGACGCTGCAGGGCAAATTTCAGAGTAAACGCTTTGCCACACTGAAATGGACACTTGAAATGTCGCTCTCCGTTATGAATCTTCAGATGACGCTGCAGGGCAAATTTCAGAGTAAACGCTTTGCCACACTGAAATGGATACTTGAAAAGTCGCTCTCCGTTATGAATCTTCAGATGACGCTGCAGGGCAAATTTCAGAGCAAACGCTTTGCCACACTGAAATGGACACTTGAAAAGTCGCTCTCCGTTACGAATCTTCAGATGACGCTGCAGGGCAAATTTCAGAGTAAACGCTTTGCCACACTGAAATGGACACTTGAAATGTCGCTCTCCGTTATGAATCTTCAGATGACGCTGCAGGGCAAAT
This sequence comes from Caerostris darwini, assembly GCA_021605075.1. Lineage (NCBI taxonomy): Eukaryota > Metazoa > Arthropoda > Arachnida > Araneae > Araneidae > Caerostris > Caerostris darwini. Next base: position 65,233 of record BPLQ01000893.1, on the reverse strand, counting down.
TTCAGAGTAAACGCTTTGCCACACTGAAATGGATACTTGAAAAGTCGCTCTCCGTTACGAATCTTCAGATGACGCTGCAGGGCAAATTTCAGAGCAAACGCTTTGCCACACTGAAATGGATACTTGAAAAGTCGCTCTCCGTTACGAATCTTCAGATGACGCTGCAGGGCAAATTTCAGAGCAAACGCTTTGCCACACTGAAATGGATACTTGAAAAGTCGCTCTCCGTTACGAATCTTCAGATGACGCTGCAGGGCAAATTTCAGAGTAAACGCTTTGCCACACTGAAATGGATACTTGAAAAGTCGCTCTCCGTTACGAATCTTCAGATGACGCTGCAGGGCAAATTTCAGAGTAAACGCTTTGCCACACTGAAATGGATACTTGAAAAGCGCTCTCCGTTATGAATCTTCAGATGACGCTGCAGGGCAAATTTCAGAGTAAACGCTTTGCCACACTGAAATGGATACTTGAAAAGTCGCTCTCCGTTACGAATCTTCAGTCGCTCTCCGTTACGAATCTTCAGATGACGCTGCAGGGCAAATTTCAGAGTAAACGCTTTGCCACACTGAAATGGATACTTGAAAAGTCGCTCTCCGTTATGAATCTTCAGATGACGCTGCAGGGCAAATTTCAGAGTAAACGCTTTGCCACACTGAAATGGATACTTGAAAAGTCGCTCTCCGTTATGAATCTTCAGATGACGCTGCAGGGCAAATTTCAGAGTAAACGCTTTGCCACACTGAAATGGATACTTGAAAAGTCGCTCTCCGTTACGAATCTTCAGATGACGCTGCAGGGCAAATTTCAGAGCAAACGCTTTGCCACACTGAAATGGATACTTGAAAAGTCGCTCTCCGTTACGAATCTTCAGATGACGCTGCAGGGCAAATTTCAGGACAAACGCTTTGCCACACTGAAATGGACACTCGCTCTCCGTTACGAATCTTCAGATGACGCTGCAGGGCAAATTTCAGAGTAAACGATTTGCCACACTGAAATGGACACTTGAAATGTCGCTCTCCGTTATGAATCTTCAGATGACGCTGCAGGGCAAATTTCAGAGTAAACGATTTGCCACACTGAAATGGACACTTGAAATGTCGCTCTCCGTTATGAATCTTCAGATGACGCTGCAGGGCAAATTTCAGAGCAAACGAAAAGTCGCTTTGCCACACTGAAATGGATACTTGAAAAGTCGCTCTCCGTTACGAATCTTCAGATGACGCTGCAGGGCAAATTTCAGAGCAAACGCTTTGCCACACTGAAATGGATACTTGAAAAGTCGCTCTCCGTTACGAATCTTCAGATGACGCTGCAGGGCAAATTTCAGAGTAAACGCTTTGCCACACTGAAATGGATACTTGAAAAGTCGCTCTCCGTTACGAATCTTCAGATGACGCTGCAGGGCAAATTTCAGAGTAAACGCTTTGCCACACTGAAATGGATACTTGAAAAGTCGCTCTCCGTTATGAATCTTCAGATGACGCTGCAGGGGCAAATTTCAGAGTAAACGCTTTGCCACACTGAAATGGATATCGCTCTCGTTACGAATCTTCAGATGACGCTGCAGGGCAAATTTCAGAGTAAACGCTTTGCCACACTGAAATGGATACTTGAAAAGTCGCTCTCCGTTACGAATCTTCAGATGACGCTGCAGGGCAAATTTCAGAGTAAACGCTTTGCCACACTGAAATGGATACTTGAAAAGTCGCTCTCCGTTACGAATCTTCAGATGACGCTGCAGGGCAAATTTCAGAGCAAACGCTTTTATGAATCTTCAGATGACGCTGCAGGCAAATTTCAGAGTAAACACACTGAAATGGATACTTGAAAAGTCGCTCTCCGTTACGAATCTTCAGATGACGCTGCAGGGCAAATTTCAGAGCAAACGCTTTGCCACACTGAAATGGATACTTGAAAAGTCGCTCTCCGTTACGAATCTTCAGATGACGCTGCAGGGCAAATTTCAGAGCAAACGCTTTGCCACACTGAAATGGACACTTGAAAAGTCGCTCTCCGTTACGAATCTTCAGATGACGCTGCAGGGCAAATTTCAGAGTAAACGCTTTGCCACACTGAAATGGATACTTGAAAAGTCGCTCTCCGTTACGAATCTTCAGATGACGCTGCAGGGCAAATTTCAGAGTAAACGCTTTGCCACACTGAAATGGATACTTGAAAAGTCGCTCTCCGTTATGAATCTTCAGATGACGCTGCAGGGCAAATTTCAGAGTAAACGCTTTGCCACACTGAAATGGATACTTGAAAAGTCGCTCTCCGTTACGAATCTTCAGATGACGCTGCAGGGCAAATTTCAGAGTAAACGCTTTGCCACACTGAAATGGATACTTGAAAAGTCGCTCTCCGTTATGAATCTTCAGATGACGCTGCAGGGCAAATTTCAGAGTAAACGCTTTGCCACACTGAAATGGATACTTGAAAAGTCGCTCTCCGTTACGAATCTTCAGATGACGCTGCAGGGCAAATTTCAGAGCAAACGCTTTGCCACACTGAAATGGATACTTGAAAAGTCGCTCTCCGTTATGAATCTTCAGATGACGCTGCAGGGCAAATTTCAGAGTAAACGCTTTGCCACACTGAAATGGACACTTGAAAAGTCGCTCTCCGTTACGAATCTTCAGATGACGCTGCAGGGCAAATTTCAGAGTAAACGCTTTGCCACACTGAAATGGACACTTGAAATGTCGCTCTCCGTTATGAATCTTCAGATGACGCTGCAGGGCAAATTTCAGAGTAAACGCTTTGCCACACTGAAATGGATACTTGAAAAGTCGCTCTCCGTTACGAATCTTCAGATGACGCTGCAGGGCAAATTTCAGAGCAAACGCTTTTTGCCACACTGAAATGGATACTTGAAAAGTCGCTCTCCGTTACGAATTTCAGATGACGCTGCAGGCAAATTTCAGAGCAAACGCTTTGCCACACTGAAATGGATACTTGAAAAGTCGCTCTCCGTTACGAATCTTCAGATGACGCTGCAGGGCAAATTTCAGAGTAAACGCTTTGCCACACTGAAATGGATACTTGAAAAGTCGCTCTCCGTTACGAATCTTCAGATGACGCTGCAGGGCAAATTTCAGAGTAAACGCTTTGCCACACTGAAATGGATACTTGAAAAGTCGCTCTCCGTTATGAATCTTCAGATGACGCTGCAGGGCAAATTTCAGAGTAAACGCTTTGCCACACTGAAATGGATACTTGAAAAGTCGCTCTCCGTTACGAATCTTCAGATGACGCTGCAGGGCAAATTTCAGAGTAAACGCTTTGCCACACTGAAATGGATACTTGAAAAGTCGCTCTCCGTTACGAATCTTCAGATGACGCTGCAGGGCAAATTTCAGCGCTTTGCCACACTGAAATGGATACTTGAAAAGTCGCTCTCCGTTACGAATCTTCAGATGACGCTGCAGGGCAAATTTCAGAGTAAACGCTTTGCCACACTGAAATGGATACTTGAAAAGTCGCTCTCCGTTATGAATCTTCAGATGACGCTGCAGGGCAAATTTCAGAGCAAACGCTTTGCCACACTGAAATGGATACTTGAAAAGTCGCTCTCCGTTACGAATCTTCAGATGACGAATCTTGGATACTTGAAAAGTCGCTCGTCCGTAGAATCTTCAGATGACGCTGCAGGGCAAATTTCAGAGCAAACGCTTTGCCACACTGAAATGGATACTTGAAAAGTCGCTCTCCGTTACGAATCTTCAGATGACGCTGCATTTCTTAAACGCTTTGCCACACTGAAATGGACACGAAAAGTCGCTCTCCGTTATGAATCTTCAGATGACGCTGCAGGGCAAATTTCAGAGCAAACGCTTTGCCACACTGAAATGGATACTTGAAAAGTCGCTCTCCGTTACGAATCTTCAGATGACGCTGCAGGGCAAATTTCAGAGCAAACGCTTTGCCACACTGAAATGGATACTTGAAAAGTCGCTCTCCGTTACGAATCTTCAGATGACGCTGCAGGGCAAATTTCAGAGTAAACGCTTTGCCACACTGAAATGGATACTTGAAAAGTCGCTCTCCGTTACGAATCTTCAGATGACGCTGCAGGGCAAATTTCAGAGTAAACGCTTTGCCACACTGAAATGGATACTTGAAAAGTCGCTCTCCGTTATGAATCTTCAGATGACGCTGCAGGGCAAATTTCAGAGTAAACGCTTTGCCACACTGAAATGGATACTTGAAAAGTCGCTCTCCGTTATGAATCTTCAGATGACGCTGCAGGGCAAATTTCAGAGTAAACGCTTTGCCACACTGAAATGGACACTTGAAAAGTCGCTCTCCGTTACGAATCTTCAGATGACGCTGCAGGGCAAATTTCAGAGCAAACGCTTTGCCACACTGAAATGGACACTTGAAAAGTCGCTCTCCGTTACGAATCTTCAGATGACGCTGCAGGGCAAATTTCAGAGTAAACGCTTTGCCACACTGAAATGGACACTTGAAATGTCGCTCTCGTTACGAATCTTCAGATGACGCTGCAGGGCAAATTTCAGAGTAAACGCTTTGCCACACTGAAATGGATACTTGAAAAGTCGCTCTCCGTTATGAATCTTCAGATGACGCTGCAGGGCAAATTTCAGAGCAAACGCTTTGCCACACTGAAATGGATACTTGAAAAGTCGCTCTCCGTTACGAATCTTCAGATGACGCTGCAGGGCAAATTTCAGAGCAAACGCTTTGCCACACTGAAATGGATACTTGAAAAGTCGCTCTCCGTTACGAATCTTCAGATGACGCTGCAGGGCAAATTTCAGAGCAAACGCTTTGCCACACTGAAATGGATACTTGAAAAGTCGCTCTCCGTTACGAATCTTCAGATGACGCTGCAGGGCAAATTTCAGAGCAAACGCTTTGCCACACTGAAATGGATACTTGAAAAGTCGCTCTCCGTTATGAATCTTCAGATGACGCTGCAGGGCAAATTTCAGAGTAAACGCTTTGCCACACTGAAATGGATACTTGAAAAGTCGCTCTCCGTTACGAATCTTCAGATGACGCTGCAGGGCAAATTTCAGAGTAAACGCTTTGCCACACTGAAATGGATACTTGAAAAGTCGCTCTCCGTTATGAATCTTCAGATGACGCTGCAGGGCAAATTTCAGAGTAAACGCTTTGCCACACTGAAATGGACACTTGAAAAGTCGCTCTCCGTTATGAATCTTCAGATGACGCTGCAGGGCAAATTTCAGTCGCTTTGCTGAAATGGATACGTTACGAATCTTCAGATGACGCTGCAGGGCAAATTTCAGAGCAAACGCTTTGCCACACTGAAATGGATACTTGAAAAGTCGCTCTCCGTTACGAATCTTCAGATGACGCTGCAGGGCAAATTTCAGAGCAAACGCTTTGCCACACTGAAATGGATACTTGAAAAGTCGCTCTCCGTTACGAATCTTCAGATGACGCTGCAGGGCAAATTTCAGAGCAAACGCTTTGCCACACTGAAATGGATACTTGAAAAGTCGCTCTCCGTTATGAATCTTCAGATGACGCTGCAGGGCAAATTTCAGAGTAAACGCTTTGCCAACGCTCTCCGTTACGAATCTTCAGATGACGCTGCAGGGCAAATTTGAGTAAACGCTTTGCCACACTGAAATGGATACTTGAAAAGTCGCTCTCCGTTACGAATCTTCAGATGACGCTGCAGGGCAAATTTCAGAGTAAACGCTTTGCCACACTGAAATGGACACTTGAAAAGTCGCTCTCCGTTACGAATCTTCAGATGACGCTGCAGGGCAAATTTCAGAGTAAACGCTTTGCCACACTGAAATGGACACTTGAAAAGTCGCTCTCCGTTACGAATCTTCAGATGACGCTGCAGGGCAAATTTCAGAGTAAACGCTTTCAGAGCAAACGCTTTGCCACACTGAAATGGATACTTGAAAAGTCGCTCTCCGTTACGAATCTTCAGATGACGCTGCAGGGCAAATTTCAGAGCAAACGCTTTGCCACACTGAAATGGATACTTGAAAAGTCGCTCTCCGTTATGAATCTTCAGATGACGCTGCAGGGCAAATTTCAGAGCAAACGCTTTGCCACACTGAAATGGATACTTGAAAAGTCGCTCTCCGTTATGAATCTTCAGATGACGCTGCAGGGCAAATTTCAGAGTAAACGCTTTGCCACACTGAAATGGATACTTGAAAAGTCGCTCTCCGTTACGAATCTTCAGATGACGCTGCAGGGCAAATTTCAGAGCAAACGCTTTGCCACACTGAAATGGATACTTGAAAAGTCGCTCTCCGTTACGAATCTTCAGATGACGCTGCAGGGCAAATTTCAGAGTAAACGCTTTGCCACACTGAAATGGACACTTGAAAAGTCGCTCTCCGTTACGAATCTTCAGATGACGCTGCAGGGCAAATTTCAGAGTAAACGCTTTGCCACACTGAAATGGATACTTGAAAAGTCGCTCTCCGTTACGAATCTTCAGATGACGCTGCAGGGCAAATTTCAGAGTAAACGCTTTGCCACACTGAAATGGACACTTGAAAAGTCGCTCTCCGTTATGAATCTTCAGATGACGCTGCAGGGCAAATTTCAGAGTAAACGCTTTGCCACACTGAAATGGACACTTGAAATGTCGCTCTCCGTTATGAATCTTCAGATGACGCTGCAGGGCAAATTTCAGAGCAAACGCTTTGCCACACTGAAATGGACACTTGAAAAGTCGCTCTCCGTTATGAATCTTCAGATGACGCTGCAGGGCAAATTTCAGAGCAAACGCTTTGCCACACTGAAATGGATACTTGAAAAGTCGCTCTCCGTTACGAATCTTCAGATGACGCTGCAGGGCAAATTTCAGAGTAAACGCTTTGCCACACTGAAATGGACACTTGAAAAGTCGCTCTCCGTTATGAATCTTCAGATGACGCTGCAGGGCAAATTTCAGAGTAAACGCTTTGCCACACTGAAATGGATACTTCAGATGACGCTGAAAATTTCAGAGCAAACGCTTTGCCACACTGAAATGGATACTTGAAAAGTCGCTCTCCGTTACGAATCTTCAGATGACGCTGCAGGGCAAATTTCAGAGCAAACGCTTTGCCACACTGAAATGGACACTTGAAAAGTCGCTCTCCGTTACGAATCTTCAGATGACGCTGCAGGGCAAATTTCAGAGTAAACGCTTTGCCACACTGAAATGGATACTTGAAAAGTCGCTCTCCGTTATGAATCTTCAGATGACGCTGCAGGGCAAATTTCAGAGTAAACGCTTTGCCACACTGAAATGGACACTTGAAAAGTCGCTCTCCGTTACGAATCTTCAGATGACGCTGCAGGGCAAATTTCAGAGTAAACGCTTTGCCACACTGAAATGGACACTTGAAATGTCGCTCTCCGTTATGAATCTTCAGATGACGCTGCAGGGCAAATTTCAGAGCAAACGCTTTGCCACACTGAAATGAATACTTGAAAAGTCGCTCTCCGTTACGAATCTTCAGATGACGCTGCAGGGCAAATTTCAGAGTAAACGCTTTGCCACACTGAAATGGATACTTGAAAAGTCGCTCTCCGTTACGAATCTTCAGATGACGCTGCAGGGCAAATTTCAGAGTAAACGCTTTGCCACACTGAAATGGATACTTGAAAAGTCGCTCTCCGTTACGAATCTTCAGATGACGCTGCAGGGCAAATTTCAGAGTAAACGCTTTGCCACACTGAAATGGATACTTGAAAAGTCGCTCTCCGTTACGAATCTTCAGATGACGCTGCAGGGCAAATTTCAGAGTAAACGCTTTGCCACACTGAAATGAATACTTGAAAAGTCGCTCTCCGTTACGAATCTTCAGATGACGCTGCAGGGCAAATTTCAGAGTAAACGCTTTGCCACACTGAAATGGATACTTGAAAAGTCGCTCTCCGTTACGAATCTTCAGATGACGCTGCAGGGCAAATTTCAGAGTAAACGCTTTGCCACACTGAAATGGATACTTGAAAAGTCGCTCTGCGTTACGAATCTTCAGATGACGCTGCAGGGCAAATTTCAGAGCAAACGCTTTGCCACACTGAAATGAATACTTGAAAAGTCGCTCTCCGTTACGAATCTTCAGATGACGCTGCAGGGCAAATTTCAGAGTAAACGCTTTGCCACACTGAAATGGACACTTGAAATGTCGCTCTCCGTTATGAATCTTCAGATGACGCTGCAGGGCAAATTTCAGAGTAAACGCTTTGCCACACTGAAATGGATACTTGAAAAGTCGCTCTCCGTTATGAATCTTCAGATGACGCTGCAGGGCAAATTTCAGAGTAAACGCTTTGCCACACTGAAATGGATACTTGAAAAGTCGCTCTCCGTTATGAATCTTCAGATGACGCTGCAGGGCAAATTTCAGAGCAAACGCTTTGCCACACTGAAATGGATACTCAAAGTCGCTCTCCGTTACGAATCTTCAGATGACGCTGCAGGGCAAATTTCAGAGCAAACGCTTTGCCACACTGAAATGGATACTTGAAAAGTCGCTCTGCGTTACGAATCTTCAGATGACGCTGCAGGGCAAATTTCAGAGTAAACGCTTTGCCACACTGAAATGGATACTTGAAAAGTCGCTCTCCGTTATGAATCTTCAGATGACGCTGCAGGGCAAATTTCAGAGCAAACGCTTTGCCACACTGAAATGGATACTTGAAAAGTCGCTCTCCGTTACGAATCTTCAGATGACGCTGCAGGGCAAATTTCAGAGCAAACGCTTTGCCACACTGAAATGGATACTTGAAAGTCGCTCTCCGTTAAATCTTCAGATGACGCTGCAGGGCAAATTTCAGAGCAAACGCTTTGCCACACTGAAATGGATACGAAAAGTCGCTCTCCGTTACGAATCTTCAGATGACGCTGCAGCAGGGCAAATTTCAGAGCAAACGCTTTGCCACACTGAAATGGACACTTGAAAAGTCGCTCTCCTGTGTGCGTTAAGACATGCCTTTTCACATTACCGAGATGGTATGAGTGGTATTTGCAATAGGGATACTGATGTATCTTCCCATTGCCTTTAAATCTGCTAATACTGTAAAAAAAAAGAATTAGCTTGAGTTTATTGATGGATATTAGAGTGTATTGATTATATATATATATATAAATTGAGCAATACATGAACATGAATAAGATTAATTCAATAAATTCTTATATAATGATTTATTAAATTTAATATTTTTATTAAAAATAATAATAATTAAAACTATTAAATTCAATAAACCATTATATTCATAATGTGTATTAAATTTTTGTGAATGTCCATACACAATAGATTATGTGAGGAACGTGGAAATCAAGACAACAGAAAAGAAATGAATGCGCGTATATAAATTCATAAAAAAAAAAATATATAGATTCACAACAGAAAAAAAATCGAAAACTGTAAACATCACATTATACTAAATTACAAAAAACTACATCATAGTAAATTGTATACATACAAAATTTATTATTACAGTAATAATATTTAATTTATTTATTGGAATGACGTTTTTTGCACAAAGTACATATTCATAAGTTATTAGTAAGTAAAAGAAACTACAAAATAATTATTTGAACATTGCAATAATAGAACCCATATTGACATGTATCGATGAGCATGCAATATTTAATGCAAATATTTGATTGAAATTTCCGAGGTTTTCAATATAACAGTTGGGCTGATATGTTCATAGGCTGACACATAGATGGCGCTACTAGTATTAAATCCATATAAATTTTGGTTAGCCCTAACCTTCAAAAGACACGTGTATAAATTTGACAGCTGTTGCACTATTTGTATGTGAGTTATTGCATTTTTAGTGAAGCAACTTTTGTTAGTTTGAAAAAATGGATAAAAAGGAATTTAGTGTGCTAATTAAAGCATTGCTTTTTGGCGAAAAAAAATACTATTGAAACCAAGACTTGGCTTGATAAACATTATTCGGACTTTGCACCTGGAAAATCAACCATAGAGAAGTGGTTTGCTAAATTTAAACGAGGCGAAATGAGCACCGAGGACGATGTACGCAGTGGAGGCCCCAAAGAGGCTTTTACCAACGAAAACATCAAAAAAGTCCACAAAATAATTTCTGATAATCGTAAAGTGAAGTTGATTGAGATAGTTGAGACCCTAAAGATATCAAAGGAACGTGTTGGACGTATCGTGAATGAATATTTGGATATGCGAAAGCTCTGCTCAAAGTGGGTGCCGAGCAGAGCTCACAATCGACCCAAAAAAAACAACGTATTGATGATTCTAAGCATTGTTTGGAGCTGTTCAATCGTAATAAACCCGAATTTTTGCGTGGATATGTGACAATGGATGAAACATGGCTCCATTATTTCACACCGGAGTCCAATCGACAGTCACCCGAGCGGACTGCACGTGGTGAACACTAAAAATGCTATAACGCACATACTAATAGTTCAACAGCTGTCAAATTTATACACGTGTCTTTTGAAGGTTAGGGCAAACTAAAAACGAGGCTTCTGGGGAGAGGAACTGTGCAACAATGGATCCGCCAGGCAGCGCTATCAGTTGTTAGGGAAAGGGAATTTTTCCTTCAACTGTAGGGAAGATTGTCCGCTTCCTGTGTATCACCGCCACTTTTTTGTTAATTACTGTAGCGTGCTGTGTTTCGACGTTTGCTCCGGACCGTCATTGTGCTGCAGTTTTTCAATAATATGTGAGTTGATATTATTTATTTTATATCATTTACTTTATATTATTATAATTTATTAGTGTTTCAGTGAATAATTTTTTTTTTACATATTTAATTGCTATATTCTTAATTGTTCTGCTTTGTGTCGCCATTATCTGGATAGCATTATTGTGCTGCAGTTTTTTAAAATAATTTCTATTAATTTTATATCATTTACTTTATTTTATTATAAATTATTATTTAATTAGCGTTTTAGTGAATAATTTTTTTTTTTGCTTTACATATTTAATTGTTCTGCTTTGCATCGCCATTTTCTCGATAGCATCATTGTGCTGCAGTTTTTGTAAAATAATTTCTTAATTTCTATTATATATTTCAAGTAATTTACTTTATTTTATTGTAATTTATTATTTAATTAGCATATTAGTGATCTTTTTTTTTGTTACAGATTTAATTGCTGTTTTACAATTGTTTTGAAGAAAACTAATTCTAGACTATTTTTAAATATTTCGTTATTTTATGTTAGTAGTTCAATTGTTGTACACTTTGCAATATAATAATTAATCCCTTTTTTTAATTAACAGGCTTTGTTTCGATTGAAAAAAAAATTTCATAGCAGGAGCATAGCTTGTTAAGCCTAAAGTTTTTATTATAAAGGTAGAAATTTTTCTGAAATAATTGTGTATTAATATTTTAATTATTGCTAGTAATTGATAATGTATTTAGATGGTTCCTTATTCATGAGGAATTTAATTTCATAAACAATTAATTTAGTAATCTGTTTAAAATCTAAATGGGTTTCATTGCCTGATAGTAATAATTATTTTTTTACTTATTTCATAGATTACTGTTAGAATAAGAAAATTTTCTAATTACTCTTTTATTAATTAGTTTCCTTAGTTTTATAAATTTATGACAAAATAAATTAGTGCTCTTTATTACACATCTGATTTGAAGAAAGCTGATTCTATACTATTTTTAAATAATTTCTGAGCAGATCAATTGCTTTATACTTTGCAATATAATAATTAATCCCTTTTTTTAATTTACAGGCTTTGTTTGGATTGAAATAAAATTTCATAGCAGGAAGGAGCATAGCTGGTTAAGCCTAAAGTTCTTATTATAAAGGTAGAAAATTTCTTTAAATAATTGTATATTAATTTTTCAATTATTTAATAGTAATTGATAATGTATTTAGATGGTTCCTTATTCATGAGGAATTTCATAAACATTTAATTTAGTAATCTGTTTTCTTAGTTTAATGGTGCTTTTTATTTGTTTGATTGAAAATAAAAGAAATGGATAATTCTTGCCAACAAATTTGCAGTGAATACAATATGAAGTTTTCACATAGTTACTGTTTGCGAAGACATATGAAAACATTCCATAATTTATCCAGTCCAAAGTCTACTAAATCATTGATGTGTCCAGAATGCAAGCAAGGATTCGGTACACTGTTAACACTGGAAAATCATCTACAAAATATTCATAATGTACTTATAACCAAGGAGACTTTATTTTTTTGATACAATGGAACAATTTACATTGTGGAAAGATAAAGTGAGTTCGTATGTGAAAAAAACTGGAAGCAAAAGAGATAGAAATGGTATCAAAAGAACTTATTTCACGTGTCATAGAAGTGGCTATTTCAACCGTAGAAGCGAAGGAAAAGAAATCAAAAATTCTAGGGAGTAATACAATAAATACAGCATGTCCTTCAAGAATTATACTAACTGAGCAGGATAATAAATTCAGTGTTTAATTCACAAAGACCCATGTTGGCCACACTCAAGACTTGGGTAGATTGCAGTTGACTAACAAAGAAAGACAGGAAATTGCTCAGAAATTATCCGAGAATATACCCATGGAATCAATTTTAGATGATATTCCAAATTCTGTATATGATACATTTGAAATAGTGCATTTGCTAACACGCCATGATATACATAATATAAAAGAAGAATTTAAAATTAATGCAAATGGTGTTATGCATGTTAATGATAAAATTAGTGTCAACAAATGGGTAGAGAATTGTAGCCCAAAAATTGCCCCAAATACTAACGTTGAGAAGCAAAGATTTTACAGAACCAAAAAAAGGACCAGGAAAACCCACACAATCGTCTATTTTGAAAAAGCCAACAGCAGAGGAAGTTCAACAAATATCTTCAGAAATAATTGTAACTTCTAAACATAATTCTAACAGTGATTCTACTGGAGGTAAGAATTTGCTATTTTTAGGCTATTTTGCATGTTTCTGCAGTTATATGTTTATTTATTAACTACATTATTTTGAACCTTTTTACTAATATTAAACTTAGTTAATAAATTTATATTAAAATAATTTTAAATATTTAATTTATACATGGAAAGTGTTTTAGGTATTAAATTACATTATAATTAATAACAGTATTTTAAACTCCTACAGTAAAATAAAAAAATCTGTTACCAGCCTTCATATAGATATCTCTTCATTTCACTCCTGTTAATGAATACAGGGTTTCAACAATAGTAATCCATTTTCATAACCATAATCATTATTTTTTATATTTCCAGTTGTAAATAATGAAAATCAAAATACTATAATTATAGAAACTAGTGTTTACTAACACAATTGTATCATATCTGAAACTGTTGCCAATATAAGATTACAAATGATGATAGCATACTTTATAAAAATCCAGATTTTTCATGTGTTGCAATTATTTCTTGATAGTAGTTTACAGTCCTACTAGAACTTAATAATTTATTTTGATAAGTTTTTTTAACAAAAAAATTTCTCTTGGTTTTATTTATTATTTTTAAACTTACGTAACGTAACGGTAGGTGTTTAGTTGGAGTACCAGGGAATTTCCCGTACCTCCATATCAATAATTATTATTAAAAACAAATTTTAAATCCAAAAGATGAGCTAAAGAAAGAATATTAAACGAGCCCACGCTCGGAGAGAATTTACAGTAGTAAAAAGGTTAGTAAATATAAAATTTAAAATAATAGTTCACAAAAGTTTTTAAAAATAAGAACTGTGGCAATTAAAAGGAGTTAAAAAAATAACCGTTACGAAACCACGAAAACTTCTGGCTGGCTGAAGAGAAAAAGAAAAGGAAAGGGGGGGGCAGAGTTATAAACAAACCAAAACTATATCGTTTCGAAGTTCTGCGTTGGAGCGACCTTGAAAGAAAAGAGCGATTCTGAAGCTATCAAAATAAACTACAGTGATTCTAAACTAAAAGGGTTCTTCTTTTTGGAATCGGAGAATGAAGTACGCATCAAAACGAGAGAGTGAAATGTCTGGCACAGAGCTTTTTCACCCCGGGTCAAAGTGAATTCTTTTAGCCACGGGGAATGAACTGAAGTCTTGAAAGTAAATAGAACGCGGGCGTTTTTTCGCATGGCGCGTGGTCGGATCATAATAAGGGAGATTTAGCAGCGTTGGATTTGTAGACGCATCAATTTTTAGAATGAAATTTTCGGTAATCTTTTTGCCAAGGTTTAGAATAGGATCAATTTTTAATTCGTCGTGAATACGATGGCGGTTATAATGAAAAAGGCGCATCTGTTATCGTCATTAAGAACTGATTTTGAAGGACCTGCAGTCGCTTCAAATGGATCATTGCTGAATTTATCCAGACCGGAATCGCATAAAGCAGTATAGGTCGGATAAGTGAGATGTAAATATTTAGTTTGCCTCTGAGAGATATTTTGCTTTTCCTGAAAATTAAAGGTGCAATTGTGAATTTGGCTTTATTAGCTTTAGAAATAATGTAATGAATGTGTTTTTGAAATGTAAGGCGGCGGTCCAGTATGAGACCAAGGTATTTGTACTCAGTTACAAAAGGCACTGGTTCGTTAAAGATAAGAATTTGATGAACATGTGGAGTGGTTCTTTTGCGGTGAAAGATGAGAACTGCACATTTGCTGGTATTAACTTTGATTTTCCATAAGCAGAGCCAAGTTTGTAGCCTATGGACAAAAGATTGAAGTCTAAAATAGAGAGTGTATTCGTGGAAGTGCTGTGTAATGATTGCGGTATCGTCTGCGTACATAGCTGTGAGAATATTTTCGTCTCGCGGGAAGTCATTCACGTAGATATTAAAAAGAGTCGGTGATAGTAAGGATCCTTGCGGGAGGCCACATTCCATTTTTCGCGTAGTAGATGTAGTATTATTGACTTTAGTTTGAAACGAACGGTTTTCAAGAAAAGATTTAATAGCCAGAGTGAGCGGAAGAGGGAAATTTAGTTTTTTGAGTTTGAAGATTAGACCGGTATGCCAAATCTTGTCAAACGCTTTCGCGATGTCAAGAAATAGTACACCGGTTAAACTTCGTTTGCTGAAGCCATGATTTATTAACTCAGTGACCCTGAATAGCTGATGTGTGGTGCTTAAGTTTTTCTGAAGCCGAATTGTTCGGGGATTAAAATATGGCTGTTGTCACAAAATTCTTTAATCCGATTTAAGATCGCGAATTCGTAAATCTTGCTGAGATTACTAAGGAGAGAAATTGGCCTGTAGTTGACTGGTAAAGAAGGATTTGTGCCTGGTTTATGGACGGGAGTAATAATGGCGATTTTCCAAGCCTCGGGGAAGTAAGAAATATTAAGCATATCGTTGAGAATGACGATTAACCAATAGATGAATTTTAACGGAAGATGCTTGATCATATTATTGTTAATTTTATCAAAGCCTGCAGCTTTTTTGGTACTTAAGTTTTTAATAAAGTTAACTATTTCCTGTGCTGAGATGCAGAAGTTATAGTTGACATGCGGAGTATTAAGGTATTTATCGGTTTCGGAACTTATAAGATTGTTAGTGAACGGATGGCTCATGTTGGGATTTTGCTCAAATTGGAGCTTCCAGCAGTCGGCGATTGCCTCAGCCTTTTCGGCAGGGGAAACCGCTATGCAGTTTGCATCCGTTTCGAGCGGTGGAATGTTTTGGAGAGATTTCCTCATAGATTTAACTTTTCCCCAGAATTTTTTGGTGTTGTCATTTAGAGAGTCAGTGAAGGTTTCCCAAGCCATGTTTTTGTGGATAGAAATAAGATCTTTAATTTTGCAATTTAAATTTTGTAATTCAGTTCTTAAAGTCGGATCTCTCGTACGTTGCCAGAGTTTACGGGTGCGGTTTCTTTCCTTAATTTTACTTTTAATTTCCGGCGGGAGCTTGATGTTTGAATGAAAGTGTTTTGGTTTAGAAGCTTTGTCATAAGCTGTGTGCATCGCAGTGGTGAAGTTTTTGATTGCTTTGTCTGCGGATTCTTTTGAGGCAATTGTGAAGGAATTTAAATCAGTGTTTTGGAGGTGATAATTATAATCATGCCAATTTGTATTGAAGTTATGTGGTGCTGTGTGTGGTGGTTTGCTCATTTCAACATCAATGATGATGGGAAGATGGTCGGAGTTTAATTCAGTGAGAACATTAGTATTTGCGTTGTATGGAATATTCTGAAAAATTGCAAAGTCAAGAATATTAACTGTATGCGGAGTACTTGGGCTAAATCTAGTCGGTGAATTTGGCGCGATGATTTTTAGATTTTGTTTGGTGTTAAGAAATTTGTTGAGCTGAATACCCCTTTGGTTGTTTTTAACATTATTCCACGCTGCATGTGTTGCGTTGAAGTCGCCGGCGATTATTACGTTGCGATTCACATTAAGAAGTTTATTAATGTCATTTGTGTTAAATCTGTGATGTGTTTTGCAGTAAATTGAAATAAATGTAATTTGATTTTTGTTTCCGATATTAAGGTTGATGATAGTAGCTTCTGTGGATTCAAGTTCAGGAGTTGGAATTTGGTAATGAACCAGTACCTTTTTAACGTAGATACAGGTTCCCCCTGAAGTACGCCTAGAATTAATAGAAATCCTGTCATTCTTGTAAAGAGTGAAATTTGGAATATTTGGGGTTTGGCCCGGCTGCAAAAAGGTTTCTTGGATAAGGAAAATATCAATATCATGGTCAGTGACAAACTGAATAACCTCGTCAAATTGACGACGGAGGCCGCACGCGTTCCAGCATCCTATTCGGAGAGAGTGCAGGTTCTGTAGATTTCTCCTATTGGGTGTACTAAACATTATGGTTCTGGTTTAGGTAGTTGTAATGTTTAAGCAGTATAACTGCTTTCATGTGATGGTCGTCCGTCGCTTCGAGTGCGGGAAGTGCATGCGTAACTGCGTCGAGCAGTTGGTCAAAGTCTATAGTGGAATCATTCATGAAAACTAGGAGCAGTTTAAAGAGCTCGAGCGCAGATTCGCTGAGCGGTGCATTTTTAACTCCAGTGGTGGGCGGCGCTTGTGGTCTAATGATGGGCGGCGCTTGATGGTTTGTTCGGCCGGCAATAATGTCTGCGTAGGTGGAATTGTTTGGAACTCTGCGTAGAAATGGCTGAGTCCTAGAAACATGTTGTTTTTGCGGGGGATTAATTATTGTATTTTGTTTTTTCTGCACAGATGGTGCATTAGGTTTGATAGAAGATAGGTTATTCTGATTCTTTGTGGGAATCGGGGGCATTGGCGCCAGTTCGCCGCATGATCTCCAGAGCAATTTGCGCACTTAAGCGGAGCTTCAATACCGAGGTCGCAATCTTTCGCATCGTGCGGACGGGCACATTTGACGCATCGTTTTGGAAGATGACAAGCAGCACTTGAGTGGAAAAACCCTTGACAACGATAGCATTGTGGGATTCTGTTACGCCCCTTGTATCTTTCGATACTAATGCGGGTGCCGAGAAGAGTGGTTAGGTTGTAAATTTCCTCGGTCTCCAGGGTGTTCGCGATTTGGATATAAAAAAGTGGCATTGGCCATTTATTACCCTTGAGGAGTTGATTAACTGCAAGAATTTTGTATCCGAGGTGTGATAAAGCAAAGTTTATATCCTCTTTGGGGGTACAAGATGGAAGTCCCCTTATCATAACTTTAACTGGCCTGTCTTGTTTTAAATTGAAACATTTAAATTCGAGTCCCAAATGGACGAGTTTAGTTTTCATTCGAACGTGTTCAACCTCACTCGCGACAGTAATTTTTAAGAAATTACCTCTAGAGAGGACAGAGCTTAAAGTGGGAGAAATAGTTCTCAATTGTGGGAGAATGCTACCCCAGTCTTTAGTGCACTTGATAAAAAAGGGGGGAATCCTTTGACGCCTAGGGGTTGCTCTGGCGGATCTGCATCGTCAGCCATTTCTGAATTAGTCATGTTAGTGAGAGAGGAGAAAGAGTTAGTAGTTGAATCTAGTTTACTATCTGGTGGTTTTAAACTTACTACTATAAAAAGTAAAACATTATAATGTGATAAAATTGTTTTTGTTTATAACATATTTACAATTTGAAGTCGGCAACAACTTGTTATTGTGATAAATTTATAGTAAGCAATAATATATTTTAGGTTTTCTGTTTTGTAGTCTCAATTTTTCTGAATTACTCAATTTTTATTTCAATATTATCTCACTTCCAAAATCAGTCTAAATTAATATATCCTTACCTAACAAAAATTTTTATTTATTAGGTTAGAAAATTGACACCTGAAATTATGCAAAGTGAATCGCAAGTTGTGTCTCAATATTTAAAAAGTAAGTGCAAGTCATTTAAGTATACTTTCTTAAAACAGTTTAAATTTATGTGTCCCTATCTAACTATAATTTTATTCTTTAGGTTAGAAAATTGCCACTCCCAGAGACACCCAAAATTATGCAAAGTGAATCGTAAGTTGTCTTTGTATTTCAAAAGTGAGTATGAGTAATTGAAGCATCTCGTTTATGACATAATAAAAATTAAAGGATATTCACTGATGTTATTTGTTTCCTTACAGGCAAATCAAAGATATAGTTTATTGTATGCATGTCTCGCATCAATAATCCAGCTGCCTGTTAGAAGTTTCTCCGGGTTTCCTTCTATCCATCGTGCAAATGCAGGGCAGTTTAAAAAGTTTTCCCGGCACACTCTTCTGTGGAATTTCTGATATTTGTAATAATAGCTGGCAAGAAGAACTATATATATATTTATTGTTGTAAATAGCACTACTCTGCTGTTAATGATATTTTTAATGAAATTTTTGACTATATTTTTGTTTTTACTTTTTTGAATGAAAACATTTAAAAGGCTATATGTTCATGCCCTTGTCTTTTAAAGAAATATAATTTTTCTGGAAATTTTGTTATCAAATTTGCAATAAAACATGTAAACATGAATATCAATTTATGGCCAGTAAGGAAAATAAATTTTTATCAATTTTTCAAATAAGGGGAAAATAAATAAATTATTCGTTTCTTAATCTTCAATAGTGTAAGAAAACTAAAATATTAAGCACACTTTTTATTATACATGAACAGGGGTGGATTTAGATGGAAAAGAGGCCCTAGGCTATTCCACTTATGATATTTAAGTTTATAAATAACATAATATATCACAGGTGTATATATATATATTGATATATATCAATATGCTAAATGAATCGTGTTGGGATTGGTACTAATCTTTGTAAAAAATTTGGCACAGATAATAAATAAAAAAAAAGTCGAGTACACTTATTTGGACTTTTATTTACAGCATCATATGTAGGACTTGTAGCAATAACTAATCAAACATAACTCGCAACATTTACAAAGAAACAAAATTCAAATAAAAATCTTTTGACTACAAAAATAACATGCAATAAAAATTTATATTTTCTATTAAATTAAATATATTCAATACATTGAAGATTAAAGCAAATTAAATTCAGATAAATTTATTTCATAATAATTTGCATTTTAAGTTTTAAACTAAACCAAAAAATGGAACTTTATTCAAACAACATCAAGATCACAAAAAAGAAAACATATTAAATTTTATGTTAATGGTTGTTTTATTTCAGAATTGATTCGATCTAAATATACATTTAAAAAGAAATAGTAAATTAGAAGAATTTTTCCTTATTTTCTGTTAAGTGTTTACTGTTTTTAGAATAGTGTAATTCTAATTTTGCTAACAATTTCAATGTAGGCCCTAGGCTGAAGCCTAGTTAGCCTATAGGAAAATTGGGCCTGTGCATGAAAGTTGTTCAACAGTAAATATTTCTTTCCATTTGACTCGTATGTTTTTTTTTTTCCTCGACAATTTTTTAGTATTGAAAAATAAAAATTTTGACATGAAAAAATATTCATTATAGTTACAAAATACAGATCTCAGTATTTGTAAATATAATAGAAACAAACATTGAAAAAAAAATCACTGATATATAAATTTTGTGTAGTAGCATCTCTTTCTGAATAAACTTTTAAGTAAATTATATTTCATACATTTCTTTATAAAATTTCTCGAATATTGTTACTTAACAATTTGTATATAATATAAAATAAATGAGCATAAGAAATTGAATTCCGGTATAAAAATATGAAAATTTCAACAGCATGTGAGGTAATGAAATATTTTTTTAAATCATTACACAATCAGTTAGTTATCAAGATAGTTAATAAATTCTCATACTCCATTAAAGACCATAATTTTATAATAATCAGTTTAATATATATGAAGAAAATATGAATAAAAAATAGGATGAAAAAGTATAATGATTTAAAAAAGATTGTAAATGATGCATAAATATATTGTTCTGTAAACTGCATCACCATGTAAAAATATGGAATTTTAAAAGCTTGCAATTCTTTTTAAATATTAACTATAAAGACACACAAATTATAATTAAAGTAAAAGGTTAAAGTTTAAAGTAAATGTTACTTAGGAATTAGCCAAAAGTTCAAAGCCAATGCATTCTAATTATCTATTATTTTTTTTTTTTAATTACACTGCATCATTCAACATATATAAATTTATTTTGGTAGCATAAATTTCGTAGGAATATATAATTTCAATGTATTTATAACATAAAGTCTGCCTTATTTTACTAACAGAAACTTTCTTTGAAGTTTACATCTAAGATATTTCTGTGAGAATTCATCTTTTCGAGATATTTTCTCCTTAAAAACATTGTAGCAGGAATAGTGTGCAGAGCGCGTTCCTCCTAAATCTTCAGAGTAACTAATTCTTAGAAATGTGCGGGGAGTGCTTTCCCAGGGAGGAATGGTGCACACCATTCCTGTCTGCAAAATTCCCTATTTTTCCCTAGCGTAGGGTGCACAGTTCCTCCTCCCAGACGTCCGTAACTAAAAATCATATGGATTTAATACTAGTAGCGCCATCTATGTGTCAGTCTACGAACCTTTCAGTCCACCTATTAAGCTGTTAAAACTGTTCGCAGCAATTATGCGAGATGCTGGAGGGTCAATTGTCTAAGTGGATATTTTGAACCTTGCGAAAGTATCAAGTGATTTTGGATTTGCATTTCATGGAATTTGACGCATTTTAATAATGCTAATTACGCTTCGGCTACCTATTTTTAATTAATTGCTTTACGATAGAATTTATTCAACTACACTAATATTTGAAAAAAATTAAGATTACTGGGTACACAAAACATTTACTAGCATCTAAAACTTTTTTAAAACAAATATTACATTTGAATTTATTCGTGATACTTGAATTCGTGATACTTTCCTTTAAATCTGCTAACAATCTCTGTAAAAAAAAAGAATTAGCTTGAGTTTATTGATGGATATTAGAGTGTATTGATTATATATATATATATATATATATAATCCGTGGGAATCCGTGAGAATCCTCTTTTGCTAAGTTCACACGTTGTTGATTTGTTGTCAATTGCCCCCCAAGAGTTCATATCGAGAGAAAATTTTGTTGCATATAAAATATGGCAATGGAAAGAAATCTCGGTGACCCTTTCCTCCATGAAACTTTGGATGCTATTTCAAGTGAGAATTCCATGAATATTCTTTGGGAGACTTTGTAGGAGACTTGCAGAGTGGTTCTCAAAAGTGAGTCCTCATGTGTTCATTTAATCCATCTTTACAAGAAAATTCATCAGAAATCCATCTTTACGAGAAAGTTAAATAACAGCTTTAAAGAAAATTAAGTTACAATTGAGCAGATCAGGGGTGGCCAACCCGCGGCCCGCCTAGAATATTTTTCCGGCCGTGAGATGTATCACACTTTTACAAAATATATTTATTTTATAATGGCCAAAGGAATGAAAACCAATGTATTAAAAGAAAATACATTATTTGTGCATCTATCTATTCAAAAATAAATTGTCGAATTGACGAGAAAAAATTAAATTTGATTTTAAAATAATATTCTTTTGAATATAGGGCAGATATTACCAGTTTTATTTATGAGTTAGCAAACAGTTAGGAGTTAACAGTATAATTAAATTATATTCTGCAAACTCATGATGCTCGGGCATTTTGGAATCTTTTTTCACAAAGAGCATCGAATCTTCACCCACATTTTGGAATCTTTTTCCACACAAAGAGCATCGAAAAGGGCGCTCTCCGGTAAGAGTCCTCAGATGAACCTGCAGGTGGCTGTTCTGAGTAAACGTTTTGCCACACTGAAACTGGCACTTGAAAGGTCGCTCTCCGGTGTGTGTTAAAACATGGCTATTTACATGACTAACTATACATCAGTGGTATTCACAAAAGGGACGCTGGTGTATGTTCCCATTGCCTTCGTATCTGCTAACAACATCTGCAAAACAAAATGAGAATTAGCCTGCATTTATTGAGGGATGTTAGAGTTTAACTCAAAAAAAGTTCATTTCAATTGCATTATATGTACATAGTAATTTAATGTACATATAAAAATATTAAATTCAATAAACCATTATATTCATAATGTGTATTGCTGAATTGTTATGAAAGTTTTTATACAATAGATTATATGAGTAACGAGAAAATCAAGACATGAAAAAAGAAATAAACACAAGTATAAAAATTTATTAAAAAAAATCAAAAATTCTATACATCACATTATTTTAAATTCCAAATAGCCACATCATAATATATTGTACACATACAAAAAAAAATATATGCATGTATATATATATATATATACATACACTGAAGTGACAAAAGTCATGAGATACCTCTTAATATCGTGTCGGCCCTCCTTTCGCCCGGCGAAGTGCAGCAACTCGACGTGGCATGGACTCAACAAGTCGTTGGAAGTCTTCTGCAGGAATATTGAGCCATGCTGTCTCGATAGACGTCCATAATTGTGAAAGCGTTGATGGTGCAGGATTTTGGGCACGAACAGACCTCTCGATGATGTCCCATAAATGCTCGATGGGATTCCTGTCGGGCGATCTAGGTGGCCAGATCATTCGTTGGAATTGTCCAGAATGTTCTTCAAACCAATCGCGAACAGTTGTGGCCCGGTGACATGGCGCATTGTCATCCATAAAAATCCCATCGTTGTTTGGGTACATGAAGTCCATGAATGGCTGCAAGTGATCTCCAAGTAGCTGAACATAAGCATTTCCAGTCAATGTTCGGTCCAGTCGCACCAGAGGACCAAGTCCATGCCATGAAAAAAAAACAGCCCACACCATTACGGAGCCACCACCAGCTTGAACAGTGCCTTGCTGACAGTTTGGGTCCATGGCTTCGTGGGGTCTGCGCCACACTCGAATCCTACCATCAGCTCTTACCAACTGAAATCGTGACTCATCGGACCAGGCCACGGTTTTCCATTCATCTAGGGACCAACCGATATGCTCACGTGCCCACGAGAGTCGCTGCAAGCGATGTCGTTCTGTCAGTAAAGGCACTCGAGTCGGTCTTCTGCTGGAATAGCCCAAGAAAGCCAAATTTCTCCGCACAGTTCTAACAGACAAGTCCCTTGTACGTCCCACATTGATTTCTGCGGTTATTTGACGCAGTGTTGCTTGTCTGTTAGAATTTACGACTCTTTGCAGACGTCGCCGGTCTCGGTCGTTAAGAGCAGGCGGTCGACCACTACGCTGTCCATGGTGGGATGCTATGCCTGAAATTTCATACTCTCGGCACACTCTTGACACAGTGGACCTGGGAATGTTGAATTCCCTAACGTTTTCCGAAATGTCATGACCCATGCGTCTAGCTCCAACTAACATTCCGCGTTCAAAGTCTGTTAATTCCCGTCGTGCGGTCATCATCACGTCAAAACCTCTTCACATGAATAACTTGAACAGAAATGAAAGCTCTGCGAAAGCACTGCGCATTTATACCTGTTCTACGCGATGCTACTGCCATCTGAAAATTTGCATATTGCTATCCCATGACTTTTGTCACTTCAGTATATATATATATATATATATACATGTTATATAACAGGTGGGCGGACAAGTTCGTAGGCTGATTCATAGATGGCGCTACTAGTATTAACTCCGTATGATTTTTAGTTAGCCCTAACCTTCAAAAGACACGTGTATAAATTTGACACTATTAGTATGTGAGTTATAGCATTTTTAGTGAAACAACTTTTGTTGGTTTGAAAAAATGGAGAAAAAGGAGTTTCGTGTGTTAATAAAACATTGCTTTATGGCGAAAAAAAATATTATTGAAGCCAAGGCTTGTCTTGATAAACATTATTCGGACTTCGCACCAGAAAAATCAGCCGTAGAGAAGTGGTTTGCTAAATTTAAACGAGGCGAAATGAGCATCGCGGACGATGCACGCAGTGGACGCCCCAAAGAGGCTGTTACCGACGAAAACATCAAAAAAGTCCACAAAATAATTTCTGATAACCGTAAAGTGAAGTTGATTGAGATAGCTAAGGATCAAAGGAACAAAGGAACGTGAGGACATATCGTGAATGAATATTTGAATATGCAAAAGATCTGTTCAAAGTGGGTGCCGCTCAATCGACCCAAAACAACAACGAATTGATGATTCTAAGCAGTGTTTGGAGATGTTCAATCGTAATAAGCCCGAATTTTTACGTCGATATGCGACAATGGATGAAACATGGCTCCATCATTTCACACCGGAGTCCAATCGACAGTCAGCCGAGTGGACTGCACGTGATGAACACTAAAAATGCTATAACTCATATACTGATAGTGCAACAGCTGGCAAATTTATACACATGTCTTTTGAAGCTTAGGGTTTACTATAAATCTTATGGATTTAATACTAGTAGCGCCATCTATGTGTCAGCCTATGAACTGTTCAGCCCGCCTGTTATATATATATTCCAGGTGATCAAAAAGTCCCCCATTTTTTCATTTGTAAATCATTTTTTGGTGCAATAAAACACTATAGCGCCCCATCTGCTGGTCGCCAACAGAACTATTTTTTTTTGTTGCCACACAAAACCCGATTTCTTTTCCATCCGTTTGGTGCAAACCGTATCTTTGTATCTTGATTCGTTTTCGAGTTATTCATTTTTAAAGTTCGTCCTGACTTTTTGATCACCCAGTATATCACAGGCGGGCTGAACAGTTCATAGGCTGAAACATAGATGATGCTACTAGTATATATAAAATATAAAATAATATATAATTGTAATTCGACGGTTTGCAAGCACCAAACCTTTAATTTTTTGGACGTGAGCTTCGTCGGTTGAGGTTAATTCTCCTCGTTTTTTTGAAACAGTGTCTGCAACAAAGCTGCCAGCGGGCGGAATCTCCGCCCGCTGTTAATGATCACCAGAGGAGCGTGTTGCTATTCAGCCACGTGCCGGGCAAACGAATTTCTTTCAACAGCCAGGCATAATGCTCCGACTGATACCTGTCACGTGACGAGTTTCAAATCCGCAGGCAATATATATATATATATATATATATATATATATATATATATATATATATATACATATAATCTTAAAAGAAAAATAACTAAAAACATTGCGTTACATCATTATAAATGTCAGAAAATCAAAAGTCCACGGACAATTTATACAAAAAAAAATTTAATAAAATTTGAATTCTTAAAAAGTTCATTCTCAGGGTTTTGAAATGAAAAAAACTTTCTAGATCTGTTAAGGTTTTGATTGAAGTAGTAGTTTTTTTTTTGTTGTTGTTCCAATGCAGCTGGCAAACACTTAGACAGATTGGTCTTGGATGCCTTAAGGCAAGCGCTGCACAGACGGTACTCACTTTGCATTACCCAGGGGGCGCGTTTAACTTGAAGATAAGCCACGGACGCGGAGTAACAATGCCCCCGCAACGCTCTGCGATCCTATTAGACCGGTGACCTACGGTTTAAAGTGGATTCCGAACCACTACAAACATCCATGGCACTGCCGGGATTCGAACCCGACACCTGTGGTACCGAGAGCCGTAGTAGTAGTTGTAGTAAAAAACCTAACATATGCTATCATATTGAAATCGACTGTCTAAACCCAAAGTCAGAATTTAGGAAATATTTTCTCAAAAGTAGACAATTACTTCATTGATAATCAACCAAGACCGGATTTAGATGAAAAGAGGCCCTAGGCTATTCCACTTAAGAGGCCCTTTCGCCTCCCATTTTTAAGTTTTTAAATTACTTATTATGTTTGTTTATTATTCATATGTGTAGAATTTCTCCTTATTTTTGATTCAGTGTTTTAGTGTTGACTGTTTTTAGAATAGTGTCATTCTAATTTTGCTAACAATTTGAATGTAGGCTCCTCTGCATCTTGAGGCTCTAGGCTGAAGCCTAGTTAGTCTATAGGAAAATCCGGACCTGCCCGCAACATTAAGAAAAATTTATTATTTTTTCTACAAGAAAACAAATTCGTTACATTTCAATATTCATATTGTTTAATTGAAAATAATAAAAATGAATTTTTTTATTTGCAGTTTAATATATATCGTTAATTATATAAAAATATATATCGTTATACTATAATCGTTAATTTTGTGCAACTCTATATTACATACATGAAATAAAGTGATTAAAACTTCAAAGTTACAATTCTTTTCTTTCTTGGAAAAGAATTAAATACACAAGTAAAATATTCGAGGATATATTTTGTTGTTGAATGTGTCGCCATCTATGAAAGAAAAAGGAAACCAATACAAAGATGTGTTAAAAAAAGAGTGGAAATGTTTTAGCATAATATTTGATGTTTTATACTATGTATAGAGGTGTAATTCAGGGGAAAAAAATACCTTTTCCCCCATTCATCCCCGTAGTACTTATATCTTTGTCACGTGATGAGAATGGGAAACTCAACTATCCCTCCCTTTTCCTTTTCATTCGATATCAACAATAGTTTTTTTTTCCTTCCATCTACGTGCGTGCAAAATAAGGAGTGGTTCAGAAGAGTGCTGTGCTATAGGTTTTATTGTGTATTTTCCCCTCCCGGGAGCTTTTATAATCTTGGGGTGACATATTTGGATTCCTATAGGAATAACGAAAGAATTTTTTTAAGTACCTCCGATAGGCCTCCGAGAGTGGTCCAAAGTACAGTACTTAGGCAAATTCGGATGAAAAATTCCATAATCAATAAAGGTTTGTAATATTCTGATTATGTGGTGGCGATTCAAAACTATATATATATATATATATAACCGTAGGTTATATGCTTGAAATAATAAAGAAATTAAAATAAAATTTAAATACCAAATTTAAATTTAAAAATTCTTTTTAAATATGTTTATTTAAATTTTATGTTTATTTTAATTTTATTCTTAAATTTCTTTTTCATTTGCGCAACGAATAAGATTTTTTGTTTTAAATTCTCTTTTTTATCTTTATTATGTAATTTAAATCTTTATTTTTATCTTTATTATGTAATTTCTTTTTCATTTGCACAGCGACCAATTAATAAAATTTAGAATTTAATAAAAGAATAAAATGCATGACAGCAATCTTAAAAGATAATCATAAAAAAAATATTCCGAACGATATTATAGAATTCCTAACGATTTTCTTTCCTTGAAAGAAAAATTCACTTCCTCACTTTGAAATAAAATTGTGTTTGCTTTCAACAGACGATCTTTGCATTATTTATTTAACTATTAACTCGTGAAAGAAATTATATATAAAAAAAAGCCCCACAACAGAAATTAAAAAAAAAAATAATAAATAATAATAATAATAACAAATCAATAGCAAGAGAAAGAAATTTAAAAAAAAATATCCAATAAGAATAACTGATAAGGAAAATGAGAAAACACTGTATGAAACAATACTATATATTTTATAGGTAACAATAGAAAATAGAATCCCCCCAGGAATTTCAGCAACAACAAACATTCGAAAATTAATTAACCAATACTTAAAGAATATGTTATATATACACTGAAGTGACAAAAGTCATGGGATACCTCTTAATATCGTGTCGGCCCTCCTTTCGCCCGGCGAAGTGCAGCAACTCGACGTGGCATGGACCAAACAAGTCGTTGGAAGTCTTCTGCAGGAATATTGAGCCATGCTGTCTCGATAGACGTCCATAATTGTGAAAGCGTTGATGGTGCAGGATTTTGGGCACGAACAGACCTCTCGATGATGTCCCATAAATGCTCGATGGGATTCATGTCGGGCGATCTAGGTGGCCAGATCATTCGTTGGAATTGTCCAGAATGTTCTTCAAACCAATCGCGAACAGTTGTGGCCCGGTGACATGGCGCATTGTCATCCATAAAAATCCCATCGTTGTTTGGGTACATGAAGTCCATGAATGGCTGCAAGTGATCTCCAAGTAGCTGAACATAAGCATTTCCAGTCAATGTTCGGTCCAGTCGCACCAGAGGACCAAGTCCATGCCATGAAAAAACAGCCCACACCATTACGGAGCCACCACCAGCTTGAACAGTGCCTTGCTGACAGTTTGGGTCCATGGCTTCGTGGGGTCTGCGCCACACTCGAACCCTACCATCAGCTCTTACCAACTGAAATCGTGACTCATCGGACCAGGTGAAGGTTTTCCATTCATCTAGGGACCAACCGATATGCTCACGTGCCCACGAGAGTCGCTGCAAGCGATGTCGTTCTGTCAGTAAAGGCACTCGAGTCGGTCTTCTGCAAGAAAGCCAAAATTCTCCGCACAGTTCTAACAGACAAGTCCCTTGTACGTCCCACATTGATTTCTGCGGTCATTTGACGCAGTGTTGCTTGTCTGTTAGAATTTACGACTCTTTGCAGACGTCGCCGGTCTCGGTCGTTAAGTGCAGGCGGTCGACCACTGCGCTGTCCATGGTGGGATGTTATGCCTGAAATTTCATACTCTCGGCACACTCTTGACACAGTGGATCTGGGAATGTTGAATTCCCTAACGATTTCCGAAATGGCATGACCCATGCGTCTAACTCCAACTAACATTCCGCGTTCAAAGTCTGTTAATTCCCGTCGTGCTGTCATCATCACGTCAAAACCTCTTCACATGAATAACTTGAACAGAAATGAAAGCTCTGCGAAAGCACTGCGCATTTATACCTGTTCTACGCGATGCTACTGCCATCTGAAAATTTGCATATTGCTATCCCATGACTTTTGTCACTTCAGTGTATATGCAGAGAATTTGTAAGGAAATCTTAAAAAAAAAAAAAAAAAATTAAAATCTTGTAAGTAGGGATTGCAATATCGGACCAAAAGTTCAATACCGGTATTCGGTATTTTTTAGATTTTAATACCGGGATACCGGTTTTAATACCGGCATTAGAAATTATAGAAAAAGAAAGAAAACACAGGTGTTTTTTTTGTTTTACTTACCAGTTTTATTAGAGAATGTAAATATCACAAAAAATTTTGTAACTTACAAATTTTAACAGTATATAAAGAATCACAAAAAAGTAAAGGAACATCTTATTTATTTAAATCGCAAAAAAAGTGTAAATATCACTATTCAGTCTGTAGTACTATTAAAAAGTTTTGAAAAATGATCTTAAAAACATAACGCATCAATTGTCCTATCATTATGCCTGGAACGTAATTTTGCGCAAAAATTACCAGCTGTCGAAAACTCTCTTTCAGCATCTACGCTAGTCGGTGGTACTGTTGGCAATACGCGATATACTTTTTCCAAGTATTTACCTCTAAATGCCTCGTCTTCAAATAAATTTATTTCTCGCCGGATTGTTTATAGATGATTTCTGTATTGTATTTTGGTTTGTTGAAATTTTTTTAGTTATCGCTAATTCTAATTTTTGTTCTAGAGACAATTGATTTTCACTATCAACATTAGTGTCATCATAATCTTCGATAATTGTACCGAATTCTTCTGAATGTGGAAAGGTTCTGAATTCTGAATAAGAATAAGAACTTCACAAATAAGAATTCACAGATAAAAATTCTAAATTTCTAGTAAATACCGAAAAACCGGTATTTAAACTTGTGAATACCGGTGTTACAAAATTGTACAAATGGCTCAAAATACCGGTATTGCAATCCCTACTTGTAAGGCATTTTGCTTTCAAATCGAATTAATGTTACAATTTCAAACATAAAGCCTTAAATGCTTATGGTTATATGAAGCATTATGTGTTTATTACGCCTACTTAAATTTAAAGTTAATCATATTCTTTAAATTTAAATTATTTTGTAATTTGGTGAATTTTTTTTTAAAAATTGGAAAAGGGAACAGAAAGCATTTTTTGAACTCCAAGAAAAGAATAATTTCATCAGCAAGTGACAAACAAAAATTCTTCATTTGTATAAAGAATTCGAAATTTATCTGCCTCAAACATAAGAAAATGCTTTACAGAGTTACATTTGTTAACAAAAGAAAATGGGATATAATTAAAGCTAGTAGTTTATTAATTTGGTATAACAAACTGAAAAAACAATTTTAAAATATAACTTTTCCTTTCTTTAAATATTTCGATGGTCACATTCTAATCTACAGATTTATCTTTGTCAAATTCATGGATGGCATAGCTAATCGAGTTTCGAATCAAGGACCCTTGAATTCCAATTTTTTTTTTCAAA
Organism: Caerostris darwini; assembly: GCA_021605075.1. NCBI lineage: Eukaryota > Metazoa > Arthropoda > Arachnida > Araneae > Araneidae > Caerostris > Caerostris darwini. The sequence goes on along the minus strand of BPLQ01000893.1, from coordinate 34,863 downwards.
GTCTGTGCATCTCGCGTTCCAAGCACACATGACAAAAACCACTGACGAATAATGAGGAGAGGACATTGCATTTCGTAAGAATTTTTAGCGGTAAAGGCTCATTTATTTGAGTGTCATATGGGAAACAACCTGGAAAATCCCTATGATGCTGCCTGACTATCGATGACAGATACGCATATAACATAAAAATAAACATAAGCGTAAACACAGAACATAAGCATTTAAACCATTCGAATAACGATATGCAGGTTATCACGATCGCCATCGAGTCTCCTTGTTTCTGAAAGCAGTGACAGCAACGAACGCCGCCAGCGGATTCGAATCGTCGTCCTTCTGCACGCTAGCTGCGAACGTTACCATTGTGGCACGAGTCGTCGTTGGCTTCCCATTGAAAAGTGATCAACGCATTTCATGAACAGAACGCAAATATTTCTGTATGGGCAAAAAAAATGAATTAAAAGAGCACACATTAAAAAAGATTTAAGTAGCGTTTCATTTTTAATTGAATAGTTAGGTTTTTATTGTACGCTTTTTTACCCCCTTTTTTTGTTAGGAAAATAAAAGGATGGATTAAAACCAATGAAATAAAAATAAAAATTATAAAACTGAAAATACGGTCCTGATTATGGCCTTTTTTTGTGTGTGTGGACTAATTTGTTTACTTTGCAGCATCAATCTACAACTGCTCTCACCGTTCAGCATAATCCCTGTGTACTTGATTTCAATGAGTTCAAAACTCTGTTTACTTTTTTCAATAGTTCGGCATCGACAACTGGTCCCTAATTGTACTGAATTGAAGTTTAACTTTAAATTCTTTTATTTTGTATTTTACTTTTTTTTTTTTTTTTTTTTTTTTTTTTTTTGAATTTTTAGAAATTTTATCTTGTATTTCTACTAACCTTAATTAAGCAGCCAATTAAAATTGAAAGCATATTTATGAATTAAGATGAGGAGGTTTAAGGGGTATTTCCCCTCGTTGGTACTTCGTTATCGGTACGCCAGTCATTTCTAAATCGTCGCACGAGGAAATAAAAATAACCCTGCCTCACCCCTTTTGTACATCTTTCACCCCCTCCTCACTGGAAGACTACAAACTTGGCCATCAGGCCGCCAAATAATGAGGAGAGGACATTGCGTTTCAAAAGAATTTGAGATAAATGCTTCTTTATTTGTGTATCACGTGAGAGACAACATGGAAAATTCCCCCGATGCTGCCTGACTATAGATGCGAGATGCTTTACACACGTTATCACAATCGCCATCGAGGCTCCTCATTTCTGAAAGCAGTGATGGCAACATACTCCACCAGCGGATTCGAATCGGCGTCCTTCTACACGCGAGCTGCTAACATTACCATTGTGTCAAGAGTCTTTCTTCCATGGCCTTCCATTGAAAAGTGATCAACACATTTCATAAACAGGCGCAAATATTTCTGTATAGGGATAAAAAAATGAATTAAAAGACACATCAAAAAAGATTAACTAGCTTTTCATTTCTAAATCGTTTGCACGGGGAAATAAAAATAACCCTGCCTCACCCCTTTTGTTCATCTTTCACCCCCTCCTCACTGGAAGACTACAAAGCGGTTATTGACCTCGATCTCAATTGTCTTCGTTCTTCAGACCCAACTTCCTCTTCGCGTCACCTTTTAAAAAACCCACTCAAAACCGTTAAGATCTTCTTCAAAAAATCAGAATAAGTTTTTTTATTACATCCATTGCGGAGCTTGAATTGGTTTGTTTTCTTTCCTTTGACCCATTATCTCGGTGACCCCGAAAGGTTATCTTCTTGCAAAAGCGAAGGGTGTGGCCAAGCACTCGCACGTCACGAAATTGGATAAACAGGTCACCCTGATTGGTCGGCGGGAAGGAAAAGCAATCGCGATGCATCTCGGGAGAACAATGATGCTCGTTATTGGTCTGTTGCCATATATGAAAAGCTTTATTTGTGAAGCTTTTATTTATTTATTTAATTCATTTCTTTTTTTTTTCAATCAGAAGGAACGGATGGCAGCAAAATTAATTTCTAAACAAATTTAAATGAATAAAAATTTGTTAAAAATTAAAAGAAATTATTTATTTTATTTTAAAAATTTGTTTATTTAAATATAATTAATTAATTAATTTAATTTTAAGTAATTTATTTAAATTTTTTTTGTTAAATGTATTTATTCTATTTTTAATCATATTTATTTAATACTTTCTATTATTAATTGATTATAAATTATTTATAATTTAATATTTACAATATTATTATTATTATTATATTATTATTTATTATTATTATTATTTTTTATAAGTTAATTTATTAGGAACTTATTATTTTATATTTGCATTAAATAATATTATTTAATATTGTAGTTATTACCTATAAAATTATGAATATTGTTTTGGGGAGGGTGGGTCCGTATATTATGTAATTTAAATTTTTGATTATTAACAATTTAAAAAAAATTCACTGTAATTAAAATTCCTCCGAAATTACCTCCCTTCCTTATTAAACCGCTCTGTTTGAATCCATCCAACTTAGCCGCTTGCTAGTTTCCCACACAATCGGTGATCAAATTTTTATTAGCTTTCAATTTCGTGATGAAGAAAATTGTTCAAATACTGTATGAAGCACTACTCAATTCAGACAGAATAGCCTGTTAAGGGAGGGCTAAATTAACTTTTTATAAACATGAACTGATCCTTACACCGTTTGGAGGATATTGAAGCAACAATCTGTTTATATTTTGAAAGCCAGACAATTCAGAATGAAACACAGAGCACGTGACTGGATATAGCCCAATCGTTGCATTTATCAGCACATATTTCGTGCTGATTTTAAAGACATACGTGAATAAAATCACGTGACAATCAGCGTTTATCTTAAATAAAAGTTTTTGAAATGAAAGTTCCTCGTGTTGTGCTTTAAATAATAACTTTTTTTTTATAGTTTCACTTTTTTGGAGACGCCATGGACCCTCTAACCAGGACGACATCCTGTTTCCACATGATAATAAAGGATAAAATTTAAAGTAAATGTACAAATAACAAGACGAAATTTTAAAAATTGTGCTTTATTTATAATCACAGTTTAAATTTTTTAACCCCGACACCAGGGCCGGATTTAGGTGAAAAGAGGCCCTAAGCTATCCCACTTATGAGGCCCTTTCACCTCCCATGTTTAAGTTTGCAAATTACATGAGAGATAATAAAATACGTCATTACTGTGATATATATCAATATGTTAAATGAAATATATTGTGATGGGTACTAATCTTTATAAAAAATGTGGCATGGATAATAAATAATAAATAAAAAAAAAGTCGAGAACACTTATTTGGACATTTATTCTCAGCATCCTATATAGTACTTGTAACAATAAGTCATCGAACATAACACACAACATTTACAAAGAAACAAAATTCAAGTAATAAAATTCTTTGCCCACAAAAATAAAATAGGCAATAAAAATTATCATATTTTCTAATGAATTAAATTAAATATATTCAATACATTGAAGATTAAAGCAAATTCAATTCAGATGAATTTATTTCATAATTTCTCCTTATTTTCGATTCAGTGTTCTAGTGTTTACTGTTTTTAGAATAGTGTCATTCTAATTTTTCTAACCATTTGAATGTAGGCCCCTCTTGATCTTGAGGCCCAAGGCTGAAACCTAGTTAGCCTATAGGAAAATCCGGCCCTGCCTGCCACCAAAAATTCTAGATAATTGAGCTCATAGCTCATGTCATATACCGTTCCCCAGATGACCGCTGCTATCAATGAACTTTTACGACTAACAATGCAAATCGTGACCTCTACATCATTCTTTTTTATGCATAAAAGAGTTCATTAACGTCGTAAACAAGGCATCGTAAACCGCAATCTCGGAGGATGATTTGTTACAGCGGAAGCTTCTTCACAATACTTTGAGAAGTTAAACAATGTATTTAAAGAGAATTTATTTTTCATTTTTAGTTAACCTTTTAAAAAATAATTTGAATTTGCATATTTTTGTGAATCAAAGAAATTTGTCAAGAAATTTTTGTGAATCAAGAAATTGGCACTTAGTAAATTTTTCTTTAATTTTAAAATAATTTATGTTTATTGGAAAATGATAAAGATGTAGTGCTTACAAAATAAAATTATGCTACTAAAATGTATGATATTTTAAAAGACATATGTTGTTAAGTGCCTTTGGATGATTCTTAAATCTATTAGTAATTTTACTTAGCGAATACCACTTCTATTGCGGCCTGATGGCAGAGTGACAAGTGCTTTGGCGCACGATGCCACAGATTTCAGGTTCGAGTCCCAGTGGTGGCATGGATGTTTTTAGTGGTTCAGTGACACAAAAATTTCAAAATTTTACTGCTTTAACGTCAAATTACTGTGCCCAAAATGTAAGACCAATTTTTTTTTTCAAAAACTTTTTATTTATTCTTTCAAATTTATTTTATCGACTACAAAATAATCCCCTCCGGACACAATGCACTTATGCCAACTAATCTACAATTACATATCTCCAATCCTCAATGCATGCTAAAAATTCATTGATGGGGATGGCTCTCAAAGAGCACGCCGAATCAAGTTGAATTTCTTTAATCCACTCAAAACGGTATCCCCGGAGTGGTCTTTTGAGTTTAGGGAATAGGCAGAAGTCACACGGTGCTAAATCAAGTGAATACGGTGGTTGGGGAACGATATGGATTACATTTTTGGCGAAAAGCTCACGAAGAATCAATGCAATGTGAGCTGGTGTATTATCGTGATGCAAAAACTAAGAGTTGTCTTTCCATAAATGTGGCCTCTTTTTGCGAATAGCTTCACGCAAACGACGCATAAAACTCAAATAATATTCCTTGTTGACAGTTTGGCAATTCATAATGCACCACACCACGGTAATCGAAGAAAACAGTCAACATGACCTTGATTTTTGAGCGACTTGACGTGTTCTTTTCGGTCTTGCTTCACCTTTGTCACAATATTCGATCGGTTGTTTCCGGGTCGTAAGCATAAATCCTAGTCTCATTTCAGTTATGATGCATTTCAACTTGTCGTGGTAGTCAGAAAGCATTGTTTCACACACTTCAACGCGACGATGTTTTTCCAAAAAATTCAGTGTTTTCTGTACCAATCGAGATTTGACGCGTTTGAGGTCCAAAATGAAATTGACCGCTCCTTTTGAAATTCCAACATCCTCAGCAAGGTCTCTAATTGTAAATCGACGGTTTGCAAGCACCAAATCTTTAATTTTTTGGACGTGAGCTTCGTCGGTTGAGGTTTATGATCGACCAGAGCACTCTTCATCTTCAACGCGTTCTCTGCCTTCTTTGTTTTTACCACTTGTAAACGTTTCTTTCTGATATAGGAATGCTCACCGAATGCCTTCTGCAACATTCTATACGTTTCCGCAAACAAAATTGAATGCAAGTTCTTTACTCAATTCATTCAGACATTTCAAAAATCGCCCTAATCAGTTTTAGCGTATCACAAAGCCAAGCGTAACTCAAACACCAATGAATATTTTGACGTGAAATTTCACACGCATGTCAAGGACAGTGCCAGCAACCTAAAAAAAAAAAAAAAAAAAAAAAAAAAAAAAAAAAAAAAATTGAAATTCCATATGCCCGGGAAATTTAAATTGAAAATTAGTTTTACTTTTTGCGCGCAGTATTATTTATCATATTTAAATAATTATAAGTTTATGACTTTTCAACTTATAAATTTGCTCAAGAGCCCCAATTTTTAAAATTTTTTTGCCCCAAGCCTTAAAAGTTGTATAATAAATAAAGGTTTTTATTTAATTAAAAGCAACAAATTAAGCTTCTTTTGTGATTTTGAATACGCTCAATAAATGAACTAGGAATTAAAAAAATAGTAAACCAATTAAAAAAATAATGAATGGAACTAATTTAAAAAAATGAATTACTAGAATAGAAGTGTTGTGACTTTATATTTAATTAATTAATTTAGATTTTAAGAAAAAAAAAAACTTATTCCCCTAAACACACGCATCAAATTTCTCGTTTTATATATTGAAAATGAAATAAGTTACATTGCTGGAATAAATTAAATTAGCAACAAATTTCCAGTTAGTGATAAATTAAATTATCAACAATTTTTCCAGAGTATTTTGTTTTCCATAAAATTCACTGTTATGAAAAATTTCGAATTAAAGATATACTAAAAATAATTTATTAACTCTCTTAAGATTCTTTTTATAATGAAAAACACAGCGAAAAAAATGTAACCCACAAATTCAAACTGTTATGATAAAGATGAGCTCCTACACACGTTGAAAGTAATTAAAAAATCAATACACAATGTTCCGTTGGGCGTCAGCCAGACAAAACATTCTGGGATCAAAACAAAAGTCGCCAAGCAGAGTTCTTTTCAGCCAAATAGTTATTATTTTTTTTTACGTTCATTAAATAATAAGTGTAAAATATATAAATATATGTGTCGTTCTCAGTTAACTGCTTAATGACTACGTATAAGTACTTTTTTTCATATTTTTTTAAGGCTGAACTATTTTGTGAATAATTGGAGTTTTATACCAATAATTTTTACATATTTTAATGAAGGAACATTCCTTTAAAAATTTAAAAAAAAAATTATACATGCACTATTTTGTCATCCTTTACCATGTAATTTTCAGCATAAAATTATCTACCAAAAGTGAATTTTGCCAAGAAACTTTATTATTTCTTCATCAAATATACAGAGTGATTATAATTAAAATCCCACTTTCAAAATGCTGTAAAAAAAGAGCTACTCGCCACAATGAGTTGAAATTCGAACTGAAGATACTTGAAGAAGAGGAAAACGGTACGGCACCAAAAAAAAAAAAAAAAAAAAAAAATTTCACTGATTTTTCACATCCAATTGGGCATGATCTTGCCGTGGTGAATGGGTTTTCCACTAACAGTGCCACAACTGTTGAATGACTTGGAAATCCTTTTTTTCCTTCAAAAAACCGAAACAATCAAGCCCATTGAACACTACAGGTGGTTTAATGTGCAACTCATGCCAAATACGTTGTATTTTCGATTCAAAATATCACTGGCAGCCCAAGTATCTTCAGTTCAAATTGGAACTCATTGTGATGAGTGGTTCTTTTTTGGCAACATTTTGAAAGTGGGATTTTAATTATAATCACCCCGTGTAACATTGATATGAATTTATAATTAATTGTAACAACATTTGATATATATTAATAAACAATATAAAATAAAATGTCATTCTAAGACTTTAATTAATTAATCTTATATAAAGCGTTATTTTAAGACTAATTTTATGCAAATGATTTTCATATAAATTTAAGAACGAAAAATCTCTTTATAATTAAAAAATTAAAAATTTTCGTATCATTCTTTACATCAGCAGAAAACTATTAAACAAAAATAAACTTGTTAAAAATTTATTCAATAGTATCTGTTATTAATTTTAACAGCATTTGAGGAATGCCATAAATAGTTATTAAGGAAATGGAATGATTCCAAAATAAATTAATTTCTATTTAACTGTAATGAAAATTGCTTCATATATAATGCCATTATTTATTAATTTTTAAAAAAAATATGTAAATAGCGATTTTAAAGCAGAATTTCGGACAGCATTTACTGTAAGAACTATTTTCAAAATTTTCAAATATCTAAAGTAAATATTGAAATAATAATATTTTAATTCTTCTGATTCTATCAGAATATTCTAATTATTTTAGACTCAAGAACATTCTGATTATTTCAAACATAACACAGCTTATTAGAAAAGAATAAAGATGTAATGATGAAGAAAAAATAAATGAATTTTAAACACCAATTTCATATTTTGTGCTTCATTTATTATAACATTATTAATAATTTTATAACCATATTTTTATTAATAATAATATATATCACTTTTTTATTAATAATTAATGTTATTTTTATTAATAATAAAAATATAGAAGAAACCTCTTTAAAACAATATGCTAAAATAATTTTTATAACTAAGTTATTTAAAGCAACTATTAAAAAATTAAAATTTTTGAAACAACTACTTAAAATTAATTTAAACAAGAAATCCTTGTGTTATTATGCTCATTTAACACACAAGAATATTAGGGGGAAAAAAGAAAGAAAATATTTTTTTTTTAAGAAGGATTTCCTATTTTTTGGATCGAATTACTTGTTACTTTATGCATTATAACAGGGCACAGAACACATACACACACAATAAAACAACATTTTTCTGTTCATTTTTTATAAATATCGATAAAAATAATCTTAATTAAAAAAAAAAAAAGTATATATGTATAAATATCTCTCAAGATATTAATATCTTTAAAGACAAAATATCTTATTAATTTCTAGATAGATATTATAAGATATCTTCTTGAAAATGATTTTTAAATTCTAAAAATTTCTTTTAAATAGGCTTAAAGATATCAATAATGGAAACAGACATTTCAAAACAACAAGACTTTATCTCATTATGTTCACTAAACACACACGAATATTTGAGAACAAAAGAAATTATTTTTTTTAAATCAATAAAATATTCTTTTTGTTTTCAAGCTGTTGAAAACTGAATCCCTGGAAAAGAATATATATATATATTTTTAAATCTTGTTACTAGAATTTCTAAGCTACATGTTGCGAACAATAAAATAAATAAAGTAAAAACGTACTTTAACTGAAAAAGATAGAAAAACAACATTTCAACAACCCCAACTAATAACTTAATTTAACTCTCCACATTTCCACGAAAAATGAAACCGGAAAACATAAAGTGTTACTGACTTCCTAGAAATGTTTCATCATGCTTTTGCTTTATTATTAAGTTAAGCATCAGTTTCATTCAGAAGCCAAAGGGGAGGGGACAAAAAAAAAAAAAAAAAAAAATCCTAATATAAGATTGCTGCTTGGTTAAAAGAGAGAGTTAAAAAAACAAAAAATGAAGGGGGAAAAATGATGACTTTCCTTCCTTAACACCAGGTGTCCTCATCGCTAAAAATCGTCTGCTAGAACGTGACGAACATGAAAAATATATCAAGCAGCTGAGGCGTTAGAATTAATTAAAAAAAAATGTTTTGTACCAATCTGTAGTTTTATTTTCTTCTTAAAAAAAATAAATAAAAAGTATTGCCCTATTTTTTATTTATTTATTTATTTTTTTTTTACCTTAATGCCCATTCGTTTTTCTTCTCTCTTTTTTCTGCCCTCTTATGGAGGGGGGAAGGGGGAGTACAACTGTTGAAAGCAGATGTTACAGATGTTAACAAGCAATAAAATGTCAGATTTATAAGACGTTGATCGGCAACACCAAAGCGAGATCTTAAAAAAGAATTAATACTGTATTCCTTTTCCTTTAACTTAAAAAAAATTAGTAATTAAGTTAGGTTTTTATTGTACGCTTTTTTACACCCTTTTTTTGTAAGGAAAATAAAAGGATTGGAAATAAAAAATATAAAATAAAAATAAAAATTATAAAAATAAAAATACAAATAAAAATTATAAAATTAAAAATGCAAATAAAAATTATAAAAATAATAAAAAGAATTACGGTTCTGAGATCGGCCTTTTTTTTTTGTAGGGACTTTTATCAAATTGCTTTTCAGATCATCCATTGGCTTCCACCGTTCAGCATAATCCTTTCACTGTATTGTATTCAAGTTTGTTTACGTTTTCAATAGTATATTTGGCATCGACAACGGGTCCCTAATTGTACCGAATTTAAAACTTAACTTTTAACTTCTTTTATTTTGTATTTTACTTTTTTTATCAATAGTATTTTTTTTTTTTTTTTTTTGAGTGCCACTTTAATTTGAATTTTTAGAAGCTTTATCTTTTATTTATTTACTAGCATTAAAGCAGCCTATTAGAATTCCAAACCTATTTATGAATTAAGATGAGGAGGTTTAAGGGCTATTTCCCCCTGTTGGTACTCCGTAAACGGTACGCCAGTTGCCAGTTAATTAAAAAAAAAAAAAAAAAAAAAAAAATTGAGAACTGCTTCTGTTAATATAATAACGTGTTATTATTTATTATTGATAATATAATGATAATAATTTTTTGGAAATAGATATTTTTTAAATATAAATAATAATGTATATTTCTTTTTCTAATATAAATACTTAAAAGTAAATTCTTAATATACTTTTTGATACATATTAGATAAATGGACACATTAAATTAATTCGAAAAATATGTATTGTCTAATTACATGATAAAATATTGTACTAAAACAAAATACATTAAACACTACTTCACAAAGAAAATTACTAAATTTAAGAATCTGTGATAATTATCGAAAGTAAATAATAAAGTGGTAATTATTTAAAGTAAACAAGGATTACAAGATTTAACTCTATAGTATAATTGTACAGTAATTTATGGGGGAAGGGGAAAAGATTAAATTGTTTAGTTAATAAATTTTTTTGCAGTTTGATCCTTACTTCACTACCAAAAACAAATTACATGATGTAAATAATACACGAATTCGTTCAAATTTGTGCAACTATTGTTGCAGTTTACACAAAATTATCAGAAATATTTTAAATCAGAAATTAAAATGAGTTAAGAAAGTATTAATAAGTATCACATTTATGTTAGAAAAAACTCAAATTGTGATATTATTGATCTGGGATATAATATTCTTCAACTTTAAATAATAATTTTTTTAGCGTTTTAAATTATGTTATAAATAACCATTATAATGACCATAACCTGCTATAAATGATCATTGATCATAATTTTGAGATTAAATGAGAATAACAACTTAGTATTCTCTAGATCAGGGGTCTCCAAACTACGCCCCGCGGGTGACCGTACCGCCAGTGTCATCCATCCGGCCCGCGACAGCGAATAGCTTATTGTTGCTGTAATAAGTTGGATAAAAAAAAACACAGAATGATAATAACTCGGTTTTATTGACTTGCTAGGTAAAGCTTAATGACAAGCATAATACGCAGAAAATTTAACTTAACAATAACAATAAATAATTGAAATGAATCCCACTAACATTATAGACCTAGAGAACATACCGCGGTTACCCTCGGTAGTTATGTTGGGGTAAAGAGTATGGCATATATATGTATATCGATATGGCCGGAGGCCAAAGATAATTTGAACTTAATTTTGCATTCTAAATTTAATTGATAGGTGACAATGGCCTAGAGTCTATCACCTGTCAATAGCGTTTATTTAGAGAATTTTTTCAAGTTAAATATAATAATCTTATTTTCTTATCTTTGGTACCTTACCTCTACGAGGTTCCGGCCGGTAACGTATTCATCATCACCGGATACGGCTAAAAAGGCAGTTAAATCATCAGTGGGTAAAGACTAGAACCCCCAAAAAAAAAAAAAAAAAAAAAATTATAAACGTACTACCAACTCTAGAAGAGGAGTACGAACTAGAGGATGAAGCAGAGGAGGTTCACGTTAGAGAAGCGAACAAAACCTACACCACTATGATTCAATATACATACCAAAAGACCATTGGAATCGAAGAAAAGTCTCTCATGAGAGATTTAATCACTAATCTATTTCACACTATACAAAATCAAAATAAGGAAATATATACCCTAACGGGGGCAAAAAAAGAGTTAGAAAAACTCATTGAGATGAAACAGACTTATGCAGAAGCATCAAGGATAATTGCGGAAAGATCAAAAATAGAAACTACAAAAACAACTGAAACTAAACATAAAATACAACCAGCCCTAATCATCAAACCAATTGATGAAGGGAAAACTTCGACCTACACAAAAAAAGAGTTACAAAGAAATATCAACTTAGAACAGATTAAGGTTGGTATTAAAAAAGTTAAAAACATGTCTAATGGTGGTATCTATGTAGAAACTAATAATGTCGAGGATCTTGATGTCTTAGTTAAAGAGTTATCAAAAAATAAGAATGTAAATGATAAATTTAATATTAATAAGCCAAAACTCAGAAATCCTACTATAATAGGATATAACATCTCAAATGATACACTAAACGATGAGATATTAGAAACTATTAAAAATAATTATATGCATGAAAATGAACAGGATTGTCTTAAAATTAGAACATCCTACCCAGGAAGGAATGGAAAAAATGTTATTTTGGAAGTGGGGCCTAATACCTTCAAAAACATTATGGTAAAGAAAAAGTTATACATTGGATGGGAAATAATTTCAGTAAAAGAAATATTAAAACCTACCCAATGCTACAAGTGCGGCCGTTTCGGTCATGTAGCCAAATATTGCAGAGACACCGATGAAACTTGCACGAATTGTGGAAATAAAGAACACAATTTTAAGAACTGTAAAAATGAGAAAAGGTGCATTAATTGTCTAAATCATAATGCTAAATTTAAAACCAATTTCGAGACAGGCCACAGCTGTGTTGATAAGACTTGTAAAATTTACGATAAGGAATTAAAAAATTTACATAATAAAATTAATTATGGATAACAACTCTGAACAAAATATTATAAGAGGCGCACATATTAACCTTGGTAATGGAATAGCAGCTAAGGCCCAGTTGAATCAGACCATAATTAATCAAGTCTATGACTTTTATTCATTAAATGAGCCCTATTCTTATAAGGATAATATAATTAACATTCCTTCGTTTTATAAAATACACGCTTTTAATATGAACCCAAAAGCAGCAATATTAATTCATCAGATGTATACTTCTCTTATTGTCCATATAGACTCATCGTTGGTTATTTTGGAAGTGGTTATTAGAGAAAAATCTTTTATTATCATTTCAGTTTATTGCTCGCCAAGCGAGAATATTGAAAATAACTTAAATGTTATTCAACAATATATTCACAAATATGAATCAGCACAGGTAATTATTTGTGGAGATTTGAATGCTAAATCTAGAGTGTGGGGCCAGACGAGACCTGGATAGCAGGGGCCAAATAGTTATTGAGTTTTGTACTTTAAATGATTTATATATTCAAAATGATCCAGCCTCCCCTCCCACTTTTTGCTCCACGAGAGGGGAGAGTTGGATTGATTTAATAATCACCAAAAACATCTCTGAGGATTTAAATATCTCTGTTCTTGATGAAATAAGCAACAGTGACCATAATATGGTCACTGTTGAATGGAAAACATCTACTGGGGGAAATAAGAGAAACTTTATAAATGTGAATAAGTTGAACTGGCTTAAACTCTAGGTTAATATTTCACAATATTTAAATAAATATGCAGATCTTGATTTTAATGACGTTGAAGACCCAAACAATCTTATTAAAGAAATGCAGAGTTCCATATTTAACATTATGGAAAACTTAAATGGTAATGGAATAAAAAATAAAAATAAAAATGCTATCTGGTGGACGCCCGGACTTAGGGCCCTTAGATCTAGAGTTAGGGCTCTCAGGCGTCTATATCAAAAAGAAACCGAATCTCAGATTAGAGAAGTTAAAAAATTGAAATTTAAAGCCTTACAAGCAAAGTACAAAAAATCTATCCTTTGTCACAAAAGAGATTGTTTTAAAAGTTTTATAAGTGGTTTAATCACAAAAAACATTTTTGGAAAAAACTTTAAAATTTTTACAAATAAAGTTACTAATAGTAAAATTTACAAGCCAATTTTAAATGATTCTGATATTATTGGAAATATTAAGGATATTGTACAAAATATTTTAGAATATCATTTCCCACTGAAAAATTATTCAGAAGAAATTTCTCCAACCGTACTGAATTTAGATGAATATATTAAACTTGAAAAATCAGAGCTTGAGGGTGCTCTATATGATTTAAAACCTAAAAAGGCCCCAGGTTTTGATGGCATCTCTAATGAAATTTTAAGGGAAATGTATTTGGCAAATAAGAATTGGTTCGTGGGTTTCTTTGACTACCTTTTGTCAAGAGCGATATTTCCAAGGGAATGGAAAATTGCGCTGGTTACACTTATACCTAAGCCAAAAAAGGATTACTCGTCTGCCTCGCACTACAGGCCAATTTGTTTATTACCCACATGGGGTAAACTTTTTGATAAGATCATCTCTAGACGTACATCATATTATTTGGAATCTTCAGAATTTATCAGTAATAATCAATACGGATTTAGGAAATATAAATCCACAATTACTGCGTTTCAAAATGTTAAAAACTACATAGATCAAGCCTCTATTGAGGGCAACATAGTTTGTATAATTTCAATCGACTTCAAAAATGCATTTAACTCTGTCAACTGGAGCATTTTAAGGTGTAAGATCGTTGATGTACCCCTTCCATCATATCTTAAAAATATTCTTTTGGATTTTTTGAATAACAGAGTGATCAAAAATGGTGACACTGAAATTAAATATAACATGAGTGTTCCACAGGGATCATGTTTGGGTCCTCTACTGTGGAACATCTTTATAAATGATTTGTTAGAAGCGGAATTTGATGGGGGTACAAAAATCCAAGCATTTGCGGATGATGTGGTATTACTACTGAAAGAAAAAGCCTCTTATTTATTTAAGAATAAAAGTTTACAACCACTAAGACATGTCATAAACTGGACTAGAGAAAATGATCTTAGTATTAATTTTGAAAAAAGTAATTTTACCCTTGTTTCCAAAAATAAGTTTTCTCATATTCCAACTATAAAAATTGATGACTGCAAAATTTCTTATAAAAAAGAATTTAAATATCTAGGAATTATACTAGATAATAAGATGACATGGAATCCACATTTGAATTATGTTAAAGACAAAGTAAATAACATACAACATAAGTTAAATAGATTAAGCAGAGTTACTTGGGGTTTAACTCCACAAATTAAAAAAGATATTTACAATAAAATTGTTGAAAAAATTATTATATATGGATATGAAATATGGTACAAGGGCAATGTTAAACAGGATATTAAATTAAGACAAATACAAAGAATAGCACTTCTCAATATTGCTAAAGCATATAAAACTGTGGCAACAGATGCGCTCCAAATTCTTGCCGGTGTTCCACCAATTAATATAAAACTAAAAAACCTTATGAAGATCTACAATTTAAAAAACTTGAATGGTTCCATTTTTATTGATAATTCTACTATTACGGCTGACGACATAGAGAAAAAATGTTTAAATATCCCACCCTGGGACACGAATTATATTACTTGGCATAGTTTTTCAAATACTTATCTAAATACCATCTATACAGATGGTTCAAGAAAGGATGGCAAAACAGGTTTTGCATTTGTTTATTTTAAAGATGGTACAGAAACTTTTAGAAGCTTACAAAGAACTAGTGACTATGCAACTGTTTTTACTATGGAGTTACTGGCAATCAGTAGCTCTGTAGACTACATTATTCAAAACAATTTGGACAAAGTTACTATTGTCACAGACTCGAAATCTGTTTTGATGGTACTTTCTAACATTAAAAATGATAATTACTATGTCTCTTCTCTTAAAAATAAAATTAGATCTTATAAAAATATTATAAATTTTGAATGGATAAGAGCTCATAGAGGCTTTCTTGGTAATGAAACAGTAGACCTTTGCGCAAAACAAGCCACTGAAAGAGGAACAATTGATATAAATATTAAATATTCATTGACACAAATTAAAAATCAATTAATAAAGACATAAAGACAGAATGGCAGATAGCGTGGAATACTTCAGATAAGGCACGATTTCTCTATCAGATTTTTCCTGAAATTAGTCTAAATAGATTAAATGGGGATTTTTACTTGAACCAAATACTCACCTCACGCGGGGCTATGTCCAGTTATCAAAATAGGTTTTTTGGTAAATCAGCTACTTGTTCTTGCGGCGATCAAATAGAGGATGTGAATCACATTATTTTTACTTGCAAAAATTGGAATGATGACAGGAAATTAAATTTTCCAAGCAATTATAAGTCTTTGTCTATTCGTGAACTTCTAAAAATTAACAGAACAAGGCTTTCAATAAAAAATATTATTGAAAAAAGATTTATTCAATCAATAGAACATCTATGATTGGATCCGAACTGTTTTTTTCTTTATCTTTTTGTTTGTTGTTTGTTTATAGGAAAAGTGTTCCTGAAAAAAAAAAAAAAAAAAAAAAAATTCAATGTTGTTTTCTTTGGGCATAAATCTGCTCTTGTGGGATTGCCCGGTAGCCCGCTTAACGGCAGATAGCCGGCCTGCAGGTGGACCTATTGGGTGATTTCCTTTTCTTTCTTTCTTTTCTTTTCATTGTTTTCAGTTGGGATCTTTTACTTTCATTTCAAAAAAAAAAAAAAAAAAAAAAAAAAAATATATATATATAAAGTCTTCCAGTCAGAGTCAAGTAGACAAGTTTAATTAATTTATCTAATTATTTTACTCGGTTGCGGTACTTGTTGTTACCCAAATATTTATTTTTATATTTAAGTTGTACGGAGCGGGCTTGCTATCGTGACACCGCTCTGATGTTCCGGATGTTCCTTAATGGAACAGGTCGGTAAAACTAATAGAATTAATAGAATATGTATATCGATATTTGGAATGTATATATCCTGAATCAAACATATGATTTTTATCCTGAAAATCCCCCAGGAACGGAAAAACTAAATTAACTAGTCAAATTATAGATAATGACAGAAAAATTAAAACGGTTTTGGCCCTTGGTGCTTACTGAAGTAAACAGTATGGCCCTAAGGCTGAAAAGTTTGGAGACCCCTGCTCTAGATAATGATGCAAACATTTTTATGAAATATGCATTTTCTTTTCTTATAGACAACAATAATTAGAATATTCATAAATATACAGGGTGATTATAATTAAAGTTTCACTTTCAAAATGCTGTAAAAAAAGAGCCACACGTCACCAAATATGAACTGAAGGTACTTGGAGAAGGGATAAACGGTATGGCATCAAAAAAAGTTCCACCGACTTTTCCCATTCAATTTAGTATGATCTTGCCGCGGTGGACGGGCTTTCCACTCACAGTGTCACAACTGTTGAATGACTTGGAAGTCATTTTTTTTCCGTCAGAAAACCGAATCAATCAAGCACATTGATTACCGCAGTTGGTTTAATGTGCAACGCATGCCAAATACGTTGACATTTCGATTCAAAATATCACTGGCAGCCGAATTCACTTTCTTAATGCTGATTACAGCACCCTCTATTAATACACTTTATAACTTTTTTTGATGCCGTACCGTTTCCCCTTTCTTGAAGTATCTTCAGTTCAAATTTGAACTCATTGAGACGAGTGGCACTTTTTTCACAGCATTTCAAAACTGGGACTTTAATTATAATCACCCCCCTCCCCCTATCAATTTGCAACTAAAAAAAAAAGTGCACATTCATCTTTTTTTCAATTCCTATTATTAGTTCACACTCTCCCTATATATAGCTTGTTCAGATTTTCAATTGTTCATAAAATACTTTTTATTCATCCACTCGAGTTCAAATACATTTTTTTGAACTTGTAGTGGATGACACTTGATGTTAATACAGATTCTCCAAATATTAATTCAGTAATATTTGTATAATCATTTTTAGCTAGCACATCAAGTTGCATGTATCTACCAATAGATAGCGCCATATGTAAGAGGAAAATCTAAACTTTATTTATAAAGGACTTTCTGCAATATAGTGAAAAAAAGTAGGAATTGACTTTAACATTATTTTTTTATATTATTGTTTCATTTAAAAATGCTTTTTAAATAAAATAAATAAAATGAAACAATTATTTTGCAATCATATAGTACGTATGTTAGTAGTTTATTGTTAGTTATGTTTAAAAATACAAAAAAAAAAAAAAAAAAAAAAAAAATAGAATTTAATCTATTAAAAGATAAGAGGTTAATTTTTACCAAATACTGAACTGCAGTTACTTAATCAAGCAGCTGAAAAATATGTGTTATTCTCAACTATATGCTAAGAATTTTGATACTACGTTTTTGACTGCAGGCCAAACATTAAAAAAATTAAAGAAAAAAGTCTATATATAAAGCAATGTTTATAAAATATCAGTATTCAAATCGCAGCTAGCACATCAATGTTTTAGTTTCACTTTTGCTTTAGGTAAAATTCACGTGCTTTTTTTTTCGCCTTCAGCAAAACTTTGCGAATTATTATTTTTTTCAATTATGCAGCAGTGATAAGAAAGCGAACAACTCAACTTAACACAGTTATAGTTATTATTATTATTTTTTTTTAGTTTTTGTTTTGTTGAACACATTAGTAACGGATTGCTAATTTTATTACTATTTTTGGAAGCTACTGAATAGATATCTAAAATTATACTACTGTGTCCAAAACGTAAAGCCAATTTTCAATTTAAAATTCCCTGGGATTATAGAATTTCAAATTTTTTCTTTTTTAGGTTGCTGGCACTGTCCATGACATCTGTGTGAAATTTGACGTCAAAACATTAATTAGTGTTTGAGTTTGAAAAAATAATTGGTCTTACTTTTTGGGCGCAGTAGTACTTCGTAGATTATTTTTTCCAACTTATAGTTCTTATTTAATTATATGGATTTTTTAAATTATATTCTCCATAAACAATTATAAGAATTACTATTGAGCATGAAAATTCATACTTAATATATTAAATGATTGGCAGCTTTTTTGAAATTTTTTTTGTATAAAGTTATCAGTAAAAATATTATTTGCTGTCTAAACAAGTTGAGGATTGAAAAATATATTTAAAAAGCATATGTTCAGTAAAAACAAAAATAAAAAAAAATATTTTCAGAATATGTTCTTCACAACAAAATTTATCTGTTTGTCTTCATGAATTTTTTTCAAACATTTTGAAAATGACAGGGCTGGTACATATTGATTTTTTACGTTTTTACCTTTATTGCTATTGACGCTTATATTCTTAAAATTCCTTTTGTTTTTTAGTCAATGTTGTTTATTTTTAGAATATACATATAGTGGCTTATATATATGTTTTCATATTTTGACATTATTGATTTTTGAAGTTAATATTGAAGTATTTTTTTTTTTCATTCATTGGTTGCTTAAAAAACAAATGCATAGAAACTGTTACATAAAAATTCTATTTCAGGACCCCCAATTTCCCCAATTAAAAAAAAAAAAAATAGCGCCAAATAAGCAATTTGTTTAGATAAATTCAAATCAAACAAATATCCATAACAGTTACAGTTAAAAATGTCAACTCGTGTACAACGGGATGTAACTGCAGGGGAAATTTGTAACTATGTATGTGCTACTACAATAATCTAAATGCAAAATTTTCTGATTAGATGCACTTTAAAATGAGCTATTTATTATTAATCATGCTATTTGAATTTTATCCAGGAGATAAAAAATATTCTATATTAAAATAC
Organism: Caerostris darwini; assembly: GCA_021605075.1. Taxonomy (NCBI): domain Eukaryota; kingdom Metazoa; phylum Arthropoda; class Arachnida; order Araneae; family Araneidae; genus Caerostris; species Caerostris darwini. The sequence goes on along the minus strand of BPLQ01000893.1, from coordinate 15,622 downwards.
ATTATATTTTTTTTGCCATGGTTCTATTAAATATGAGAGCTCATTTTTTTCAATTCCTTCTATTAGCTCACACTCTCCCTATATATATCTTGTTCAAATTTTCAAGCGTTCATAATATATATTTTTTATTCATCCACTCAAGTTCAAATACATTTTTTTTTGAACTTGTAGTGGACGATACTGGATGTTAATACATTTTTTTGAAATATTAATTCAGTAATTAAATTTAATTAATTAATTTTAGTTTTTTTAGATTTAAGTTGCATATATCTACCAATAGAGGGAGCCAGATAAATTTTAAAAAAATGAATGAAAATTATTTATAAAGGACTTTCTGCAGTAGAGTGAAAAAAAAGTAGGAATTGCCTTAATTTTTTTTTTATATTACTTGTTTGTTGTTAGTTCATTGTTTAATTCTACTTAAAAATTTGGAATAATAATTAATATATTAAACTTGTTTTTTTTACAAATATTCTTTAAAACCGCAATGGTTTTCTGATTAATAAAAATATTTACTTATTTAGCCATAAAATATAAAAAGAAAGAAAAAAAAAAATGCAAACCAGGAAGTAGCATTTATTTAACACGTGCATTTTTTTTCTGAGAATTTTCCGTGTTTGATCAATTTGATAAATATTTTTCTTTATTATCACTCATTTATCATTAGTGACTTACATAAATTTTCAACTTATTTTATTATTCATTATACGCCAGATGTTTTCAAATTACCTTTTATATTACAAGAATAATGTAGACTTTGGTAAATATTTACAAATGCGATAGAATATGGAATCACTACGAATGTAAAAGAAATACGTCAGGCCCAATTAGTACGTTTTAAAGTAAAATTAATGAATAAAAAGATTTAACTAAGATTGTATTTAAAGTGATACAGTCAAATATTAACAATTTTTTTCCAGTTTAATTAAATACTCTGATAAATTTGTTAAAAGTTGATGAATAATTAAAAAAATAAATAAATAAAATGAGTTCAAAAGAATATTTAGGGAAATAATATTTAAATTCAGAATTTCGTCATTCGAAATCAATAACATGCATTCTATAATTCTTCGCCAAAAGAATTTTATTCGTGGCAACATTCTAAAAACGACAAATTATCGTTCGATTCCATGGAAAATAATGTTAAGAGAAGTTTTAACGTTGAAACTGTTCTTTAAAGAATGCAATTTTTCTGTTGAGCTTCTTCCTATTTAAAAAGATAAGCAAGCATGTAAATTATATTAATTATAAAAAATGAATTTTAAATTTGTAGTGAATGAATTGTATCCTAGATTTTGATATTTTTATTATTTAGTTTAATTTTGCCACAGTTAACAATTAAACATTATCTAGTTTGTTGTTTTTTTGCAATTAAGTGTTCTACAATTTTCTTTTTTTGCAATTACGTGTTCTAGAGTTTTTTTTTTTCGCAATTAAATGTTCTTAAGTGTTCTTTTTATGCAATTAACTGTTCTTAAATGTTCTTTTTATGCAAATAAGTGTTCTTAGGTGTTTTTTTATGCAATTAACTAATCTTCTTTTGCAATTAAGTGTTCTTAAGTGCTCATTTTATGCAATTAACTGTTCTTAGGTGTCATTTTTATGCAATTAAGTGTTTTTTTTGCAATTAAGTGTTAGAAATTTCTTAAGAATTTAGGTTACATATTAATGTACCAATTTATGCATAATTTAGTTAAGTTGAAGTATAATGTATTATATCAAGTTGAAATTTTAATGTAACACCACAATCAAGGAAACATAGTTATTAGTCAAAAAATTACTTCGTTAATGTAGGCTGGTTTTATACATATAATGTTTCTAATTTTTCATTCACTGGTTTATATGTTTTGTTTAAAATATTTACAAAAAAGTTTGTTGACTTTTGTGTTTGTTGGATGTTATGTTTGAGATGGTGTATTTAAATTGTGAATTAATGTAAAATATTTTGAGGGTGTTATAGGATAAAAAAAAGAAAAATAATTACCAATCTAGCAATTATGAAATTCCTGTTTTATATGGAAATTTTATATTTTAGAAATTTATTCAAATTATTGCCATAAAATGGAAGTATCAATTGAATAACTGCATTTATAATTTTTTTTTATCTTATGCGTTTTTTTCCCTTGCATAAATAATGGTATTTATGTAAATTTAAAATGTTTCCAAAATTTCACTGTCAACAATATTTTCGATTCTATTTATTAGGTACAAATTTCATGTATTTTTACAAAGCCTGTGCTTCTTATTTAAAATGCATAATTTAAGCATGAACTGCAATTAAAAAGCAAATAAATTTCTGGAATATTAATTTTTTTATGACTAAATAAAGTTGAACTGTTCGTGGGTAGGAATTTTTGTGGAGGATAATTAATTAGTTGTCCAACAAATATTAATACAGAATTAAATAATTATTAATTGCAAGCAAAAAAGAAATATTTGCTGCTTCAAATCAAGGATTTTTGAGTCTTCGCAAGAGAAAAATATTCCTGTGTTCTTGTTATTTATTTGATGCTTTGATTATTTAAAAAATGGTATTTTTTTCCTTCCTTTCTTAAATATTTCATTTAATATAATTATATTTTTAATTAAATTAATAAAACGCTAATTATTAACAAAACAAAACAGTACGTTCTTTCAACATAAAAATCTTCTACGGTAAGATGAAACAAAAGTAGGAAGTTCGAACAATTGTAAATAAATACTACGGAAAAGTCACAGTTACAGTTATACTTCTACTGCTGAATTTTCAGAATATTTTTTTTTTTTATGTAGCTTTACGTATAGTTTTTCTTAAACTACTTAAAGACAACGAGTTGTTAGTTTAGGTGTCGTTTTTTTATATACATTTTTATATATTTTTTATATGCATTTTAGAATCGTCATAGTGACAAAATAATTAGCGAAAACATTTTTACCATTCCAAAGTATAATTTGGAATAAAAACCTGTAAATCAATCTTTTTAATGATTTTTGTACACCAGATATTTATTTATATTGCTAGCAATATGGCGGCTTGCCAAATAATGATAATACAGTCCAATTTATTTTTATGGGGTCCTTTTATGTACGATTTTTTTAGTACGTAATATAAAAAAAATTCCATCACATGGATATTATGAATCGAAATTAATTAAAAAAATATAATTAAAAAAAAAATAAAGGTGACTGGCTGTCATAACATGCAAATTAAAAAAAATCCAACAGATTATATTATATCGTCCCATTACTTGCCTCTAATAATATTTTATTAGATGCAAGTTATATTGTGAGGTTTTGATTTACATATTTTTTTATGTGGGACTTTTTTTATGCGGTCCCTATTTCCAGTATAAATTTTTTAAAAAAATGTATTGCAAACAATATATTTTATAGCTACTTATGAAGTTTCCAGATTTTTTTTTATGCAATTTCTTTTATGAGGTCCCTATCCTCCGCACAAAAATAGGTTGGACTGAATAAAGAATAGCAAATATAAGCAATCCAGGAAATTATTTGACATTTATATTATCAATAGTAGATATGACACAGCGGTGGACATCTACATAAAGTAAAATCTTTTTTAATTATGATAAATATTCGGGAAAAGAATATATTATCGTTTGGGAATTGTAACGGAAAAATTATTTATGAATAAAAAGGATTTTGAAGACAAACAAGTAATATGAAAAAAAATTTTGTAAGTCAATTCCTACTTTTTTTCACTCTATTGCAGAAAGTACTTTATGAATAATTTTCATTCATTTTTTTAAGTTGATCTGGCGCCCTCTATTGGTAGATATATGCTACTTAAATCTAAAAAAAACTAAAATGAATTAATTAAATTTAATGAATGAATTAATATTTGAAAAACTGTATAAACATCACGTGTCATCCACTTTAAGTTTAAAAAAAAATGTATTTGAACTTGAGTGGCTGAATAAAAAATATTTTATGAACGATTGAAAATTTGAACAAGATATATATAGGGAGAGTGTGAGCTAATAGAAGGAATTGAAAAAAAAAATATTTAATAAAAGAACAGACGCACAAAAAAATTTACAATTTGAATTTCATGAAAATTTCTAAAAACAAATAAAAAGGTGTAAGCAAAAAATGATCACTCAACAAAATGGAGCTTAGTAAGATTTTAATTAGAATTTTTTTTTTTTTTTTTTTTTTTTTACAGATTTTTTACTACACGTCAGATAAATGAATAATGAATTTTGTGAAAAACTTATGTAAATACTTCGTGCATTAGGTGCTTGATAAATTATCAGAAAAAATATACTTCATTGAATTTCATTGTTCTATCTGATTTCTCCATTTTCTTCTTTATTATTATTTGACCTTAAAAGAACAAACTTTTATTCTTTAATATTTATTTAACTTTGCCATAATTTGCACTAATCTCCCCTATTTTTGTCATAAGATAAGTATTTCGTTTCTGAATCAATAGATGGCGCTAGCTCCTCGAAGAGAATCATTTTTCTGGTACCTCAAACAGGGAAAAGTTTCAGTAAATGGCTACAATTTGGGAAAGGGAAAGTAGCTCGTTACTGTCAATAGTCATACCAAAGTGTTTATTATAGAATATGTCATATTTGATTGAAATTTCATTTCATTTAATGAATTGACAATATTCGTTTAGTAAAGAGAAAATCTGTAAATCTGTTAGAAAATCGATATATCGTGTTCTTGATTTCATGTCATTCTTAACAGGAGATTCGTAACATATCATCTGAAACACACACTGAGAATCCTGTTATTCAGAGCTTAATAGATGGAAAAATAAGTGTTTTAAAGAGGGCTTTTGAAGCAAACTGATCCCCATTTCGTTAATTAAGAAATTTATATGTGTATATATCAGTTGGATTGGCATGCAGGTTACCCATAAAATTTAGAAATAAATGCAAAAATAAAATGTATAAAAGTAATCTTAAAAACTAAAAAAAAACCTATAGAATTCCAAACAATTTTCTTTTCTTAAAAAATCTCATTTTCACTTTGAAACAAAATTGTCTTTGTTTTCACCAGACGATCTTCTAGAACAATTTTACATTATTTAATTATAATTATTAGCTCCTGAAAGAAATTTAAATAAATATTATGTATAAAAAAAAGTTCGTGAAAGAAATGAAAAATATTATGCATGAAAAAGCTCGGGAAAGAAATTAAAAAAAAAAAAAAAAAATTGCAGATGGCAAGGAAAATTTCCAAACTTGAAATTGGTCAAGAAAGTCAAAAAACATGTTTCTCCTAAACGATACCCATAATTTCATGGGTAAAAAACATTTATCAATCAATCCATTTTAAGTAATAATTATGCATTTTTACCTTCAGTTATGAAATTTGAATATTTAATCTATAAAAATAACTTGATTTTAATGTCAAATAACTCGTAACTGAAACTTATTTTAATTGAATTCTGTTTTTGGACCTCAATTTCGCCAAGTATGATGATGAAGATTCGAAGATTTTTTCGATGAAGTATAAAATATAGCACGATGTATATAAAAATTCAAATGAATTAGACTATCATTACATGCTCTATATCTCTTAATTCTTCTCGGAATCGACAGGCAATAAAAATACGGAGCAAATGAAATTCGTTTTTTTTAATTTTTAAAAATTACTTAATTTTTTTTTAAAGTTATATATATGAGTGTAGAACATCGGTGGATTTCATGTGTTACCCCTTACAGCCCTCACTCGGATGGTACAATGCCTCCTAGGAGTACTTTCAGAGGTAACTCCAGCACATTTTCAAGTCGCATGAGAGATAAACCGAAAAACTCCCATTAGACTATCGATGCAATACGGTTCTACACACATTGTCATCTAGATTCCTCGTTCCTGAAAGCAGTGACTGCAACATTACCACCAGCGTATTCAAACCTCAGACCTCCTGCATGTTAGCTGCGCATCTTGGCCACTGGGTCAAGAGTCGGGCATAACAGACATAACAGTCAGTTATACATTAAGACCGACTCGATAAGACACTCGATGGCAGTTATGATAGTGTGTGTAAAACAAGCTCTCATCGATAGTCAGGCTGTCTGGTGGGAATTTTCCAGGTTATATCTCATAAATGCATACATTTTAACTACTGCAATAAATTTAACGAGATTATGCGAATAAATAAGTCGTTCTAAAAATTGTGGAAGTACAGAGAAAAAGTTTAGAAATCTATTTTAAATGTTTCCTTCCATAATATTTTTAAATGATCACTAGATAATGTGACCGCTTAAAAAAGTAAGATTTTCTCAGTACAGAACTTCAACAAGCCAACAATAGTCATTTAGTTATTTTAATTCAAACAGTTATTAACAGTTATTAGTCTTCTAATTCAAACAGTTATTGAATGAATATATTTACTATATGACACAAAACACAGCTGGATATTTACAGATGAATTTGAAACACTATGGACATCGACGTCTCTCCACCCCCACCGTTGCTATGGTGACCCTGTCAATCTTACAATCTACTTCCGAGTTCTCTAATCCTGAATTCTTTGACCGCTAATTTCGAATCCATTCCTCCCTGACCATAACCTCCATCTTCGGCCATTCCCAACGTTTTTATCTAATTCAGTTCCCGTTTGTTTCTTCGTCTGTTTCTTCGACCTTGACTAATTTCCCCCTTCTATGCGGCACGTTTGTGGAGGTCTTACAAATACCAGGGGAACACATTTCCCAAGTACCCCAAAAAACTATTCTCTTTAAATTATGAAAAAAAAAAAAAATGCCCATATATTTAGCTAACCTTTCTACAACCCGACATTTAAGGACAATTATTTGTCTATAATCTTTGGAGAATTGATAATATCGCGCTATATATTTATACACTTAAAATGTTTTTTTCTAATATAGCTGGCAAATATTTAGACAGTTGTTTTTTATGCCATAACAAAGGTCTGCACCGACGTTACTCACTTAGCACTACTTAGAGGGTGCGTATAGCTTGAAGATGAAATACCCCCGCAACGCTCTACGATCCTGTTAGACCAGAAGAAAGTAAACTTCAAAAATAAAAATAATACGGTTTAAAGTGGATTCCGAACCCCTACAAACATCCATGGCACCGCCGGGACTCAAACCCGAAACCTGTGGTACGGAGCATCAGAGCTCTAACTACTCGGTCATCAGGCCCTTATGTACTTAAACATGTAACATAAATTTTATATTAAGTAACTTAGTATAAAATTCCATACATAAATGTTTTAATTATCTAGTATTATAGATTGAGTATATTATAGTTATCTCTGGCATACCATAAATATACCAACTTTTATTAAATGATTATTAACGTAAATGATGGGTAAGACTGAAATTTTTCTTAATATTTTTTTGAATAATAATAAATAACCATGTAATGCTGGACATATATGCGAGTCTGTAATACATTGTAATATGAGAAATTAATTTATATAATAGACAACTGAAAAGTAAGAGGACTAAATGACCTATTGTTGGCAATTATTCATGTACGAAAGCGTATCTAGTTATTAGCGTCTTGAACTCTGATTTAGCTAACCTCAATTCGAAGTTCAACAAGCAGAATATAGAGGAGAAGTACAATTAATTCTCTGGCCAAAAGGTTCGCATTCTGCAGTTGTATATACCGAACACTAAAGCTCTAATTGAGACTCACTTAATAGACAATCCCATTGTAAAGCTTATCTTATTAGTAATACCATTGTAACTATCTCCTAAATGTTGATACGATTGTAAAGCTCCCCGAAGGGGTAAAATGATTGTAGAGCCCATTTAAGTCGTAATACAATTATGTAGCTCATACAATTATAAAGCTCATTTAAGTGCTGCTAATATGAATGTAAAACTCACCTACATGGCAATAAATTTCTAAAAGTAATCTGATAATACGGTTGCAAAGCTAATCTAAGAGGTTCTCCTATTTTAAAGTTTCCCTGATTCATACTAAGATTGTAAAGCGGTAATACCACAGTGTAGATCACTTAAGTGGTCATACAATTGTAAAGCTCAACAAAGTGGTAATACCATTGTAAAGATTATTAAAGTGCTGAAATGACTGTAAATCTGATCTAAATGTCGATATAAATGGAAAGCTAATTTAAGTAGTAATGTGATTGTACTACTGGGTTCAAAAAGTAAGACCCATTTTCAATTTAAAATTCCCAGGGCCTATGGAATTTCAGTTTGGTTTTTCTTGTTTAGATTGTTGGCTCTGTCCTTGACATCTGTGTGAAATTTGATGTCGAAATATTCAGTGTTTGAGTGACGCTTGGCTTTGTGCGACGCTAAAATTGATTCCGGAGATTTTTGAAATGTCTGAATTCATTGAGCAAAGAACTTGCATTTAATTTTGTTTACGGAAACGTATAGGATGTTACAGAAGGTACTTATTCTGTACTTTTGGTCACAGCAGTAAAGCATTGTAAGATATTGCATTGTATTGTATTGTGTGATAACACGATTTAAAAGTGGTCAATAAATTTCGTGGTTCTATGAAACCAAAATTTGTGAATTATTAATTTTTAGTAGTTAAAAAAAATTATTTTCGTTTTATTCAAATTTTGTATTGGATTTATTTAAATAAAACTTTTAAAATTAAAAAAAAAACTATTATAAAAAGAAGAGATAAATATGTACACAAAAATAGTATGGTGAAACTCTTATTTTTAACGCATAAACAGAATCTCTGAATTTTTAAACAAGAGGTTTTATATTTCAATTCTTGCTAATAAAATGAAATAAAATAAAAAACCTCGCCATTTGATACATTTCGTCGGATTCGAATTACGCAAAAATCGTCTAGACGGATTTCTGTAAATATACCTGTCTTAGCTTTGAATCGAATTGCATCATTTTCGCCACAAAACTGACGAAACAGAACATGAGTGGTAGTTTTATCTGTGCTTTAAATCTTTAGATGAAAAATTGAATCACATTAATTTTGCGATAATTTATTAATTCACAGATTAAATAATTGAGAATGAAGTATAACTTAAACAGCCTTTATAGTGTCAATTAAAAAGATTGCAAGCAACACATTTAATGAGAAACAGAATCTTTAATAATGAGAAGTATTTCTTTTCAAATCTGTTTGTTTTAGAAGATGATGTAAGTTTATGATCACCATTTAAAAATAATAAAAAGATTTAATTGGAAAAAAGAAAAAGTACTATTGAACATTATATATATATATATTGAACATCAGTGGGCCTCATATTCCACTGATGTATGCCAAAGCAACTGTTCACAGACGGGTGATAATAAAAGAATGTTACCTTCATAGAGGACTTTTAGGAATAACTGCTACGCATTTGTGGGCCTCGCACGTTAATTTCTCCCGATATGGTACCCGGGTATATCGGCGAATGCCCAATCGGGACTCGGCGAGCGCATGCCCGTAACTTCTACAAATAATTTCTAGAGACACGCGGATGGTGGCTATCGATCTCGTGGCGTAGCCCTACATCCTCTGGAAACATCAAAAAAATTATTCCTATGTAACTTTTTATGTTATGGCCAAGTCGATTTTTGGCCAAATTCTACCCCTTTTTATCCTGGATTTTTCCGGGACAAATTTTAGGCGCAGCCAAAAATGCTGATAGGCGATCGAAATATGTGTTCATTTGAGGGACTCCCATGCAAAATGTCAGCCAAATCGATCGAAAATTACCCTTTAAACGCTAAAATCGCTAAAAAACAGCTCGGAGAGCGCCCAGAGCGTGTGTGTTTGTGACTTAAACGCAGCTACTTGCCCATATCTATGAAATAAATTTGCTAGGCCAATTCTTTTAAGGTTAACTAGTGGCGTGAAACGCCATTTAACGACATACACATTGTAGGCCTCGCACGTTAATTTCTGCCAATATGGTACTCCGGGTATATTATCGGCGAATGCCCAATCGGGACTCGGCGAGCGCATGCCCGTAACTCTGGCTACAAATAATTTCTTAGAGACACGCGGATGGTGGCTATTGATTCGTATCGTAGCCGTACATCCTCTGAAACATCAAAAATTATTCCTATGTAACTTTTTGTAAAAGCGTGGCCAAGTCGATTTTTGGCCAAATTCTCCCCTTATCCTGGATTTCCTCGGCACAAATTTTTAGGCGCAGCCAAACATGCTGATAGGCGATCGAAATGTGTTCATCTGAGGGACTCCCATGCAAAATTTCAGCCAAATCGATCGAAAATTACTCCCTTAAAACGCTAAAATCGCTAAAAAAAGCTCGGAGAGCGCCCAGAGCGTGTATTTGTGACTTAAACGCATACTTGCCCATATCTATGGAAATAAATTTGCTAGGCCAATTCTTTTAAGGGGTTTAACTAGTGGCGTGAAACGCTATTTAACGACATACACATTGTGGGCCTCGCACGTTAATTTCTCCCGATATGGTACCCGGGTATATCGGCGAATGCCCAATCGGGACTCGGCGAGCGCATGCCCGTAACTTCTACAAATAATTTCTTAGAGACACGCGGATGGTGGCTATCGATTCGTGGCGTAGCCCTACATCCTCTGGAAACATCAAAAAAATTATTCCTATGTAACTTTTTATGTTATGGCCAAGTCGATTTTTGGCAATTCTCCCCTTATCCTGGATTTTCCGGGACAAATTTTAGGCGCAGCCAAAAATGCTGATAGGCGATCGAAATGTGTTCATCTGAGGGACTCCCATGCAAAATTTCAGCCAAATCGATCGAAAATTACTCCCTTAAAACGCTAAAATCGCTAAAAACAGCTCGGAGAGAAGTCGATTTTTGGCCAAATTCTCCCCTTATCCTGGATTTTCCGGGACAAATTTTAGGCGCAGCCAAAAATGCTGATAGGCGATCGAAATGTGTTCATCTGAGGGACTCCCATGCAAAATTTCAGCCAAATCGATCGAAAATTACTCCCTTAAAACGCTAAAATCGCTAAAAACAGCTCGGAGAGCGCCCAGAGCGTGTATTTGTGACTTAAACGCATACTTGCCCATATCTATGGAAATAAATTTGCTAGGCCAATTCTTTTAAGGGGTTTAACTAGTGGCGTGAAACGCTATTTAACGACATACACATTGTGGGCCTCGCACGTTAATTTCTCCCGATATGGTACCCGGGTATATCGGCGAATGCCCAATCGGGACTCGGCGAGCGCATGCCCGTAACTTCTACAAATAATTTCTTAGAGACACGCGGATGGTGGCTATCGATTCGTGGCGTAGCCCTACATCCTCTGGAAACATCAAAAAAATTATTCCTATGTAACTTTTTATGTTATGGCCAAGTCGATTTTTGGCCAAATTCTCCCCTTATCCTGGATTTTCCGGGACAAATTTTAGGCGCAGCCAAAAATGCTGATAGGCGATCGAAATGTGTTCATCTGAGGGACTCCCATGCAAAATTTCAGCCAAATCGATCGAAAATTACTCCCTTAAAACGCTAAAATCGCTAAAAACAGCTCGGAGAGCGCCCAGAGCGTGTATTTGTGACTTAAACGCATACTTGCCCATATCTATGGAAATAAATTTGCTAGGCCAATTCTTTTAAGGGGTTTAACTAGTGGCGTGAAACGCTATTTAACGACATACACATTGTGGGCCTCGCACGTTAATTTCTCCCGATATGGTACCCGGGTATATCGGCGAATGCCCAATCGGGACTCGGCGCATGCCCGTAACGACTTCTCATAAATACTTAGAGACACGCGGATGGTGGCTATGGATTCGTGGCGTAGCCCTACATCCTCTGAAACATCAAAAATTATTCCTATGTAACTTTTTATGTTATGGCCAAGTCGATTTTTGGCCAAATTCTAGTTATCCTGGATTTTCTCTGGACAAAAAATTTTAGGCGCAGCCAAAAATGCTGATAGGCGATCGAAATGTGTTCATCTGACGGACTCCCATGCAAATTTCAGCCAAAATCGATCGAAAATTACTCCCTTTAAAACGCTAAAATCGCTAAAAACAGCTCGGAGAGCGCCCAGAGCGTGTATTTGTGACTTAAACGCATACCTGCCCATATCTATGGAAATAAATTTGCTAGGCCAATTCTTTTAAGGGGTTTAACTAGTGGCGTGTGAAATGCCATTAACGACATACACATTGTGGGCCTCGCACGTTAATTTCTCCCGATATGGTACCCGGGTATATCGGCGAATGCCCAATCGGACCTCGGCGAGCGCATGCCCGTAACTTCTACAAATAATTTCTTAGAACACGCGGATGGTGGCTATCGATTCGTGGCGTAGCCCTACATCCTCTGGAAACATCAAAAAATTATTCCTATGTAACTTTTTATGTTATGGCCAAGTCCATTTTTGGCCAAAATTCTCTATCCTGGATTTTCCGGGGGAAATTTGAGCGCAGCCAAAAATGCTGATAGGCGATCGAAAATGTGTTCATCTGAGGGACCGACGCAAAATTTCAGCCAAATCGATCGAAAATTACTCACCTTAAAACGCTAAAATCTCTAAAAACAGCTCGAGGAGCGCCCAGAGCGTGCATTTGTGACAAACGCATACTTGCCCATATCTATGGAAATAAATTTGCTTCAATTCTTTTAAGGGGTTTAACTAGTGATGTTGAAATGCTATTTAACGATACACATTATTGGGCTTCACACGTTAATTTCTCCCGATGGCGGTACCGGGGTATGCGGCGTACTTAATCGGAACTCGCGAGCGCATGCCCCGTAATTCTACAAATAATTTCTTAGAGACAATAATTTTGATGGTGGCTATCGATTCGTGGCGTGCCCTACATCCTCAGGAAACATCAAAAAAATTATTCTATGTAACTTTTTTATGTTATGGCCAAGTCGATTTTTGGCCAAATTTGCTCCTTATCCTGGATTTTCCGGGACAAATTTAAAGGCGCAGCCAAAAATGCCCCGATAGGCGATCAGAAATGTGTTCATCTTGGAGGGACTCCCATGCAAAATTTCAGCCAAATCGATCGAAAATTACTCCCTTAAAACGCTAAAACGCCAAAAACAGCTCGGAGAGCGCCCAGGTTTTATTTGTGACTTAAACGCATACTTGCCCATATCTATGGAAATAAAATTTGCTAGGCCAATTCTTTTAAGGGGTTTAACTAGTGGCGTGAAATGCTATTTAACGACATACACATTGGGCCTCTTTTAATTTCTCCTGATATGGTACCCGGGTATATCGGCGAATGCCCAATCGGGACTCGGCGAGCGCATGCCGCTTAACTCACTGACAAATAATTTCTAGAGACACACGGATGGTGGCTATCGATTCCGTGGCGTAGCCCTACATCCCTCTGGAAACATCAAAAGGTATTCTATGTAACTTTTTTTATGTTATGGCCAAGTCGATTTTGACCAAGTGCTCCCTAATACCTGGATTGGGTTAAAGAATTGCAAAAAAGGCGCAGCCAAAAATGCTGATAGGCGATCGAAATGTGAAAATATACCATCTGAGGGACTCCCATACCAAATTTCAGCCAAATCGATCGAAAATTACTCGCCTCCTTTAAAATCACTAAACAGCTCAGCGCCCAGGCGATGTATTTGTGACTTAGCTTGCATACTTGCCCCATATCTATGGAAAATCAATTGCTGGCCAATTCTTTTAAGGGGTTTAACTAATTGGCGTGAAACGCTTATTTAACGGCTTAGACATACACATTATTGGGCCTCGCACGTTGTTTCTCTCCCGAATATCATGGTACCCGGGTACATGTCGGCGGGAATGCCCAATCCCGGGACTCGGCGGCGCATGCCATAGTAGCGCTTCTACAAATAATTTCTTAGAGAGACACACGGATGGTGGCTATCGATTCGTGAAAAAGCGTAGCCCCTACGCCTCTGGAAACATCAAAAAATTATTCCTATATAACTTTTTTATGTTGTGGCCAAGTCGATTTTTGGCCAAATTCTCCTTTTATTCTGGATTTTCCGGGACAAATTTTGGCGCAGCCAAAAGGCTGATAGGCGATCGAAATATGTTCATCTGAGGGACTCCCATGCAAAATTTCAGCCAAATCGATCGAAAATTACTCCCTTAAAACGCTAAAATCGCTAAAAAACAAAAGAGGAGACCGCCCAGGCGTGTATTTGTGACTTAAACGCATACTTGCTTATATCTATGGAAATAAATTTTGCTGGCCAATTCACCAAGGGTTTAACTTTCTAGTGACGTGAAATGCTATTTAACGACATACACATTGTGGGCCTCGCACGTTAATTTCTCGATATGGTACCCAGGTATATCTCGGCGAATGCCAAATAGGGCTAGGCGAGCGCATGCCCGTAGCTTCTACAAATAATTTCTTAGAGAGAGCACGCGCATGGTGGCTATCGATTCGTGGCGTAGCCCTACATCCCCTCTGGAAACATCAAAAATTATTCCTATATAACTACATGTTATGGAAAAGTCGATTTTGGCCAAAATTCTCCCCTATTCTGGATTTTCCGGAAAATTTTTAGGCGCAGCCAAAAAATGCCTAATAGGCGATCGAAATGTGTTCATCTGAGGGGACTCCCATGCAAAATTTCAGCCGTCGATCGAAAATTACTCCCATAAAACGCTAAAATAGCTAAAAAAGCTCGGAGAGCGCCCAGAGCGTGTATTTGTGACTTAAACGCATACTTGCCCATATCTATGGAAATAAATTTGCTAGGCCAATTCTTTTAAGGGGTTTAACTAGTGGCGTGAAACGCTATTTAACGACATACACATTGTGGGCCTCGCACGTTAATTTCTCCCGATATGGTACCCGGGTATATCGGCGAATGCCCAATCGGGACTCGGCGAGCGCATGCCCCGTAACTTCTACAAATAATTTCTTAGAGACACGCGGATGGTGGCTATCGATTCGTGGCGTAGCCCTACATCCTCTGGAAACATCAAAAAAATTATTCCTATGTAACTTTTTATGTTATGGCCAAGTCGATTTTTGGCCAAATTCTCCCCTTATCCTGGATTTTCCGGGACATCGATTCGTGGCGTAGCCAATCCTCTGAAACATCAAAAAAATTATTCGATGTAACTTTTTATGTTATGGCCAAGTCGATTTTTGGCCAAATTCTCCCCTTATCCTGGATTTTCCGGGACAAATTTTAGGCAGCCAAAAATGCATAGGCGATCGAAATGTGTTCATCTGAGGGACTCCCATTTTCAAAATCGATAAAAATCGCTAAAAAACAGCTCGGAGAGCGCCCAGAGCGTGTTTGTGACTTAAACGCATACTTGCCCATATCTATGGAAATAAATTTGCTAGGCCAATTCTTTTTAAGGGGTTTAACTAGTGGCGTGAAATGCTATTTAACGACATACACATTGTGGGCCTCGCACGTTAATTTCTCCCGATATGGTACCCGGGTATATCGGCGAATGCCCAATCGGGACTCGGCGAGCGCATGCCCGTAACTTCTACAAATAATTTCTTAGAGACACGCGGATGGTGGCTATCGATTCGTGGCGTAGCCCTACATCCTCTGGAAACATCAAAAAAATTATTCCTATGTAACTTTTATGTTATGGCCAAGTCGATTTTTGGCCAAATTCTCCCCTTATCCTGGATTTTCCGGGACAAATTTTAGGCGCAGCCAAAAATGCTGATAGGCGATCGAAATGTGTTCATCTGAGGGACTCCCATGCAAAAATTTCAGCCAAATCGATCGAAAATTACTCCCTT